>JBCAUF010000134.1:9073893-9090183 GCA_038406115.1 Haemulon aurolineatum
TTACGGATACAAACATGAATGTGCACGTCTGCAAAACCACGCTTACGGATACAAACATGAATGTGCACGTTTGTAAAGCCATGCTTACGGATACAAACATGAATGTGCATGTTTACAAAACAACGTTTACACATACAAAACCCTGTTCTCAAGTACACCTTTTTGAATGATATACTATTCCATAAGATATTGTCAATACTGTTAGCATTCACCCAGTTAATTTTTATATCTCTTCTGTATGTTCATACTTGTGTGTTTTTTAGGCAACACAGTTTCCTAATAATTACATTTCTAAACTGCAAATTTGCAACAGAAAATATGTCTTAAAAGAAAAGTATTGCAACCTGGATTGAGTATAACATATATATATATATATGTATATATATATATATATATTCAAATCATAAATGTTCTGTTTTTTCTAATTAGGGGACAGGGTTGCCAACTGAGTCATTTCATTTAGAGGAATTATTATAAGTTTAATAAAAGGCTGATGAACTGTAGTAGTACATTAAGTAATGCCTTTGTTAATATTAATGTAGCCCTATATCATGTCATATTTCCTATTTCGTAACTTAAAATATGACTTGTATTATTTAAGCTTTTAGATCATAAAACAGTTAATGCACAGTTATGCCCCAGATATCTCCTCCAAATATGTAAAAATGATATGAAGACTCAGAGTAAGCCCTTTTCTCTTTTTCCAACACATACAAAAATCTGCATAGCACAGCAAAACCACAGGGCTATCCTCACTACCACAACTCATCATGTCAATTTCCCACGATGCACCATTAATTGAACCCATCCAGACTTGTCTCTCTTGACCTGGACAGTAACAGTTCCTCATCAACCTCCAACAGATATCTCGGCTCATGGATCAATGGAGGTATTTGACAACTGGAAGTCCAAATGGGAATTTGATGACCTGCGCTTGTGTCAGCTGGTTGCGGCTGTAATTGAACCAGGCTGCCAATCACTGTCGGGTGTGTTAACAATGAAATGATGATGCAGCTTGGAGTCCTGCCTGTGCACTGTTGATGCCAAGATGGTGAAACGGGAATGTCGGTCAGTGTCAGACAAACAGAACAGGTGCTGACTCTGCCGATTTAGCATGTTTCATGATGGCTGCACAATGGGCTCATTACAGTTAATGGTCTAGTTTTTTCATGAGGGAATTAATCATTATGTTTGGCTGGATATTAGCTTGAGGTTCAAACCAGTTTTGGACTGCAACATCAGTGCAATAGACAATTAAACAATTTGAATATTCTTCAATGACCTTCACTCTCGTTTATGGTCATCTGGAGGCCTTGGTAACCTTCCACTACATTACATTTATTTAGCTGTTGTACGCAAGCCAGTGGTAGCAGGCTGGGTTTTATTAATTTTTATTTGTATGTCTGTCAGCATTTTCTTGACCAATACTAACCTGCAAAAATAAGTTGTTATCTTCCCAAATGCTCCCCTAAAAGGAGGAAATGATTTGTTTAAGTCTACATGTTAATGCAACACTTACATGTCAGTTTTAGGGTTGCAAGAAATGATTACTTTCATTGTTGATTACTTGTTTTTAATTAATTAATTAGTTGTTTGGTGTCTTAAGTGTCAGATGTTGATCCATGTTTCCCATCACTGAAATGATGTCCTCAAATGTCTTGTTTGGTCCATAAACCAAAGACAATCAGTTAAGTCTCATAGACGAACAAAGAAATCAGCAAATATTCAAACTGAAGACGCTGGAGTTAACTTTCTTAAAAAATGATTAATCACTTAGCAAAATAGTTGCCTATTAATTTATTAGTTGATTATTAATCCATTAGTCATTGTAGTTCTAGTTAATGTGTACATTTTGACCTAATTTCACCCTAATTGCTCCTCTTGCCCATACTGGCTGTGAAGTGACCATTTCCTAACTTGTTTCCGATGTAATGGGCCTTTCAGACACAATATGGTTTGAGTTGTGCTTGCTACTGGGTTCAGAATAGTAACAGCACTGAGCGGCAAGCTGGGCTCCCTTAGTACTCGCTCGGTGCAACGAAAAGCTGTTCTGGAGCTGCCATTGGAAATAATGGCTTTTAGAGTGCAAATTTGAAAGGGCCTTAAGAGAGTCAAAGTTAACAGTCCTCATTCCTTGAAAAAAGGTCAGTCTAAAATAACTAGACCAAAAAGTAGGGAGATAAAAAAGTACAGAAAATTCAACATTTAAATAAATAAACACATTTTACAGGGTTTGATTTATTGCTGGTCAAAAATGTTTTAGTGTTCTGCTGTTTGATTTTTATTTATATATATATTTTTTTTTACAGTATTTCCAAAATCCTCTGCTTCAGCTCTTCTCCAAATTCACCAATTCAGCAGGTCTACAGCAAGTCACCAATATACCAAACGTGCACAGGCAAGGGAAATAATTGATAAAAATACAACTTCACTGACCCACTTACCCTACCATGCACCAAATATAGAGCCCTTATTGTTTCTGCACTTTATCTTCATCTCCTTCCTCCCTCCTCATCTACTCTACTCACCCTTCATCTCCTTCACGTCTACCACCCTTCAACTATTACTAATGTTCACCATCATGCAGGCGGTGGTGCTACTGTTGCAGCAGCTTTTATGTAGCTTTATGTCTGTGAGAGCATTTTCTGTTATAGCAGCAGTTATCTTAGGGCACTGCCAGGAGTGCTGCTATCTGAGCTACAGTCAGGAAGCTGCTACAGATAAGATGCCATCAGCTCCTGTGACGAAGACGCTACACGGATGATCACACTTCTTTACTTTCATTCATGACTCAGAGGATTTGAGTAAAAACACAGTTCACAGTTGAACTCATTTGAACCAGAATAAATCTAAGGAAAATACCTGAGTCCATCACTTACCAGCCTATTCCATCATATTGTATTACATGTATTCTAAATCCCACTTTCCTTTTGTCGAGATGTGTGGTGATTTATGGTGAGATATTTTCATCAAATATCTATGTTTTGAAATGCTGGCTGTGAATCAAAGTCTACTAAAACAGAAACTCCACAGTTTGAGGAAAAAAAATGATTGGGGAGAAAATAGAACGGGTCAGCATCTCTTGGGCTGGAAAAATTTTCATCGATTTGGCACTGAGATCACTCAAACCTGAACAGTCTGTGCATAGGGGTGTGACTTTTATTTCGACCAGATGGAAAGATAATTCTGATGTGAGTCTTCATAGTGAATCCTATTTCAGTTCTGTGAGGAATTGTTTGCTAAAAAGATTAGAGAAGGTTTGAGGTAGTAAAGTGGCTTGGTGAGTAAAGCATACACATAGAAGACACACCGACAGAGTATTTGCCAACACTAAAATATGATAACCCCATGTTTCATTGTTATAATTTTATAAAAATTGAACTTCAAATGTGACAAACCAAATATTAGTAGTACCTTGTATCTAGAATAACTATACTGATTTATATTTGTACATTTGTGTATGTTTCCCACCTATTTCTTAGCAGTGTAATACCCCGATTATTGAAGCACACAATCTACACGCACTGTATGGCATCCGTCATTTGATTGGCCCACACTGGCTGTATCCCTATTGGCTGGTTAAACAACATTTTAAGCGCAACAAGGGCAATTCTTGAGTCTGAGCATGTAGCTCACTGTGAGAGCAGGGGCTTGTCCCAAGTGCAAGCACTTTAGATTTGAGCGCAAGGACGTTAGATCTGCGCGGGTGAAGGACATATTTGAATGTGCGTGAAATTTTTGGCTGCAAGAAGAAGAAATGTGAGCACAGGCATGTGATTTTTTAGTTCAAGCACACATTTTGAAATAAAGCAGGCAAACATCTGAGTGCAAGCACAAATTCGGAGCATGAGGAGAATATCTGAGCACGACAAGGAACTGTGTCCGCTTTCAAACTGAAAATCTACGCTCTCGATTAAAGATAGGATTATTCTCCCATACACATGGAGAGTATCCTCTCATTCTTAACTGCAAACTTGCCCCTACTAACCCTGAAACGGATCAACTTAAAAGTTAAAAAGGAGGCGAGAGTTTTGTTCCAGTGCCGGCATTGCGTGTGTAGCCATGAGTACGACTCTATCTAGCTGCCGCTGCCTCTCCTCCTACATTAGCTCCAGCTCCTTCCCTGCCAGAGAGGTGACACTCATGTCCCCAGAGCCAGTTTCCTCAGCCAGATTATCAGCATGCCAACGTCCCTGCCTTCGTCTGCGACCTGACTGGCAACATCTACATCTGACCCTCAGCCTCCCTCTGCCAGAGCACCATGCTGTTCCAACTAGTCCTTTAAATTATGATACATATTTTTAACCTTTTTTTTTTTTTTTTTTTAATTAGATCCATGGAAAGATGGAAGACTTTCCCATGTGGCAACCATTATAACTTGATTCTGAAGCCAATGCCTGAGTGTTATAAAATGCAATTTATCTAATTGCAACATAGTGATTCCAAAAAAACTGGATTGAAGTCAAGAGGAAACCCCCAACATCTCTTTGGAAATACAAATTCAATTAACTTTCTTTCATTTGAGTTTAGGGTCTTGGTAGCTAATGTCGCCTCCCTTAATGTGTGTCTTGGTGTCGATTTCAAAGATCATTGTTAAATTAATAGGCTTTAAAAGGATCCAAAGTAGAGTTTGATTGGGGGCAGTGTCACCTTGATTGCCTTGCCTATCACATTGATCATGGCGATGTCTGATTACTCAGGCCACCAGTCACCCAAATGTGCGTCCCTGGCTCCAAACAATTCTCAAGATGGTGGTGAGCAATAGACCCAAACTCCAGGCTTGAAAATGTCCCTTTAAAAAACCAGTGGTGATGTCATGGCTACTTGCCTTTCTATTCGCTGGTAAAGCTGAAAGTTATTGATTGGGGTGTGACCAGATGTGAAAAGTTTTGTGTCGACACAGCTTTCTCTTCTGTGATATTGATTTGTTGCCTTTTTACCAACTCAAGGCTCGTGTGATTTCATTAACAAAAGGTACTGTCACTTATTCATTCATCTGTGCAGTCACCACTGTTGTCATTCATCATGCCACTGCCTTCCAAAATAAGCATTTTCTGATGTGACATCCCATGCCATACTGTGGGACTTTATCCTTTCAACATTTCTGGTTATATTGGGCCATATACAGTAGTGGGCAATTCTAAATATCAGTTAGTAGGACTAATTGATGGCAATATTCAATTTTTATGATTCATGATTTTTGCATATAACAAAGTCTTGCATAGTGGTTTCATACGTATGAACCCCACTGTACCTTGATTTAAACAAGGTTTTTTTCATATCATCCACATAAGTGCACACACACACACACACACGCATGTTAAGTTGCATCAGATTGTGTATCTGCAGTGCTACTAACATTACACTACTTGTGTCTTGACAAGTTTGTTAAGGGCCACACTCTTTTTCCATACTTTCACCACTTGCGTTAAATGTACACCTCTGAGCCAGGAAGATTTTTATCAATGAAGTATTACAGTTTATGCACCTACCCCACTCCTCCACAGTGCAACTATAGCTCTGACGTTAGTGCTTGGTCCACATGTGGGAAGTGCGTTTTACTTGTGTAAGACCTTTCACCAAAAGGTGTAGGTAAAAATCATAATGGTTAATTTCAAATAAAGGAAACTTGCTGTTCTTGCTGTACGAACAGAGCCCCATTACACCATTCGACATCCATTAATAACCAACCTGCAAAAAGCTACACAGAATGGATATTTCAATTCAAAAGGGTCTCCTTTATTCTTACTCTCGCCTGTACAAAAGTAGTGTGAAGTAAAGTGAGTCACACTGACGTCAGAGGAAGTGATATTCTATGACCGACCTTAACGTGACAGCCCATCCAGTCCATGAAAGGAGGTGCTGCCTGCAACACAGTGGTGTGGTTTCCAAGGAAACAAAAGCAAATGCACTCTTGCTTCCTGACTGAATGGCCTATCATCTCTTATTCTTTCTATTTTCCTCATAATGTGGGCAAAGGCTGTAATTAACAAGTGGCCAGATACAAAATTACTGTAATGCTACTGCAAAAAACCTAATACATTTCTATTTTTAGAGATAAAATCACGCATTTTGAAAGTTTTGAGGGAAAAAAAACAATTTGATTACTCAGAATTAAGCAAGATAAAAGACAGATATGGCTATTACTACACATTAGTCAGTTTGCATTACAGCATGTAAAATTGCTTAAATTACTCAATGAATATAATCATCTTTGTAATGATTTCTCACTAGCTGAAACAAATGTAATTAAATTACAAATCATATCATATCATATCATATCATATCATAAACAGTAGTTAGTCCAAGGTACTAAGCATAATTAAAATGGAGTCCAAATGGAAGCTGTATTGACAAGAGGATAGACAGCCAGTGAAACTGGAACTTCAAGGTTCTGTTGTTGTACTGTAGTGTGCCGTGCTGTTCACTGCATGTGGCTAGGAATGGAAAAAAAGACATTCATTAGAAAATATTCAACAGTGATATCAAGAATTTGGCTCCATAAACAAACTTTATCTCGTGTCAGAACATCAATATTAAAGTCTCCAAAGGAAGCGCAACATAATCTTCACTCTAGTTAACATACACTTGAGGTCTACAAGAGTGAAAATAAAAAGGGCAAATTATGTGGCAGTTAGCTCATGAATAAATTAGCAAAGTTAGGCTTCTTAACTGCACTGAGAAAAATAGTGTACTACGGCCTTTTTTAGACGGGCAACAACAGGCACACCTAGAGATTCAGTTTTAATGAGAGGCAAGCTTGCAGGTGGAGAGGCACTGGTGATCTTGGCAGTCATGTTTGTCTCACGCATGTGCACTTGCTGCCTAATTTGAGTTGTCCAGAACTTTTTCTATGCAAAAGTGACTTTCCTGAAATATATAATTTTTTAAACAGTTACGTACCATTTTGACTGCAACTTCGCTGCTCAACATGCTCAAAGATATGTTACGGCTATGCTAATTGACAATAACAGGGGTTGGCGTCAACTACAAGGATTGCCACTCAACAATTGTGTCTACGTGTGTCAACAAGTCAACCATTGATTAGTGATGCGATTGTAATGCACAGAAGTCGTTTCCATGGTTACCAGCACAGAATACCTGGCATTTACTCATGGACCGTTTGTTTTCTTGTCTGTTGATGTAAGGTACGCAGTGAGAGCCCACAGATCCTAACAGGTAAGCAGGCAAAGTGTCGCTCACCGTCTGAAAAGACCTTCAGGGTCTGTAATGTACAAGAAAGTCAAAATATTCCTGCCCTTGAGAGGTTTCAGTAATGTACTGGAGAGATGTCTGTCATATGCTGGAAGTGATGATTGAACACTCATGTACTGCATGACAGTGACAGCTGAGCAAGGAGATTTTCTTTCTGGTGATTTATAGAGAGGGAGTCTGAGCTGAACAAAGTCTCTGGTACATGAACAGAAGGACAGAAACATCAATAGTGTAAAATGCCAATTGGCATGGGTGGTCTCGGCCTGCCCAGTGTACTTTTTTTGACTATGATTTCCATGCTCATTTAATCTGGTGTTGGCTTCATTCATCTCTTGACTCAGCTTTCTGTATAGGCCTGCTCACTGCTCTCCCCATGGAGCCTGTTTAACTGCAGAAACCATAACACCACTAAAGAAGTTTAAGCCAACCCTATTGTTTACAATTCTGGTAAGGTCTTGGGGGGGCGGGATACTGTTCAGTTTTCTGGAAGAAAGGATTTGGTCTCTATGCTGATTCCTATCTCTGGGAATGGCTAAGAGCATTAAGCTTATTGGACATCTATTTCTGGAAGTTTTTTTCTGCAACTTCAGCAACAGCCTGATCTACCTAAGAAACACTTCATTAATGTGCATACTCTCTCCTTCTTTGCCCAACAGTCCCAAACTTAGATTCAACTTCCAGCCCCCTTCTAAGTTACAATCCATTTGTGCGACATCAAATGAAAATGATTATGAATACATAAAAGATGGCTGGCAAGAAGCGTCTGATTATCATTTAAAAGTATTCACTCGTCTTTGAAGATTTCCTGTTATATTATGCAGTATTGTCTTACAAAGTTAAATAAAAGTAGATTTAATGTGTCTTTCCTCTTTTCATTTTCCTCTTTCTTTTCAAATTTCCCCTGGTGGATTGAATAGAGGGTATGCACATGACGTCACGGTACCCGGAAGTCACTGTGGCTACGACCACTGAGTAGCAAAAAGACGAGTGGCAGAGCCACCAAAATTTAAAATCGATATCAAACATGAGCTGCCTGGCAACAGATTTTGCACTAACTGCACTAACAATGAATGAAAGGGGCGTGTCCTGTGGCAGAAGTGACGTAAACGCATACCTGATAATAATACTGGTAATTATTTCAGAATTCTAATTATTATCATAATAATTATTATTATACATGAGACTTTTTTTCTGTTGATCAATGTAAAATACATAAAATCCTTTGAACATGAAAACTTCCAAAGGGGTGAAGAGTCTCTACAGGCACTGTAAATTGCCGAAGAAGTGTAAATAATTCCCTTTTTTCCTGACATTTTAAGCATATGGGTGAGACGCAACTGGATCAATCTTCCTAACGGAAGGTGTTGTATTTAATCTAGTGCAAATTGTCACTCCGTCGATTGTAATTGGATATATATTACGTTTTGGAACTGCATAGCTAAAGAGCTTGGGGTTTTTTTATTGGGGGACGGGGGTTGCAGGGGGTCTAAATATATCACTTACCTCTGTGAAATTTTGTTTGCTGGACAAAGTCATGCTTATGGCAAGAAAATGTATTTTGTACATGAGAGGATCAGCCCTGTGCTTAAAGGTAATGATTAGTCATTTTTGAACGTTTGGAGGCCACTCATGGACTCAATAGTTAATTTATTGTTAAAGAGACTTTCTTACTGACAGAGAAACCTTCAGGTATACTGGTATTTGACTCACTCACTTGGACCAAGGCTGACGTGGCGAATGGGCCTGAACGAAACTTGTGTGGATTGCTTTTTTGTTGTTACTTTACATTGTTTCCTTCCTGTGCACGTTTCTGATTTCTGTTTTATTTATGGTGTATTATATGTACACTCACTGTATAGTTTTGCTCTTGTTTCATATCATTTAAAAAAAATCAATAAACCGTTTTGAAAAAAACCCCAAACAATATCAATATTCTTTTTCACTTTAGGATCTGATCGTAATAGTTAAATTCCCAGTGAGATACTTCTTGGTGTTAACTGTTTGAGACTGAGTGTGGGGACTGTAGCAGAATTAAACAAGAGTCACACTGTACTGTTTCCAGGAGAGCAACGTCGAGTATACGAGGAGGGAAGATGTCGAGACGAAAAAACTGTGCAGGGAGAAAAAATCTGATAGATGCTCAGAATCAGAGCATGCACCAGCATGGCATGAATACTTCAGCTATGGCACTAGAAACTGTAACCTAAGAGGAGTGTGTGACATTTTGGTTGATCCCATTAGCTTTTAATTTCAGAGTTTTAAATACTTTCATTGTTAGAACTGTTGAGCTTGTAGTTGACAGTTGGGGAAATAGCCCGAGTACTATTTTGAGCCGCAGTCACTTGACAGCTCTGTGGCAACTGTGTAGAATTGGAGCTCGAGACATGCAGCATTAATTGAATAAAAATACACTTTCTATGTGCTTCAGAGTCAGATATTTCACCGAAGGCGGAATATATGGTTAGCGGGGGAGAGAGATTGAGGAAATTCTGCTTAAAAAATAAAATTCTATCAGTCTAACTTACATATTCAGAAATTAAACTGAGCAATCATTTCCGTGTTGGCCTTTTCACCGCGTGCTAATGTTGTAGCAGCTATGACAGAATGCTACGTACGGAGAGTTGGGAATTTCATTTTCCATCTCATCCACTAATGAGTTAAAGAGGGACTTTGATCTCACGCTGTAGATTCCTCGCAAAAGATTAAAATGCAAATTACTTTAAGGGGAACTGTTACTATAAGTATCACAGAAAATGTTCATAATAGTCAGACAGAGAAATTGGTGAGATTAATTCTGAGCTAAAGTACACAGATGGTGGGCTTAAAGGAGCAGTTTGTGGATTTTGAAAAATTATTTCCCCATGTTAGTCATACGGTTTGCATATCTATAATGTCCACAGCTCTTGCCACTGTTGTGTGCATCACGCTATCCACTAGTAGCACCTGCTGAAATTTACTTTCGCCATCCACTGGCATTATTGGATGCCTGAAGAGGGTAGATAGTTGAAGAACTGCAGGAGGGATTTGGCAGTTTTGTTCTTTCTGCTCACCACAGCTCAGTCTGCTATCGGAGCTGAGAAGCGCATTTTGGACTGCCACACATTTTCCAGGCATGCAGTGGACATCATGGATTCCTACACACTTCACAACATGTTGTCAGAGTCAAAGTGGATTTGCTTAAGCCATAGTCCACCACAGAAGGAGTGGAACTAGGTTTAGCAGAGGCTGGGTGACTGGGATGTCAAGTGTAGTTGACAATTTCAGATTTTTCAGGGTTTCTAGGTGTATTTTGGGCATGCTCTTCCTTCCCAGATCTAGATGAGAAGATCAATACCACTCTCATGTCATCGATTTAAGTACAAGATCAAAACTTCTCAAGCTTACAAATTGTTCTAGTTTAATCAGAAAACAAACAAAAATGTAAATATGACAGGTTGTGGTTTTAGAGGGAGTTGTTACAATTTCTTGGGAGAACAACAGTTTGGTGCAGTGACTTCCTACACTTGTTATCATAGTGGAAGGAGCTGCTGGTTTTTGCCCACTCTGAATTCCTGGTTCAAAATTTTCTTTTATTGATGCTTTGGTTTGGATTTATTCCTTCATGGCACAAACCACACACAACGGACATGTCCAAACATTCACCAAAATACAAAAACAAACAAAAAGACCCAAATGTAATCAGAAATCAAACATGGACATGCAAGAACACAGAACAGAACAAATTATAAACAGCATACGAAAACAAAGTGACCAAGAATCTGAAAATAAATTAATTTGAGCAGCAGGTTGTAAATCTCAGCATCACCTTTGACCTCGGTGTGCTTTTAGAGGGACACATATCAGAATATTAGGCTCTGTGATTGGATGTTTCTTATAGAAATGCACCTTGGGAGTTGCAGTAAACTTCTCATCTTGTGTTTTTGTGTTAACTGGCTGCTATCTAACTGTTTTAAGTTTGAAGAGACATTTTCCCCTCTGCAAAGCCAGCCTAATGGTCTTCCCACTGAAAATAAAGAAAGCGAATAAGGATATTTCCCAAAATGTTGAACTGTTGCTTTAGAAGTGCATGGTAAATGAATCCCCTGAGAGCCATAATAGTTTTGTTGATGAATATACCATTGAAGTGAAGGCAACTATTTTACAAATATACTTTCCTTTTTCATTTTCCTTTTAGATTTAGAAGTTTAAAAGTCTTATTGTCCTTGAAACAACAAACGACTTCAGAACTTTCTGCTTTAGTTGAGCACCACTTCTTTAAGGCATATAAAACATAAATTATTTGCTTACTCAAGAAGTTATTCTGCCCTTGGCTGTGGGAGGCTTTATGCCTCATTACACCTGTTTACAGTGGATGGAAATTGGTTGAGTTCCTGAATCCTCAGACACAGTTTGGCAATACCTCTGACCACTTCTGGTCCACTGACAAGAGTGCCAGCCACCTTGGATAATAACCTGTGAATCACCGTCTTGTATGACTCACACAGGGGAGGCATGGGATATGAGTTCTCGGACATGGTGTCAACTGTATAATTGCCTGTGACTTTAGTTCATAGATGACAGAGAAGGAAAAAAAGTACTATTCATGTCCACCAACAATTACAGAGCTGCATGAATATCTATAAATTGTCCTTCCTAAAAGTGCCTCCTAGGGCATGTGGCACATGGCAGACGCTACACACTTTCATCTTGTCACGTTTGCTCATTATGGGAGAGCGACACACCAGCTGTGACTGGATTCTCTCTCTTACCCAAGGCTGTAAGGACTCGCCTGCGTCTCCCTCCTCAATCACGCAAAACAAATGAAGAAGCATTTCCTCACAAATGAACAAGGAAAATAGGGGGGGGAGAGAGAGCGAGAGAGAGAGAGAGAGAGAGACTGGGATAGAAAAAACAAAACCAGAAACACTGTGTCAGGTGAATAAATGATATAATCATGAGTACCAAATTTCTCCAGGCCCTTGGGCTTGGAGCCAGTGTATTTCACTGTGTTATGATCGCCAGTGTGGAGAGAGCAGAGCTGCTCCTCTGAAGTATTTCCTTCTCAGTGAGGGTGCTAGCCAGGGTGGATCACAAGAGGATTTCATATAAAGCAGGGAGTGATGAGAGGGGGTATAGGGTCAAAGCTTTCAGTTATATAGCATTCATATTTACGGGTAATAGAAAAATTGATATCTGTAGCATCTGGTTTGAGATGGACAGCCAACAGTCGTTGTGACACATATTATTCTCTGCTGTGACGGTTCACAATTGTGTTAAAAATAACTTTGGTCCACTTGAATCAGCCATAAAAGTTCAGAGAACATACCGCATTGTGGAAAGAAATTATTATTCTTTGAAGTTTTCAAAAAGTTTTTATAATTTGCTGTACAGAATATATCTGCAAAATACATTTGAAGAGCACTTCTGTTTACTTATGATGAACAACATGAACTTCATTCTATCAGCTTGTCTGAGTGTCAGTGTCATGTTAACATCAGACAAAACAGAGGCAAGACCGCTAGATCGCTGCTGTGACGGAGCTTGAGCTGAAAAAAAACACTGAAGGCATGTTTTTTTAAATGTATTCATCCGTCTAAAGCAATTAGTATCCTTTATACCACAATCTGTTCATATTGTGTTTGTTTTAAGCTGCTCTAATCAATGTTTTTATATTAACAATGGATCAAATGATCATGTTAAATGGTGAAAGATGCCACTTGTAGTGAGGAACCCACAGATATCATTACCCAATTTGGCAGTTACTCTGAGCTTTATGGAGCTTTATATCACATTTCAACTTCACTGATTCAGTCTAATTGCTCTCATCAGTGTTACTTTGAGCCACAGCAGGGAATAAAGCCCAGTGATCGCTACCCTCAAAGCACCAAAGAACAAAGTTCGCAACTAGCGGGTGAACATAGCAGAGAATGTAACAGAACGAGCTAGATATTAGCCTCAGGAGTTGGTGGAGACCAAAACAGAGAAACGCTTATGTTGCTCTGTGTCAGCCCACAAGTGACCAAACAAGAAATCGGTTAATGAAAGCAATGGTGATGTTTTACCAGTCATGTTAGCAAAAGCAGTTTTTTCTCTTTGAAAGTATCTAGCCACAGATAGTTTCAACTTCCAAACTGACACGAATATATGACTTGAATATGTTTTTTGTTTGTTTTTTTTTACAATTTGGGCACTATAATGAGCAGAAACAACTTGTCAATTAGCAGATTGTCACTGATTGACTGAGTGAGAATTTGCTCCTTTTCTTTGTCATAAATCATCCTATTTTCTGATATCTTTGCATTTCAGACTTTAAAACCGTCACCTTGGGAAGTTAGGATGGGCTGGATTCTAGCATCTCATAGACTGGGAAATTAACTGGTTGATTGAAAAAATAAATCAGCAGATTAGTCAATAATGAAGAGAACCATTAGTTACTGGCCTAATTAGCACCATCACCAAAGGCCAAAGAGAAGATCAAATAGGATATTGGGAAAGACAGCTCTTATTACGTTTTCCCCCACATCTTTCAAAGCTAATTGCTGGTTGACATATTTGCAGTCATGTAGAAGACATGTCATTATGTTTTAGTCGTATTATTTTCTCATTATTCCCTTAGTCTATGTCGTGAGGTTAACTTTTTAACAGCAGAGTCACCCCTCAAAAACATTTGCTGATTAAAATCACAGTGATGACAGTTGTTTTTAATGACTTACCAGTGGTTCTCATCATGTCTAACAGGATTGTAATTTAAGTGCTGCTGATTGGGAATAGAGGTATTACAAATCAGGGTGTCCAATAAAGACAAAGCTTCTTTCTTTATAGTATACATAGTGATTATTTTTCCTCTGTTTTACATTCATAGAACCAACTGCCAGACTAATACAGTACCTCATTACATGGCAATTTTCCTTTTTATTAGAACGAGTTGGTTTAATATAAATGATAATGCAACAGGAGAGGGATCATTATATTTTATTTAGCAATTACTTTTTTAAAAAAAACAGCCACAATGGACCATAACACCACTTCCAAGTCTAAATTTGGGGACAGATTGCCGTTTCGCAGTTCATATTTGTTTTACATATTTTCCATTGTCCATTAAAATGGTTATTTCTCCCACAATCCGTCATGCACATATGGAAGAATGTGTTTTAATGCCAAGGATTATATTGGCTCATGAAGATGAGGCTGCAACTATAAACCCCAGTGTTGCTTTAATAGATGTCTGTGCAACTCACTATAAAAGCATACAGTTTGCAAGACAACAATTCAAATCCGGACATTGAGTATGAACTTGGGAGTGCTCTTTCTTACAGTATCAAGTCTGTGCTGCTATATTTGCTGCACTTGTACAATGAGTGTCTGTGTTGGGGCCATGTCCCTCCAAGGAAGTAATGGATGTCTAATCAGATTATGAACCGTCTCTGTGTCCTTTCAACCTACAACAGACTCAGACATGTCCAGGAAAATCCATTCTCCATTTCTGCCCGAAGCCCTTTCATCTTATTGTCTGATGAAATATACACCTTCAAAGGCTAACATCAGGGGGGGAAACTGCGGTTCAAGGAAATGAAAAGAAACTTTCTCTTATTAGGAAACTGTGTCCCCACAAACGGTGGCCACATTGTGCTGTATACAGTACTGCATGTTCTGTGATGAAAGCACAAAGAAGCCCATCTCAGCTACAAGATGTTCAATAAATCTGATGCCTTAAGGAACTAAATTTAAATCATCCCGAGTGAACATAATCTAATTACAGAAAGACAGTGTTTGTGCTGTATCTTTCTATTTATCTCTTCCTTTCAGGTCTGTGTGATCGTTGAAACGATACATGCACAGATAGTCATTTTATTTATATATCTACTATGTTAGAGAGAGTCTTTAATTGCTTTCCAGTTAAGATGAAGTCACAATGTTTCCTGTGGATTTCAACATATTGTAGCCTAAAGATGCCATATCGTGTCCAGTTGATGGAGCTTAAGGCAGCACAGATACTAATGGGCAGGGGTAATGCATTTGTGAGGTCATTCAATTAACATCCCAGGTTGATGTCTGCTGTTGATTCCAGCTCTTACAGTATGCCATTGGGGGAGGAAAAAAAGATGCTGTCTGATGTCAAGTCTATATCTTTGCAGTCAAAGTTATTTTAGATGAAGATGTCTTTTACCTTGTTCATCTTAGAAAATAATTTGGTTATTTTATGTTTCTTAAAGGACCAGTGTGTACGATGTAATGGAATCAAGTGGTGAGGGTGCAGATTATAACCACTGAAAACGCCAGCGTTTGGTCTGTCCATTCAGGTCTCCTGTAGAAACATGGCCGTGCAACACGGCAGCCTCGATAGGGGGGACTTAGTCTGTAAACTGCTCATTCTAAGGTAACAAAAACGCATAAAACTATGAATACTATATTCTATTTTTGCCAAAAGCTACCTGAATACCACAAAACCATGCACACTGGGCATGTAATATTCATACACAAACTCTTTCTTTGCTACCATAGATATGCACAAACACAAATTTCAGAAAATACTGTTTGTCTATAAATGGAATTTTTTGGGTTACTTGGGGCAATGAAACAAGCTGTAGGGATAATAATTTTTAATCTTCTTTAAACCCCGAAAGACAAATATTTTGCAGTTTTTGTGGTTTTCTATGTCATACATGATACGTAAACTGAGTAGGTTTGGATTTTTGGACTGTTGGTCAGACAAAATATCAGAGACATTTGACACTACTTTGGGAGGTAGAGCTGTGGGTAAAAATTCTGTGATGTCTTGTATGAACAGGTGAAGCTTTTCATATTACATGCACACATTCGATTCATAATATAAAATTATAGATAAGAGCAGCTTTAAATTAATCAGGGGTTAGATTTTCTGCAAAACTTTGAGAGACAACTGTCTGGGAGACAGGAGAAGGTATATTTCTAAAGGAAAAAAAAAGATCAAATTTGCAATAGAAGGCATGTCACAAACTATTGCAGTGATAGTTGCTAAATATTTCAGTAATCTGTAGCAATGATGATGTGCAAGTACTGTGCCCTTCTCAGACACTAAACCCTTCAACTTATGTGGACCAACACCACAAATTTCAG
>JBCAUF010000134.1:9094422-9104920 GCA_038406115.1 Haemulon aurolineatum
TACAAAGAGTGTCACTGTTTGTGTACAGACAGAGGAAGAAGGCTTGACCGTAGAGCCATCATCCATTAGTGGAATATCCACTGCAGTGGAAGCCCCGAAATATTGTCAGTTGCCCCCAGAGGCTAACATCATCATCAGACGTCAGTCGATGGGTTCTGAGATTGGATGTTTGCCATCGAGATGTGTGCTATATGTCTCAAATCACCACCATCATACAATTTATTTCTAACACCAAGCCTCATGGTGTTGCTGCTGCTCCTCTTCCCACTCTGCCCTTTCCTTGACACAAACAATGACATGATGAGCTCTTATTAGGAAATCTGTGCCATGTAATGGCTTTAGCCGTGTCCATCATGCACACACACACACACACACACACACACACACACCAACACACACACACACAAACACACAAAACAAATGCTTCATTACACTGTGGACCAAGCAGGGCAAAGATGCATTTCATTGTTAATCCACAGTTGCAGTCACCATCCCTCTGTACAGCCAAATGTATTTTCCATACAAAATCTCCATCTTTATCCCCTTCCCCCTACCATACACTTCAGATGAAAGAAATGACCCACGGTGGGTGGTGATTGTGCAAAAAGGATGTGAATATCTCAATTGTGAGTGCAGCTGTGCCTTGATTGATATAGATGTGTAGGCTGCTTACATGAGGATTGCAATTTTCACCCTGTCTCTGCTGTAAGGGGGCATTTTCAATCACAGCTTCCAATCAGCCCACAGTTATGGGCAATACAGTCACTGATGCTATTGCCATTGTCTCGATTACTTTAAACCTAGAAATATAGTCCTCATTAAAATTACACTGAATGCTGTAATACATCTAAAAAGAAGAAAAAAAAGGATTCAAACATACAGGATAATCTTTTCAAGTATTCCACTTTCCTTCCACTTCTTCTTCTTTTTTCCTTATTTTTGGGTTAAATTGTCTATAAATTAATGGAGCCTGTATCAATATATAACTGAGGATAAAGTGCTGACAGGTAGACATATTGAATGCATGTGTCGTGGCCTGAGGTAATAACTGGACGTTAATGTATCTTAAGATTATCACTGAGCATCATGTCAATAGCAAACTGTGAGATTACTTCAGCTCAGGTGTGCATTCACTGTGGATAAAAGGCTTTGAAGCATGTGACGCATGTGGATTTGATTTGTCTTGTGCATTACTGAAAAACACAGTGAGTTGATAGCACACCTAGTATCTGCCAAATTACATTATCAACAGCTGAAGGATCTCTTTGTCTCACAACATGTCTGTTGGGTACCTATAACTATCAGGTGTGAAATAACTTCACTAGTGGTGCAGCTAATGGCTATCTCCAATCTCTTGCTATCTACAATTAATTATTTTTCCAGTTAATTAATTTCCTAATTTATAAAATGTCAGAAAATAGCAAAAAAAATGCCCATCAGTGCTCTAACAGAAGCTCTCTTATCGCTTGTTTGATTCAATCAGGGACATAAAAAAAGTAGACAAATGCAGCCAATCTTCATTTTTGAGAAGCTACAGTAGAAACTGTTACTGTTGTGATAACTGAGCTGACCGATCATTAATTGTTTCAGCACTAAACTTCACTTATTGAATAATATGCCAATTATTTTCTCAATTAAGAAGTTATCATTAATTTTTACAAAATGTCAGCAATCCATGAACTGTGTCCAGTATGATTTCTCAGACGCGGTGGTGATGTCTTCAAATGTTTTGTTTTGTTTGACCAATACTCCAAAAACACAAAGAGATTCAGTTTTCTTCGTTCAAAAAGTATTTATAATTTGAGAAATGATTGCCAGAACAGTCAGTCAGTCAGTCATCTTCAACTGCTTATCCTGCACTGGGGTCGCGGGTGTGCTGGAGCCTATCCCAGCTGACAGGGTACACCCTGGACAGCCTATCACAGGGCTATTGCCAGAGCAGTTCCAGATTAATTATTTACTGATTAACTCTTTTCTGGGAATGATGTCAAATGGCAACTTTATTTTCAAAGCACAGTCCATAATCTGATTTCATAAGGAAAGACTTATCCAGTGTGTGTTTGGTGTGGTGTATGAACATCACACGACTCTGTGTTTGTGAGTCACGTCGTGTTGGCAGTACAAAGATGTTCGCATGTCATAGACTTTGTTTTATTGCCAGAGAGTTTGAAATTATATATGACTGGATTCTGGTGTTCACATGCAGGACTCACACATTCATTCACTCATTTGGGGGTTGCTTCATTCCACCGAGCACAGCACAAACACAGTAAATAATTTACTGCTATGTCCTCAACTGTACAGTGCATCTGTTGTTGCAGGGAACAGAGTGGTAAATTGAGGAAGGCAGATGTTGTTATGTGTGCTTGTGAATAGCTGTATGGGCCTGTATTTATATTTGCATGTTTTGTTTTATTAACTGTCTACGAAGATAAAAATGAAACACACCTGCACACTCTCCTGTGTCGGTGTTGCTGCCTAATTCGTTATGTTATTCTTTTGTGAACACAGACGAGAAAAGAGAAAACTCACCTCACCATTACCTGAATAGGATTACAGTGTCATCATTACTGTAACAGAGGGGTAATTAAGAAGTTCTGACTTGTGACGCATTACAACTCAATGTTAATTACACCTCGATGTGGATAAATCATTTCCCTGTCAGACACTAGGGGACTATAGGTTTGTAGGAAAACATAAATTGAAACTGAGACCGTTTCATCAGAGCAGCCGCACTCTGCTGTTAGACTACATAATCATGATATGGAAGCCGACAAATTGTTCAGGACAGAGTGTGAGAGCACGGCCAGCCACCATGACCACGGAGAAAAGCAAACAGAAGACCATGCAGGCAATCATTGTCATTTTAAATGCTCCCTCTGCTTTTAAGAGCCTGTGTTATATTGTCAAGCCGTAAACGAAATGGCAAGAATCCTTTACTTCGGCTTTTAGATTGTGAGGAAAACCAACAGTTCATATAAACGGCTGTAAATCTGCCCGCTCGTCTTTATGTAGGTAACATCTTTTTCTAATGGGTGTAATAGATGATCAGTTCTGCAGAGACTACTGCCAGGAAACTGCAAAAGGTATATCGACTTCAACACATTGTCTCAAAGTCAATAATTTTACTGGGCCTGTCTTTTTCTTACTGAAATTGCTGAAGCTTATTAAGACAACACTGGAAATGTCAGTGTCAGACAGAGGCAAAAAAGTTTATATCCATCTACTTTTAATCTCTTCATCTGCCGCTGTTGGTGATAGGCAACGACAGATAAAAAAGGGAATTGAGAATGCTATGAACAACTTTTAAGTAGAAAGGCTGCAACTGACAAATATTTTCTTCATGGGTTGATCTGCAGATTTCTTCTTTCTTGACCAGAAAAGCAGGAAATCTTTGTACTGGCTATAAATGATTGCCATTCGACTATGTGAAACTGGTCAAACGGCTCCCCTCGACTTTACAGAGCTATATAGCAGGTTTTAGCCCATTGTTTGGCTGCCCCTGTTCGTCTGATTGATAGCTGGTGGCCGTAAAGTGCGACGAAGCGTAGCAATTTGCCCATAAACGCAGTGAGGAACAAGACTGCAAGCTAACAAACACGTACATAAACGATGCAGGGTTTAGGATATTCAAAAAATAGGCTTTGAAAATATTACTAGAATCCGGATCAAGTTTATTGCCAAGCACATTTTCACATTGGAGGAATTTGCCTTAGTGTATTGGAGCGTGACAATAAATGTAGCAAGTACAGATAAATACAAAAAAAAAGATTTTAAAGAAGCAAGTCATGAAAATTGACAAAATATGAAAAAATGCTGTAAGCAAAAAGCACTACATGTTTTGGTCAGCAATGTGCAAAGTATTCACTGGGGAATGTGCTACACTTCACAGTAGGCAGTATAAAGAATATAAATGTGCCAGATGATTATGAGCAAAGAAATGCATCAAACATGCTTGTAAGACCTAAATGACATACAGAATGTAAACAGAAACTTTATTAACAAGAAAACTCCACAGGGCTCTTTTTGTTTCTCCATTGGTCAATTGATCAGTTAATTGGTGTCATGTCTAGACAGATTGTTTTAAAGCTTGACATTTACACCAAACCAATTGGGTGTTTTCTCATGTTTTGCATTAGACGATTTTAGCATAAACAGACCTGAAGCAAATATCACTCAGGTGTGTATCAAACAGTTGTAGCCTCGAGCGATGTACATAAACAACTTTTTAAAATCAATATGTATCTACACTTTGAGATACTGAGAACTGAAAACTGGGTTTTTATGGAGCTGCTTCAAACCTAGTGAATCTAAAAGTGATAGCAGACTCATCATTTATGCCTCTTTACTCTCGGAAGTGAACGCAGAAACAGAAAAAGCATTTGACGAAATCTGATGAATGGGTGCAGATTGAAATCGAATTTGACGCCCGCTAATACAAACAGATGAGATGTCACTACATTCGCTGACACAGAAAGTTGTTTTCTCTGGGCTGAATCAAGCCTCCTAAACGGACCCTCTGTGGCTCGCAGACAACAAAATTTGAATATCTACAGCCTATTCATCTCAAAGCTGATCTCAATGTGCCTCCCATGTGCTTCTTATCTGAAGGGCTTTTAAAACTGGCACATTCCTGAATACACAAGCCCACAAGGCTGCAATAAGCCAAAGCTCCAGTCATGGCATTGCTGCACCCAGAATTTTTGCACCACTTGTTCAGATTCGAGTAGTAATTCCCATCTTGGCATCTGCCGTGCCTCTCAGTCGATGAATGGAACATGCATATGTGGCGAATCCAGCCCACTCCGGGGTCTTTGTAGTACGTGGGTACGGGCATGAATGTCTCAGCCGTGGCATCTTTCCATGGCAGTAGATTTTTAATGTTTCCACTGAGGGGAGTAATTGCAGACAGGCATGGCCAGACTGGCAGTACACACCACAACACACACACTCATACCTCAGTGGGCACACAAACACACACACTCACAGATTTTTGCCCACTTCACACTGAGAGGGGCCATAATGACAGTGCTAATGGTATCTGCTATCAAAGGCAGGAGAATTAGCCATGAAGGACAACAAATTTTAACATCACAGGCACAAGCTTGTTAACTGCGATGTTTAGATGAGCTGAGTAAACAAACTCACAGCTATTAATAATGTCTGAGGGAAATAAAGGGAATTGTAGTAATGATGCAACGGGAATGATGTAGAGCAGCTGTCCAATTTTCATGCGAAACAACAGGAATAGGCAGCGAAAGGAGCAGATTTTCGATCTTTAAAGCTTTGCTTTGATAGATGGTGTGACATTTCCACATCACCGTGCCAAGCAAAGCCGTAATTAGTTGCACTGCAGAGATAGGATGAATCATGCTTTTTTTCCCACTGCTATGTTCGTGTTGGGATTCTTTTTTATTGTGTGGAGGAAAAGAGCAGCACAATAAAGTTCAAGTTGGTGGTAAAATACTACAAAGTTGCATAATATAAAGTACTCAGCCCTCATATACCCTGGTCTAGCCCAGACTCCAGAGTGTGAAGACGCGTTTGATCACCATGTTCTCTTTGTATCTTGCGAGTGCTAACGTAATCAGAGAAGTTTTCATGAGTTGCATCTGAGGATGAGCTCGAGCCCGAAGAGAGCGGGGGTTAAAACTGCTCAAATTAAAAAAGAAAAACTTTGATCCCCAGTAAGGAGGGTTACACGAAAGAGTTTCCAAGAATAATTGTGTTTGCCGAACGCTGCTTTTACTTACGAAAGAGAGTGTAAAACTTCTCCCACCTGTCCTCTGGGAGGAAGTCAGAGGCAGAAGTTTGCCAAAGGTAATATTGTCTTTGGAAGAGGCAGTGAAGACTATGCATTATTCATCACATCTGGTCAACTTCAAAGGGTAGATGTAAGCAATAGTAAGGTAGCACCACTTGAGTGTTATCACCACAGAGACCCTCCGTAGGTTTTTGTTCTCCAGGAGCAGCTTAACAAGATGTTGTCTCAGGAATTACATGTCAGATCAGAGCTCAGAGCTGAGCGAGGGAGCGAGGGAGAAAGAAGAAGAGAACGCTCTCCCAAGGATTTCCTGATTTGTGTTTTTCATTTTGATGTTTGACAGCAAATAATCACTCACACAAAAATTGCAATGTTGCAGAGTTGCACTCATCACAGCACCAATCCCACGCAGTGTGATGCGTGTGGTTTAGCTGTACCACCGTGGTAAAAGGCACCTTGGTTTGAACTTTCACTAAAACCTTGGATGAATCTGTGCTGTCGAATCACATCGGATCGCTGAGAACCAGGCAGCTGAAGTTCGATTCATCTTGAACATGGTGGGACAGGTGTCCTCAGTGTGCAATAAACCCGAACTCATCAATGGTGCACTGCCGATTTAGTACAATAAACTGGAGCCCTGATATTATCAGCGGATATTAGCTCATCACAGATCTATCATATAGGCACATCTCAGCTGACAAGTAACAAGAAAACTGCAGGACAGAGATGCCAAAGACAAAAAGTGTTCTTTCCTTCACTAAATCTAAGGGATTTGTACAACAAATGTTTATTTTGTACATTTATATAAAAAAGAAAACAAATATCAGCGGATGTATTATAATCAGAATTTCAACTCCAAACAGTGAAGAATCCAGTCCTGGTTGGCCTACACATGAACTGTAGAGGTCTGATAAAGGTCCAAAATATTAGACCTTGGGACATCTCTGTGGGAAACAAACCCAAACTCAATGTGCATAAATTAGTTTTATCAAATAGAGACCAGATGACCCGAAAGAGGGCAGTGAGACCTGGTCCAAAATAGCCATGAGAATAATTAGATCTGATACACGATGCAGCCGACCCAAACAGACCCAAACACACCCAGAGAGGGGGAGAGAGAGCACCAACTCTGGCAGCAGCACGATGATCCACCAATTAACGAGCACAGCAGCAACATATTTAATCTCTCCAACGACAGTTCACACTCACCAGCTATCCCCCCAAAAATATATTTTCTTTCTACACCATGTGCACCATGGGATCAGAGCTGATCTAATTATATTCACACTAGATGGGATATAGTTTGGAAGCCAGGTCCCAGGTCAAGTTTCAGTTGCAATTAAGCGGAACCATGGAGACCCCATCGCGGTGAAGATTTGGTAAAATACTGAGCAGAGAAAGGACAAAACAGACACTGTGGCTTTTTGATCTAAACGCTGAAGATGTCAGGTTGTTTTTGGGACTATCAGAGTTTCTCTTCTCATAGCTCAGGATAGGAAGTGGTCTAAAGCGAGGAGATCAGGACCAGATACCCAGCAGCCCATCCTGCAGCCACGTGGGCCCCCCAGCATGGATTGAGAAGCAGAAAGAGAAAGGGATGGAGAGAGCTGCTGGGGGCAGTTTGTTAGACCACAGAGACAGCCATCTGATTACTTTCTTCCTAAGCTAACGATGACTCTCACAACAGCAGGAGTACAACAAATATCTTACAGCCCCTGCGCTTCTACAAGAGCCTACTGTGCAACCATAAATCAACAAACTACTACCAGACCATAACATTAACTGCTCTCGGTTTCTCGGTTTCTCAGGCCACTGAATACATCATAAAACAAAATATGCACAGCAGATAAAGAAATCTAAAAGGTGCATTGTGATGTATGTGTATTTCAGGAGGTGGGATAGCGAGGAAGGCGCTGAAACAAATGGACAAAAAATATATATGGCTATAAGTTGAATTTAATTTCACAGGACATAAAGCTGGCCTTTATTAGTTTTTCTCTCAGACTGTGAAGCGTGCTCTAAAGCCATAGGCCATGGAATATGCTGTACCTCAGAATTATTGAAAATCAAATCATAAACAATAACTATGCTTCCGTCCCTCCCTTTGTTACCATAAATTATACTGTAGGAGACGTCTTTTCCTCCCGTGTCTTCATGCTTCTCAAAAACAAAACCACAAGAGCAATTTTCTCGTTTTCACAAATTGAAAACAAAGACATTTTTATTATTATTATTATTATTATTATTATTTTTCTCTTCACCATATGATTAACCAGATCTAGGAAGTTTGAAGAGAAACAAGCTGAGAGGAAATGAAAACTTTCCTGATATCTGATGCAGACAGTGTAGATTAAGACCGGGCTTCATTAGCAGTAGGCCCCTTAACTGGGTTGACTGCCGTAATTGGCGTGGCTGAATAAAACATTTAATGAGAGTGCCCTGCAGAACAGAAGTGACAAATAATATATGTATAGGCTGTCAGTGGTCCTCTTTGCATTAAGTACTGGGGGGGTTTATGTGTCTCCATCTCACAAAGTGTGATTACTGGCAAAAAGAAATAGATTTTCTGAGGTTGTTTCTACAACTAATAGTCAGCCCCTAATGAGAACTGCTTTGCCTTATAATTCAGAATCCATACTGTACGTGTGATTGAGTACAGTGCGATAAGGTGAACAATAGGCACAATAGGCTGCCTGATGCTAAATGACCATGGGCGACAATGCATCTATCCATTTGCGCTGTGAAAAGGGGATGCGAATCACTCTTGCAACCAAGCTGAGCATCCATCTTTCCTGTCTTGTTGAATTCCTCAGTGGAAAGATGGGGAAAAAAACACAAGGGAGTGGAGATGGTTGAGTGGGAGAACATTTTTTTTTAAGATACAGGTATATAAAAGACATCTATACTCCAACAACCCTGTGACTTTTGCTTGGTAAGTGGGGAGTGAATAAGACCCAATGGCCTTCAAATGATGCATCTTCCCTGCCTTCAACCTCAGAGGCGAGCCGACCATTTAAAAAAAATGAGAGTGTAGCAATAGATACAGTAGGTGTGAAGAAATATGGAAAGGGGGCCGGAAATGCTTATTTCTCTGGGCAGATACTTTGGTGACACATTACACACACTTTTAAACTGCCCTGTGATTTCTCTCTACAAATTGTTATAGCAAGACCTAACGCATAATTTGAGTGACAAGGCGCACTTTAAACGCGTCAGTGTGTGCTCCATTTAATAGTAAAATGGTTCTTCATGGATCTGTGTGTTGGCTGCCGCAATCTCATTATGATTGAGTGTGTTAATTAAGATCTCGTTGGGAGTGACATTTCCATGCTCGCTCTCCCGCCTGATGGGCTGGCGGGATGGGGAAGTCAACACCACCATCTCCTCCCGCCGAAGAGGCAGAGAGTAATGAGAGATGACACTGAGGAAGGTCCCACTGCAGCCGTAATATATGAATCAATGCATATACAATATATGTGAAGTCATATATTCAAATTTCAAGCACCAGATCAGGACAGGGGCTTGGATTCACAATTTGTGTCTGTCTCTGTAAGTTCTCTCAAGCATGTCAAGGCTTTTACGTCAGTGGACAGTAATGGGTTTTGCATCATTTATAAATAAATTTCAATAGAAGCTGTCGTCACTGTCTCCAGGCTGGATTTTTAAAGAGCACCCCTTACCTGATGCAAAATGGCCAAGAACTGACAATCCACCATTTTTCTGATTATAGAAAAGACTCTTTGTCAATGATCCATGCAGTTACACACAAACAGCTGTACTCAAAACCAAACAATGACAGGGGGACTGGATTCAATCTCCATGTAATTGAATATTCATATGATAAACATTTAAAAATTACATATAAAGGTACAGTATAGGAGATAAACAGAGCTGACAATGTCTTTGTCATTATTTTGCATATTTTGCAGCGGCTACTAATGTCATTTGAGAAGAACAAACAGGCGGTGATGTTCAGTGTAGAACCTTCCAGATAAAGTTGACTGACTACAAAAGGGAAAAGCTGGAAAGTTCGGCTTTTGTTGCACCAAGAACACTAAATCAAACATCTGTCAGCCAGATCTGTTGTGAGAGGCTTGCCAGCACATAGGCTGTGATATATGTATTCTACAGTTTGCTTGAGGCAACCTCACGCCAGGCAGCTTAAAGCAGCTGGAGGCCAAGCAGAGAGCTCCTCTGTAACGCTCTGCTTTGGCTGTGTGGAAATGTGACTGAAGGTACGTCCTAGAATTTTCAAGCATTTTGTAGATTTTGGAAATTATTTGAAAACAAGACTGTGAGTCAACCTCTGTGTAAGGCTGTTGCCAAAATGATCAGAAAATGTCATCATGCTTATCTTTACCAGGTATAATGTTTACCATGCTCACCACTTTAATTTAGCGTTTAGTGAGCTAACATTTGCTAATTAGCACTAAACACAAAGTACAGCTCAGGCTGATTGGAATTAGCTTAGAGTCATTAGTTTAGTAGGTGTTTAATTATAAAAGCCAAAGTCACTTCCATTCGTAGAGCCACACTTTTAAAGTTCTTAACCATTTTGAACATTGATGTAATACATTTTGAGTTACAAGCTGAAAAAAAGATAGAAAAGAAAATTTCTCTTTCTGCAGTAAACGAGGGCTGATCAACTAGCTGTCGATTAGACTACACCCCACATGCTGACAGAAGTAATATTTTAACCAAATCTAATATTACTAATATTAATTTTTTCATGAA
>JBCAUF010000134.1:9367464-9378368 GCA_038406115.1 Haemulon aurolineatum
TTCAAAATGTAGAATGCAGATTAAAGGTAATTTATTGACACTGTTGTCCCACGATCCATCACACTTAAATTAAAATGCTGAAAATTAGGGAAAAAAGTGAAAATTTTTAGGAGAATGTTGTGACAGCTACAAGAATGGATTAAAAAAATACAGAAAGTAAGTTTGAAATACTCTAGAAAACAAATTTGCTTTGCTTGTATTTTTATTTATGAATTTTTACAAATTTTAAATTGTCATTTGAATTTTAATACCACAGATTGAATTTCCGTAACAACCTGTACACTCCTTAGTGTGAAGTAGTAAAGAGCATATGATTGCTTGTAAGCAGACAACAGAAGTATCAACATTAATACATTGTATATACTTATATTGATTTTATACTAGTGGTATATAGGATACTCCTGGAACACAGTTCACATTTGGTAAGCGTTTGTAAACTGATGAAGGAGGAGTGAATAAAGTAATTACCCACTGGGCTGCATGATGATGTAAAAATAAAACATAACTTCTTCAAATTACAGGAAAAAATGGTTATTTTCAACAGATAATTTTTATTAGACTAGCAAAGAACACTTAAATGTAAACAATGAATAATTATCCAATATGCCATATTGATATACAGTACAAATTACATATTACATACTACTCAAAACAAATAATAGACAATGTTAGAAATCTGAGCATGTCACTTTAAACTTTCAACCTCCTCAGTTTCTTTGTGTGCAAAGGCTCACTGTGCAAAAAACATGTGTTTTTTGTGAACTAAGAAGTTAAATTCTGCTGCTTTTTCTGGTGTCCTGTGGGCAACCACACCATGTTCCCAAAAAGCTTTAGCCAAAGGCCAGGGAGAGACGTATTTTGGAAGCAGTACCAGTACATTTTTCCTAAAGGTCAGTGTTCAACCTTGGACTATGCAATGATGAAACCTCCATTGAGAAGACATTGGTAACTCTAATTAGTGGGGTGGTGACGGCTCCTCGGGGTTAGCTGGAGTGGCTGAATGGATGGTCACTCAGTCAAAGAAAGCCACCCTGGCGTTATGTAGCGACGAGTCCCATATCGTTAAGCTCTCCCTAAAGTGTCAAACTGCTGGGACTGAGCCCCTCCTCCCTTCCCCCTGCTCGCTCCGCCAAACTCTCATGGTCGCCAGGGACGACCTTCGGCTGCAGCTGCCAATCACAAAGAGCCATGGCAGCGAGAGGTCTCTGAGAGAGGAGCCTATTGATTTTCCAGTTAGAGCCTAAGTAGTGTGTGCTATAGGACTAACGGACAGCCCAAGCAGGTATGTCATTATCAATGAGGCCATGGAAACGGATCCCCTCACTCTCACTCATTCATATTGGCCTCCTTCCATCCTTCCTTCCCTCCCTCCCTCCCTCCGTCTCTACTTGACGCCGTTCCACCACCTCGTCCGCTCTGACAGAGTGCATCCTGAGATGGTCAATAAATCGCTCAGCCGCACCGCGACAACAACTGGTGGAGTGATGGGTTGGGATGACCTTCTTTCTCTTTCTTTTTCCTGTTTCCTTCACTCTTTCCCCGTCTGTCCCTCCCTGCTTTCTAGGTTTGTAATTACAGCACCTGGAAGATATGAACTATTTCCTTATCAGAGGCTGACTTGTTAGCATCGCAGCTGTCATGTGCTCTTCTTGGATTTTCCCCATCCTTGAATTTTCAACGACTAGGGCCAGTTTAATCTCCCGCATCATCCCCTCGCGGCCCACTTTGGCTCATCCAGTCATCAGGAAACCCAATTATTATCATACTACTCCTCTCGTTTTGCCTCACTGCTTATGTCAAGTCATAGTCCAACATAAAGACATGTGCAAACAATTACGAATGATACAGGCCAATTAGAGGAGATAAGGCCAAATAAAGGTTTAAAGCTTCCTGAAGTGAGTTTCTGTTCCCCAGTAGAGCAGTTAAGTCCTGTTAACTTCTTTACTCTTCTTTATCTCACGCTATGTCTCGCTCTGTCCGCACCTCGACTTCCTCTCCCTTTTAAATCTCAGAAAAACACAGCGAGTTGTGATATAGTCTCTCATATTTCACATCAGTTGCTTGACTGAGGTTGTATCAGCGATGATGAACTCATTCTGTAGGGATGAGGTCAGCTCTCCCCTGGCCAGATGTGGAGTGTTTAAGAGTGATGGAGAAAGACTTGTTAATGATGGGCTTCAAAGCTTTAGGGAACCCAAGACACTGGCTCCTCCTTTTGCTTATGGGCCATATCAGTTATACTTTTGGCTGTTGCCATGCTGTGAGATATATATGAAAGAAATATATGAGCAGAATTCAAGATGATCCACTCTGCTGTGGCTCGAGAGAGGGCAGTGTTTGTTGGTAGGTCCTCCACTTTGGTTCAGATTGAAATATCTCAACAATTATTGGATCAATGGCCATGAAAATTCAAACAGACATTCATCGTCCACAGAGGATTAATACTACTGACCAGATGATGATCCCATAAATATTTGCCTTTATTTATTCATCACGTGAAGAACATTTTTTAACAGATATTCGCAGTTTCCAGATGACGAATCCAAATTAACATTGGTTTTGAATCAAATATCTCAACAACTGTTGGATCGATCATGAAAGTAGAGCATGAGCCATGTCTTCCTCACAGTGACTTGTAATAGCTTATGTGATCCCTTAACTATTTATCTATTATCAAGTCAAATGCATTGAAATACAAACTGTCAAAACGGTCATTACCATAAAATAAACATCAGCCTCATTGCTTTGTGTTTAGTTCTAATTCAGAAATTATACTTTGGTATTTTAGCTTAGTCATTGTGAGTATTTTAGCATGCTGATGACAGCATTTAGCTCAAAGCACCAGTGTGGCTAATTGTAATCTCACAGAGCCAAAAACATGGCTATAGACTCTTAGTTATTCTGTCTGATATTCAAAGGAAGTTTATTCTGAAATATGCCGTTCTAATAAGACAATTGCTCTTTAGTTAGAAGATATCTGAATTTCTTTTCTTTACCCTTGACTAGATGTAAACCGTGACTCCTGTGCAAAGCAGGCTGAGGAATCTCTGCAGTGAGTGGTAACCAGGTAGGACAGGTCGACGGTAGACAATTGCCACATTGGTAATCACATAAAGAACCATTAGACGCAGTGTCATCTCGCCACCGTAATGATGACTAATGTCTCCCTTCCAATTGTTTTTCCCTCATGCACACTAGAGCACAAACAACTACCCCATCTCTTTTCACTAATAAACATGCTCTGCCTCTCTATCTCCCTGTTTGTGACCTGACTTTGGACCTTAACACAACCACAGACCACTGTGGCCGAGACCTGGCCCACACTTAACCAAGCACCTCCAGACAAAGAGCTGCCACCCCCTCTTTGCACCTGAGCCTAGCCCCTCCATCATGTTCCATCTCTGGGCTTGACTGGGCCAGTCAGGGGGCAGGTGCCTCCCCTCCCTTGCTTTGATTGATCCCCTCTCTCCATCATTTATTCCCTTCGTCTGCCCCTGACACACGTGTCAAAGGCAACACACCAGCCTGATGGATAGGCCTGTTTATGGATGCCAGTCTGCCTGGTAGGTTACTGATATTACAATCAGCACCTGTGTACCTGCTGTTCACACAAGCCTCTGTTATTCAGCTGAGGTCAGAGAGACGCCCGGCTCCAATTGAAAGATCGATGTCCAGCCCAGCATATTAGGAATTGGAATTGTAAATGCGGTCTTGTTTTGTCAGGAAGGTCTATGCTGCATTTCAAATGATAAAACTAGATCCACATGTCGTAGAATATGAGTAAATGTGTGAGGTTCCTTTTATCTGTATTATTAAAAGTACAATGCCTCATAAATACATTCAACTGGAGTAGGACACAATATTCATGATGGTTGTTAATTCTTAAAAGAAATTAAGTCATTCCAACCAGATGTATTTGTTTTTATAAAGTACGTTGATCGCATTAGTGTGTACTCTGTGTAAAGACATCTCATTTTCCGGAGAGCAGAATGTTACATTGCTGAATTCTGGTGCCTCCATTGCCATTATGGTTAATGACCCATCCAGTCTGGTTGAAATGGCACATCCACTGGGACATTCAGCAGATTACTTACTCATCCAAGACTCCTTTCTAGCAGACATCAGCACAACAGAGCTTTACTCCTGCTCTGTAGAAGCACGACTGTAGCATAAAATGCAGTATAAATACATTTAAAAAAACAATTCTAATACACAGACGACTCCTTGGTAATATTTTTATACGTTTTTGTTGCAGTGACCTCTCGAAAGTGCTAGTTATCCATCTTGTTAACAGAGCATCTCAATAACAAAAAGATGAAGAACATTAAATTTGTTTCACACCAGCAATCACAGACATATTTAATCTATGCAGTAAAATTAAATGCTGAGTCCCAGTTAAATTGAATAATCAAATACCTGCACCTCCATCAATAATTATTTAATACTCTATAAAGCTGAACTAATTAAAGTTTTTATATTAACAATGATCAAATGACACATGTATAATGTGAAAAGGGCCACCTAAAGTGCTCCACTCATAGACAGTTATCAACAACTCTATACCGATCCCCTCAGCTCTGTGGAACACTTTAGCTTCTTTCAGCTCATTGTTTTGGTGTCATAGTTCACAACTGTACTCTTGCCGCTGTCAACAGCATCCTTTCTGAACACACAAATATTTATCTTTTAAGTGCACTGCATGCTACCTGCCCAGCACTTAACTGCAGACAGATAAAGTTTGAGATGATATGGTGAACATAGTGTCACATTTATCAGTTTAAGAGCCAAATATTTTCTTTAAGATTTTAGATAAACAAGAAATGAGCTACAAGTAGAGCCAATGTGAACTTTTTGGCCTTATTTCTTGAAGATGCTTTTGGTGCAAAGCCAATACAGCTCATTATCCGAGAAACACCATACGGACTGTGAATCATGGTGACGGTAGCATATTGCTTTGGGGCTGCTTCTCTTCAGCTGGGTCAGAGGTTCTTGTCAAGATAGATAGAATAATGACTAGCTCCAAATATCAAGATATTTTGGCACAAAACCTGCTGGCCTCTGTCAGAAAGCTGAAGATGAAGAGGAATTTCACATTCCAACATGACAACAACCCAAAGCACACAACCAAAACCACCAAGGCATGGCCTCAGGAAAGGAAAATAAAAGTTTTGGAATGGCCCAGTCTGAGCCGAGATCTCAATCCTATCGAAAACCTTTGGAATAACCTGAAGAGAGCTGTACACAGGAGACCCTTTGCAATTTGAAGGAACTTGATTTTTATTTTGCAAGGAAGAGTCGGATAAAATCCCAAAGTCTAGATGTGTCAAGTTAACAGAGACTTGGTTCACTAAGACTTATTGCTATAAATGCAAAATATGCTTCCAAAGTATAAGCAGACTTCAGAGTATCAGAGTATTGTTTTAGTTTTTTTAATACATTTAAAATGTCCCTATATTATTATTTTTTTGTTTCTTGGAAGATCATAGTTTCATAGGGGTGTGCAGACCTTTCACAGTATTGAACATGCTCACTGATTCAGTTCACTCTATTACAGTTGTAACTCAAAATGCTTGCCACTGATAAACCTGTAGCTCCGATTGAGTCACCTTCAAATTCTCAGAAGCCTCCCCAGCCATTCCATTATACAAGTCCTATTCTCTCCCTCGTCTTTCGCTTTGGACAACCAACCCCGAATTCCCCAAGAGGGGTGTACTTTTCACCCCACACCCACTTAAGCTGGTGACAATAGCCGGATTAGAAAAGAATTTACTTCAGCGAAGCCCCGCTCCAACCCCAAAAAAGCCTATCCATCACTAAATGGCAAAATGAGAGATTGAAGGAAAGCGGGGAGAATGCGATAGGAGCCGGTCAGCGATCTTAACCTGTCTGATGTTTGCCATGGCAGCTTATAGGGGAGTGGGGGGCCAATAGCATTGAGTCTAAAACGGCTCCTGTGTTTCACTGGTGGTTCTGTGCTGTCCCCTTGATTTTCTGAATATCAGTGAAAAGCATATACATTCCTTTTCTTCTTTTTCTGATGTGCAAGTGTTTACTGATGAGCTTGACAAATCAAGGAACGTATTCCACCCCTTTCAGTGCAATCTCAACAGGTGCCCAGCAATACTATAAGGGTTTTATACAGTAGTATGCAGTTGCTGGTGTCCTACGTCTGTGTTTTATATGGACAATATCCTTTTTTTTGCAGTGGTTTTGTTGTGTAAGTTAAGAGTACAGTTTACTCTAGTCCTGTGCACACAATATAAATATACCATACATAACATATATTTATTGCATTGAACGTTGACCCAAATCATAAATAAGAATTTTAATGATAAATGTTTTACACGTGTATTGTGATAATGCAAAGACAGCAGAGAGGATCTTCTCAATTTGTGGATGTCTGCTGCATTTCACACCCCTCTTCCCTGCAGTTATGTGGCCTTATCCATCCATTGTTCCCCATCACCTTCAAGCCACTAACTCTGTCCTTTGTGGCCTCGGTCTAAGCTGTGATGGGGTAGAAAAGGATGCGCTGATTTTGAATATTTAAACAACCAAAAAAAAAACCCACAAAAAAAACAATTGGTGCCATTTTATTTACTTTGGCATCCTTAATCCTGTTTCTATAAAATATGTCACATTATCATATTTACTGAGATTATTACTTGTCATATTTTCAATTATGAATTCCATGTTTATGTATATCTGCCACCATTAGTATTAAGTATTGCTGCTATAGCATCTTATTATGTGTCAGGGCCCTTCTGAGGCGTTCATCCTCAAAGCCTTATGCCCAAAGGCTGAATGTTTAATGAGTTACTGCACTGAAGTCTTCACTTCTCCACCAATTAACCCCGAGACCACTGCAGCATTTCCTTAAATCCACACAAGACCTTTTTTTTGTTCCCACTTCAAAAAGGCTAAGCAGCCAAGGAAAGGAAAGGAGAAAAGGCTAACCTGTTGGCAAACAGTGAAAAGGGCCAAAAAAGGGGTTTAATCCCTATTAGGCTAAATTCAGACTAAGTGGCCCCAAAGATCCTTTCAAAGGGGACTTTATTCAGGGAGTGCAAACTCTTACTGGGTGACGTTAGGGACTGAATGCTTTGAGCCTTTAGGCTTCATAACCTTACACTTGCTGCAAGCTGGGCTTGTTTATTTTGCTTTAATTCTCTTGCACTCTAGCGCAGCTTCTTAGTTGTGTTTATTTTTTTTTAACCATGTAGTTTGTTTTACTTCCCTGGAGGCAAATAGAGCCTTATGTGTGACCAGTGATTACATCTTGAATTAGTTACATGATGGTAGAACAATTGTGCCTATCAATCATCAGTGAAGCCAAATAGTCTTTACAACTTGCATTGCAGCCTGCTGACACTGTATTCAATATTATATCAACAATGTTTAATTTTTCTTATACATAAACTGAAGATATAATGGATATATTTTGGCTGCTTATTAATAGGTAATTGGTGTTATTACCTGTTAAATTGCTCTGTAGTGCTATGTTAAAAAGATATTTGATAGATAGTGGCATCTTAGGGAAATGTGCTTATTCACTTTCTTTATAAGAGTTGCATAAGAAGATACCTCTCTCATGTTGGTCTATTCAACATGAAGCTGCTGCTGCTAGCAGCCAGTTAGCTTAGCTTAGCATGAAGAAAGGGCACGGGGGAAACTGCTAGCCTAGCTTGAAAGGTGGCACTAAAATCACTAATAAACATGTTATATCTTTTTTAACCATACCAAAACCAAGCTGTAAAAACAATGAATTGTGGTTTTACTGAATGGTTGCATAAAGGACTATCTACTATCTAATTGGCTGGAATCAGTGACTTTCTGGATTTGTTTTCAACATGAAGTTGCCAGGAAACTAAGCGTACTACTAAATAAGCGTACTTCCCAAAATGTTTCACAAAGAAGTTTGGTAAACTGAGTGCTGATTGGTCTACAGTCACTATTCCCAGTTCAGCAGTCATGGAAAACATGGCCAGGCAGAGATGGTGCCATGGCCACTTGGTTAAATCATACTGTGAGGCAGAAAGGCCTCAGGATGACTGTTCGAGTGTGAAAGAAGAGTCATGTGGCTCTACTGTCATATGATTCCAGGTTCTTATGGTGATTTTCCTCTTGAATGACTTGCCCATTTTACCCCGAGCACAGCCTCCAAGTGACTACTCACCAACTGAACCAAACACCTTCTACCTGTAATGGCTTTCGCTCGAAACACATATCTCTTTCAAGAATTCTTTTTGATGAAAATATATCAACACATCTTTCTGTCTGTCTTTGCAGTACAGTACTCTAAGTCCTTCTTTCCTCCCTCCTCCTATCTTTTTTTTCTGGCTATCACTCAATCTCAAAAGCAAAATCTGTCTTAATTGGCTCCAGAGGGCTCGGGGAGGCTTTGTGTCAACGGTGATGAGGGTCCTGATTGGTCGAGAGGCACAGGCAGCCAACAGACCCTTGTTAGTGTGTCGGGGCCCTTTGCTTGCTCGTTAGTCCGATGAACTCATTTACTGATGGGGGGTGACAAGGCCTCGTTTACCAGTGTGGAACAGAAGATGGTGGGGGGGGTTAGGGCGACGGGGGAGGAGGGTAAGGAATAGTGGGAGTAGCAGAGAGGGATTACAAGAGTTGTAGTATTTTTGTGGATGCACCAGATGAGTGTCAGAAAGCCCTTAAATGTCAGCTTGTGTTTGTCTGCGCTTTCTTTCTCATTTGCTGCCGCAGTGAAAGCACCGTCAGCGTCTCAGCCCGCTGAAACTGTTGTAGATGGCTTGATTCTGTGTTCATTCAAGTAAGAAAGAGTCAAACGGTAAGGCTCTGATGTTCCTACACAAAGTAGTTTTTTTAATTTGTATTTGTGACCTTTGAATAAGAAAAAAGACGAGTCTCGTTTAATTTGTCCTCAGAATCTGCAACCTCAGTCCATTGTTTGCATGTTAAAGCCATTTTGTGACAAATGGGTAAGTGTGGAGTAGTGGGTGTTGAGGGGTGGGAGGTAGACAGCTTTTGGGGAATGAAAGCAATAAGCAACTCTACATGATGATAAGTCCACAGGTTTTTTTTTTATTTTTTATGAATTCTATCAAGTTCTCCCAATACCGCTTGTCCCTCGTCTCTGTTTTGATGTTGATGGATCACCTCTCTTCCTCCCGCTCATTAATTTCATCACCTTATCTCCCACACCACTTCATTTGACCAAAAGGTAATAATAAATCCCTCATCCATTATCCTTTAACTGAGGCAGCCATGCGGAAATACTTAATAACAGGCAACAAATTGAACTTCAATCACCGCATTTTCCTTCAAGGATGCGCCGCACATTAAACTCAACGAGCAAAATATGCACGTACCACTTATCAAATGCGGTTTGTGTGCATTCTTTTTACAAAAACAACACTGCTGGTCTTAAAACTGGACTTTTTTTCATATTTACGACAAATAAGGATTCACTTTATTAGGATTTGGCAGCGGCTTCTGTCCCCTTCAACTCAAGGGTCTTATCAGCCCAAAAACACACACACACGCTCAGCCTGGCGACAGCGAAGGCAGTTGAGAGCCTCATCTATCTTGAACCGCGCTGCTGATAGTTGGTCTGTTGCTCCCTTAACTCTCCCACAATTCGGTGCAGTTTCAATTAAATTTCGTCTGTGTCGCCGTGTTCCTCCACTCGACTTTACCCGTGTTTCTAAAGAGGCAGCGGTTGGTAAGGGAAACTGGGTTTACACAGGAAGGGGTGATGGAGAGGGTTCACTGGCAAGGACCGTCTGTGAGATTCAGCGGTGACAGTTTGTGTGTGTGTGAGTGTGTGTGTGTGTGTGTGGTTACACACCGTAGCCACAGTCACCCGGCCCCTCTTCATGTGTCCCTCTTCATTCCGCAGTCTTTTGGGCATCTGACAAAGACAAACGACAGTGCTTCAGAAATGAGCAGCAGCCCGGCGCACAAACAGGTTGAAAGAAGAGGAGGGAGAGATGGAGAGGGAGAGGGAGAGAGAGAGAGAGAGAGAGAGAAAGCACTGCAATCAAGACTAGTTCCTTTGTTTTCTGTTTGGCTGTGTCCTCCCGCGTGACGCTTTGAAATTGATCTCGAGACGCGCCAGACCTGAATCCATGGATAATGTTCCACGTGAAATGAAACATCAATAAAACTGCGCTTTATACTCAACCCATCTTGTTGACGTATAAGCTCCTGATACTTTTCATGCTCTCTTTATGGAATCTTCTCTCCTCAGTCATTTCGTTTTTATTTTTTTCTAATCTTTAAACCGAACAACCCTTCTTTTTTTTGTTCAGATAGTAAAATGTAAATATGACGCAAGCTGGCACAGTCTGGTTTTGGTGGTGTTTTTTTTTTTTTTCCCCCTCTTCTGCTTCTGTAGCATTATCATCTTTTTGAGCTTGACTGATTCAGTTCCACCATTACTATTTATCACAGAGGAAGCTGGTGCAGCCATAATTCCAGCTCGGACAATAACCTCCACACCATTGTAATTTGTCCAGACGTGGTCGGAGTGGCTGGAGCATTACAGAAGGGATAGTTTGTCACGCTGCTTGTCACCCGCTCAGCTTTTTCATCTGCAAGGGAAAGGGCGCCGCCGATGGGGACAATGATCTCGGGAACATGGAGTGCTATTTACGGCGTTCCAGGAGATTCATTGGTCCGGGGAAAAATGATATCTGGCCGCCTCCGCCACTGTCATATCTATCTGTGGAATCAGAGACGGCAACTTTATCACATCAGCCCATGGACATCTTCGTGACAACCGTTGGGAGGTCTATGAGTGTACTCTGGGGGGATGAAATGAGTCAACCACTCCCTTTTGGAGGTGAAAGGTTACTCCCGAGCCTTCACTCATCATACACCTGAAAACAGGAATTTCATTTTTGATCAGATAGAAGCAG
>JBCAUF010000134.1:9492498-9508621 GCA_038406115.1 Haemulon aurolineatum
ATCAGTCAGTGTAGAACAGATACCAGGTGCATTCTTGCATTTCGGTGGTGAGGTGCATTATCACATTGTGTGTTTCAGGAAGGAAATGAGGTTTTGAGTGAATAGAAGCTAAATAATGTCAGTGACCTCATCTGTCTACTGGCCAAGGTTTATTAATCTATTCATTCTTTGTTTGATCCCCTCATTTAATTCAAATCTATATAAATGACTTTCCTGCAGCATCTTAGGAATTCTTCAAATCAAAAGCCAGCTGTGTTAGATGTATTGTTTGCGCAGCCTTTGAGGGAGGAAGTCGCTTAGCAGAAGGCAAATAGGAGTACTCTTCCCCCGGCAAAGGGAAATCCTGTACAGAATGACAAAGCAGAAAATCCCTCAATGACAAGAATCCCTCTCTCTAAAATAAAAATAACAATCAGGCTGGTGATAAGGCTTTAAGCCTCCTCTGACTGTTTCTTCTGGTACTTTTGGTAAGCTACTAATATAATGCAGTTTATGCAGGATTTGTGGAATAATTCTCCTCAGGCATTTGTATGAAAATCACTTAGCAAAACAATCCACTTCTTTAAGAGTGGATTGTTTGCAACACATGTGATCAGTTGCAAAGCTCTTCTGGTTTCAGGCCGAAAACACATGCTTTATGAATATACCATAAGCTACAGTACTCACTTTGAGATTTGAAAGTACAATGTGTCTTTGTAAATAAGATGTTAACTCTTCCACATGGTTGAACATATTATGTTAGTCTCTGCATTATATGATTTATATACATTAACAAAATTTGAAATTTAGTCCTTTATACACTATAAAACATCTACATTAGGTTCTAGCCCAAGCTTGTTTTAATGACAGGCACCAGGTGCCACAACCTTCACATTATTTCAGATTGGTATGTCAGTAAAGTTGACGATATGGCTTTTGGGTCAAAGGACAAGACAAAGGAAGCTGAAGTTAAAGGACACAATGGCTGCCATTAAAGCTTTTTATCACAAGGTTGCATCTCACAACTTGCATCGGAATACACACATGTTTGTTTTGTTTTCATGAAGTTAGGGTCAATGTCATTTCTGTCTGAAGATGAAAGAGAAAAGAAAAAATACTCCAACGCCCTCTAGTGTTGATGTGGACAATGTGTGACAATGTGTGACTAAGAGGTCAGAAATTCAAAGGTTACGTTTACATGAACAAAACATTCCTATGTTGTTATTAATCAGACAGTGTTTAAGACAGAGTAGATGTGACTTGTGAAGAGAGTTGTATCATTCCTCACATGTCATGTTCAGTCTGTCGTGCGACTTGTGCCCAACCCAAAGACCATGGCAGAATATTATGCTATCAGACTTGAAGGGTGCTGATTCTATTCTCACCTGCTTCACATTTGGCTGTAAACTACCAAAGAACAATATAATTGGCAAAAAGCAGACATACAATCCTGAGGTCACCCAATACAAAAACTCTGCACTCCCTGGCTGTGCAGTGAGACTGCACAAAAAAATCAAAAACAGAAATGTGACACAGTAACCTTGGACTCAGTGCCAATGACACAGCTATTCCTCCTTACTCCATTACAAGACTGTATGGTGCATATCAATGACCCATGACTTTCTAAACACAACTCAGAGCAGCCATCGTGCAGGCCTTGCATGCAAACAGCCAGGATTCAATGCAGGAAATGCACATTTATGAACAACCTTAATTTCAAGCTACTGGTCACATACAGAAGTCCTGTAATCAAACACAACTAATGTTCAGATCAGGTTATTTCTGAAATCATCCTATTCCTAATTTTTTTCATCAACTTGTGGTCCACATGAGCGCTGTTAAGTCCTAAGCACAACTATCCCCAGGTCTTCATCTGCCTGCACATGGCTTTGCGAGGGAGGGGGTCCCGGCATGCCAAGTCCTGGCAAGGTTGCTTTACTGTTCTCCTAGTCTGGCCCCTCACCTGGGACCAATTTGCCACAGGGGACCCTACGAGAAGCTGTTGCCTCTGACAACACACCTCCCAAGATCACAGGGGCATGGAAACCCCTTCACTATAATAAGGTCTCAGAGGGGTGCAGAGAAACCCACAGGACAAAAGCCAATTAGTAGCATTTACAAGTAACAGGAGTACAATTTAGGTTTTTGGAGACTTTATTACACACAACCATTTCTGTTTTGCGATCTCCATGATTCCTCAGAGGTTAAGGTGGAAAAATAATGAAAACAAAAAACATGTGGTGTAAAAAAAAAACTACTGTGTATTAGAAATATATAATTGACTTAGATGAACGATGCTGTGGCAGATAAGTAAATGGTTCTCCAGAGTGAGTTTATTCCACTCTGAATGAGACATGAGGCACAATCTCACACATTTCTTCAATGGAAGGAACACAAAATGTGTGACAACCATATAGTGGACAAAACACAATCATTCTCAGCCATGACCCATGGAAACCTTTATGAGGATAATAAAAATTACAGTCACACACTGCCTTTGTAATTTCACCCAGTAAACCTCTTGCCATAAGAAAGTAAAGTGTTCTCCAGAAAAGAAACGACCAGCCACAAAGCATTTCCTACCTTCATAGTTTGCCCAAAGCATATACTGTATATATATTATATTAGCCCAGGCGGGATCAAAGACAAGGGTGTTATAGGTGCCAGATGATGTGGGCCAACCACAGCTTGTTTAGAAACCTTCTGAAATGAACCTAGCACTCCCTTCACTACCAAGACAAACTGAATTATAGCAGGTCACTTCAGGTTTTACACTGTTTGGCAGCAGTGACTCTGAAGGGACATGTTTTCCCACAATGACCCAATTCTCTCACATTCTGTTAAAGGTAGACTAGCCGATATTGCTGCCAGCTCAGCTAGCATGATGCTATAAGTGAACAGAGTCTGCATCAAATGTCTGGGCAGAGAAGTGAAGAAGAAGAAAAAAGGTGACTAGGTAGTGTAAACCCCCCATTTAGTTTTTCATGTTTTATGATATTAGAGACTCATACAAATTGGAATCAGATTGATTTGTTGTATTGACTACAACTGTAATGGGTAGCATAGTAGTTAGGGAAAAAAGGAAAGGAAAGTGAGAGAGGAAAAAACAAAAACTTTACAGTGGGAGGACATTTTAGACCAGCCATGGAATCAAATCTGTAGTGCTGTAGTGATATGAATGAGAAAGTCCTTGGGTGGCTCAGCTGACACACATTTTAAATCCACAGCAGAAGATTACTAAGCACCTGCTTAAGGCTTGACAACAGAAGACTAGCAAAAACATGTAGTGTCTCCACTTTTGGTCATAATTTAAGTATTTGATTAAATCTTTTTACAATATTTTCATATTCAAACTTAAATAAACTGCATAGAAACTGTATAAAAGTATACTCTACATATTTGGTTATCCGACTCAAAGATTAAGCACAGTGGGTGGGTGTGTTGCCACATTCAAAATGGCACTAATAATATTATTTATATTAAAATCAAAGTGCACTGCACAGCATTCATTTACAGTCCCTCAAGGGGTCATATGGTAAATTACGTAGTACAGCAAGTCAATGCACCAAGACATTGAGGGATGGGTGTGGTGATAAGCCTCTGCTTAGAGGCCCAAAAAGGTACCAGCAGACCCAGCCAAAGTCACTCTTAAAATGTAAAGATTATCAAAATCTTTGAAATATTTAATTGTCATTAAGTGGAATGAAACATTTAGGAAAAGTAATGTTTGACGTCCTCTAGAATAGATTGCTGACAATAAATGGATGAAACATTAAACTAAACTAAAAGCAGTGTGGAAAAATTACAAACATAATGCATCAACTGGCATAAATACAATTGAATTAAAAATACTATGACTGATATAACAATCTTAAACTAAATTAAAACATTTCTTAAGATTTAAAGTAAAAATGAAAACGTATAATACCACAGCATTACCATTATCATGGTGGTACTTTTAAACACTACTCCACATGTCTGAGCACTAGATGGGGCTCTTACACCTACATTTCACTGCAGCTGCACTGCTCATTCAGTAACTTATTTTTCCTCTCAAATATCCATACCATTGAAATGTTTTCTTTTTATATTTCAGGTACGCAAACATGTACCCATCTTGTGGTTCTATAGTTGATTTGCTGAGAATGACGTTAAAGGGATGCATCGGTATAATGGGCATTGCATCCTACATCACCTTCATTACCATCAACATGGAGTGCTTGATTCAGAGCCATTCTTTCCTTATGGCGACCTCAAAATAATATACATGGGGGAGGGAAGCAATGTGAATAGAAATAAAAATAACAGCAAAGGAGGAGAGGAGGGGATTTGTTTGAAGAACAAATTAGAGTGTACAGGAGGAAGAAGGTAGAGTGTGGAGAAAGGGGATATGATTCAGTGAGGCGAGGATGACATGAGGTATTTCTTGAAAGAAATGAGTTTTCAGACTCCAAAAGAAAGTGGGGAATAACTGGAGAGGAAAAAATCTCTCTTCCATCGGGGGAAAAGACCAGGATGGAGAACAGTTGAGTCTGCATGGAATGATGAGCAGACTGCAGAGAGAGCACGAAAAAGTAGAGGAATTTAAAAAAGATACATTTTGTTTGTCAGTGAGTTTGTAGCAACTATAAAAACATCAAGCTATGTCTTACACATGTTTGTGTGTATATTCACCCATAGAAAATTCAATCAAACCACCACAATGCACTTGTGTATCACTACACCTTATGGCCTTGACCTGACATGACACACACCTCTCATTGAGTACTTCCTATGGCAGAAAGACATGTCTTTGATCAATACAATAATCTCTGGTTCCACTGCAGAAGAAAAAAAACATTTAGACATTAATAGCACTGTTAATCTGTCAGAGCTGGTCTTAGTACAGTTGGAGAGGTCAGTGCATTGAACAGTCAAAATTAATCGAGGCTGACACATGTCAGAGCAAGGCATTGCTCGGGCCTGATCTCATCCAAGACATCCTGCTCCTCTTCAGAGAAATCACTGGCCCTGCAGCCTTATCATTGTGTAAGGCGCCACGTACCACCCAATCAAAGGCATAATAACTGTACACACTCGTATTGATCTTGTGCTATTGTAAGGTATTGGTGTATAGGATGGCATTATTGTGCTGCATGATGGCGATGATGTTCACCATCAAGTGGTGATGGGTAGAGATGTCTTTCAAGGCAGAACATGGACATAAAAAGAAAATGTTGGTACCACTTTCTAATAAGGCACACTTTATACAAGGTTTACTAATCTTTTACACATCAGTTGTAAGCCATCAATCATCAAGTGCAAGGTTTGAATTGCCAGGCAGTGAAAAACCCCTTTGCCTTGTGTTTACTCTTTCTATTTAGTAATAATGTGGTTACATTAAAAATGGCAGTAATTCATTAAGGGTTTTTAATCACATTTCTTTTTTAATTGAAGAGCTAAAAAGACAAAGTGTCATGCTGGAGGTTCAAAAAGAAAGGAAAAAGTTGGGTTCTACACAACTTGCCAATCCCAAAATTGTTCATATTCATACCTTATTGTTATGTTTGTGTCGTTGTTCATTGAAGACCATTTGGTCATTTGCGATTTTTTCAGTCAAACTAAAGGATTAAGTCTTCTTTAATGGGCTGACAAAATTCCCCAAATTCTTAAGCTAAATAAACCTTCTAAAAACCTATTGGGCTATCTGAAAAATGCATTTTTATGACGCTAAAAGCATTTCTGTATCATACCTCATGAATGTAATGTGGTTTTCACAGGATGGTGACGATATCATTTAGCAGTGGAGGGAGTCACAAATCTGCAGTATAAACTATAAATTGCATTCAACTATCTGTGTGGGGAGGACTGTCTTGTTGATGACTCTATTCCAAGTATCATCTGCGCTATTACCGCCTTCTATATAACAATTATCTGATGTGAACTATGATGCACAGTTACACCGGTCACTGCATGTCACCAAAGATCTGGCATGTAATTCACAGAGATGTGTCAGAAATTAGCATTGTGAGCAGTTGGGCATTGACGGATGCCTTTCACTGTGAATATCAACCACGGCGGTGGTGAATAAGTCCTTTCTCATCCAATCTTGTCACAAACTCCTACAGACCACTGTGATGTCAGAGCTGTCGAGATGTCTGTAAGTTCATGCTTCCATATGAGCCTGTCTGCTGCTGCTGCTGAATATACAGCTGCTGGACCGAAAAGCTCCCTGTAAACCTTATGATCCTGTGAATGGTAGTAGTTGTTGATGAATGATTTGGCACAGTAATAATCTACCAGGCCCAGTCACTGTGTGGTGAAGTGAGTGAGCTTTGATGACACATTTTATGTGGCTCTGGGTTTTTTAAGGTTAGTAGCTGACCTGTTAAGATAATCCTCTCTGCCTCATTTAACAATTTAAATCTAAATACTGTTTTATTTATTGTACAAGTATACATGGACAATATTAATATCATCATGATATTTCTGAATTGGTTTTTGTATCGCACATATTTGTGGTCTTGTGATGATAGGTTATAAAAGATTAGGTACCCTAAACCCAGATGATGATGGTGATCTGGTGTCAGTTGTGGTCAATCATAGGTTTTTGGAAACGCTCTTCTGTTGTTGACTGAATGCTTCTCTCTGGACTGCCTGAAAAGGAGTAAAATAGAACTTTATTGTGCACCAGGGAGGAAAATGCCTTTAGCTCACCAACCTCACCATAAAACGGATACAAAACACTTAACTCACAACAAAACAAACTGCAAGAGAACACAATAACAGTATATAGTTACATCTATAAATGAATAAAATAGGCAACACTTGGTGTTCATCTTATTTAGCATCTACATGTACATTCATAAGCAGGATAAAACATTTCAGAGTTGATTTATAACACACTATAATGCAGTTGTAAGCAGATGTAAGCGTAGCATAATGTATTCAATAACAATAACTCCTCCTGTGGGCACCCAGAAGTGGAGGCTGCTGTATAAACAGACAGTGGTTGACAATATAATAAAACCCAGCTGTAATAACAAATATGTCTTCACAGGAAAAGTTATGTATTCAACCTGCAGACAACTACAACTACATTAAGTGTTATAAACAATTTAATACACAAACACACACCAGCATCTGTACCCCTTGTACATTTCTGTACAAGGGGTACTGATGCTCAATTTTGAGGTACTTGTACTTACTTGAGTGTTTTAATTTTACATTCCTATTTCAGGGAGATATTGTACCTTTTTACTCCGCTACATTTATTTGAAAGCTGTAGTCAGTGGTTACTTTGCAGATTCAGAATAGTAATACAGAATACAATTAACAAATTAATTATGATCACTACTATTGTAGATAACTTTTTGCAGTCTAAAATAGACAGACAGAGACTGTGTGGAAGTGGGAGAGAGAAAGGATGACATGCTGCAAAGGGCTGCAGGTTGGAGTCAAAACTGCGGCTGCTGCAGAGGACTCCCAGCCCAAGTGGACGGGAAACACGCTCTACCAGGTGAACAACAAAGGCACCCTGGAGATTGTAGTGTTGTTTAAATTCTATCACACAAGGTTGTCGAATACATATACGTAGACCTGCATTGTTTATATATTCCTTCAGCGATTCACCGATACTTGACACTCTTGCACTACAGTATTTGCACGGATATTGAGTAAACCTGGCGTCTGAGGAATAACTACCGGGAAAGAAAGAAATGCCTCAGCTCAACCTTTGTTAAACAATTGTAATATGTGTGTTAAACCCCACAAGCACACATCGCTGCAGCATTACAGCAGAAAGGAAACGTAATCAATAGATGGCACTGTTTCCCAGGCCTTGGCCCTCAACCTCAGTTAGCACCACTTCAGCTCTCTCTCACTCTCTTCCTCCTCTCTCTCGTTTCTTTCTCTCCTGGGAGCCTATAGTTGTTCTGTCTAGAACCCACTTCACTAAAATGTTGAACAGACTCTTGGCCAAAGTATACTGTACCTGGAGCCACTTCAAGCAGAATCCTCCAGGGAATCAAACAGCATTGCGCTTATTGTATCAAAGTATAGCTGTGGATGGGATAACTGTTTGGATGAGACAGATGGTGGGAGTCACAATGTAAGAAATGTATACAGGATTAGAGGCAGACTTGCAGTCAAATGTGTGATTTTGCATTATGGTGGATAAGACAAATGTTAGATGTCACAGTGTTGACAGGTTTCTAAACATGTAGAACACCCACAGCATATTCTACTGTATATTATGCATAGACGATCTATGCACTCATATTACATGATCTGCAGCAATGTCAACATGACCAGCTGCAGTATATATCGCCACAATCCTGACTTAAATTAGTTTTTCACATTGGGAGAGAACTGTCACTTTCAGCAGTCACACCACCACATTTCAGGCAGTCAACCTAAAACATTACAAGTCTGCTGTCAGTGCCAGTTTTGAACATATTTTATTTATTTTTTGTAATTGCATTCAAAACTATGATTTAAAAAGTTCGAACTAGGGCACAGGATGAAACAACATTAAAGGTTTAACTACTTTAGAGGCACTTACCACATATCCCCAGAGCAAACTGGTGTAGTGGCTCGCCATTCATATACTTACAGAGATATATTTACTAAAAAAGCATAATTCTCAAATACAATTTTGAATGTAATAAGAGTACTGAGGGGGAGAAGGATTAAATTGATTATTCGGGGAGCATTTTTTGTGCTGTCTAAATGAGCAATTTGTATTTCTACAATGTTTGCATTTTGTGTGTGCCGTTGAAACTCTAGGCTGTGCATTGAAAGAAAATATTGACAGCTAGCAAGGTTGTTGCCCAGGTTATTCTACAGAGTTAACTGTTTTGTTGCAAAGATGTTTTGACCGTTTTGTTGCAAAGATGTCTGGCTTGAAACTTACAGTAAGAAACAAGATTAATTAGAGTTCTGTGTGGTGCTGTTTGATTAATTATAACATTGATCACAGAAGCTTGATTGATGAGTCGATGTGATACCAGGGAAAACCGCTTGGGCTCATGATATTCTCTCTTAAACCTTGAAGCTCACCAGCTGTTTCTTTTTCCTTTTTTTCCCTTTTTTTGCCTGAAGTGCACAAACACAATGTGTGCTCAGCGTCCTTTTGTTCCTCCCTGTTTTCTTGAAATACAAGAATAACAGGGTTTCAAATAGCGTAGCACCCACTTGGTTCACATGGGGCTACCGTCTTCGCGGAAGTTACACCTGGAGCATGAGACAATCACAGTGGTTGCTAGGTAACGGGTCTCCTCACGGTCTCTGCTGTGAGCTTCCAGAGAACGAAGCTTTGCTCAGTGAATCATTCCCTACACTTGATGCAGGGGTATGACAATGAGTGCACCATATACAGTAGAAATACAGTGTGCCTTGCATTAAGTTACATTTCCATACTCACAGGATGTAGGCCTTTTTCACAGACATTTTGAGATGTCACAGTGGGAAAAGCACAGGTCTATCTGCGTAAAGGAATAGCTGAACTTAATTTAGCTGCTTTCATTTCAGGTTCCTGGTATTGTGCAGGCTGGCTCGCTGGGACACTTGAATCAAACAGAGTCATTGTTAATGCTATTGGCAACACTTATACAATTACAAGTCAAGTCTAAACAAGTTGAATTATCTGCTCTTGCTTCTACATTTTATTTCCTAAAGTTGATGTAGCAAACGTGCTAGCAAGCAGGTTGCATTTTCTATACATCCAGTGATCCAAAAGCCATGTTCTTTAATCGCTATTTTGATCTCCACTAAGAGAAATATCTGACTCTTCAGCGGCTATGGGCCCCACTTTGTTCAGTTGCTAGTTACTGATTTTGTCTGCCTGCCATTTGATGCTGGACAGGTAGCATACAGGTCATTTATCAGCCATGTTTTGCTAAAACAGCTAGCTTAAACAGTTGGCCGACATTTGCAGGCCATAAAACCAAAACACCGTAGGCCTAGTGAAAGACGCAAACATGTTCCATAGAGCTGAGGGGAGCTGCAGAGCTGGGTGATGGTTCCCTTTGATTTTGTCACTAGAAGGATTACGCACATCTGACTCATTGTTCATATCAAAATGTTGGCCGAATGAAATGTGTTTTCAATGAAAGATACAATAAAGACCACACAAAAATTTAGGTTGCTTTCATCTCCCAGGAAATTAATGCATATGTGAAGTGTATATGTGCGTGTGTGTGTTTGTGTGTGTGTGTGTGTGTGTAGAGAATGATATGTAATCTGTGGTAAATCTTTCTGTGATGAGCAGATATTGGCTCTTGTTTTTGAGGAGTGCTCTCCTCTGACTGGTGAAATGAATGGTTTATTATGATGGCCTCTCCAGCTCTACTCAATAGTGTCGTTTTTCTCTCCTAATCAATTCTAGCCATCTGTTGCTCATTTCATATCTGTCCATCTGAGTTTGGCCCTGGATCCTCGCATGTTTGGAAGCTTCGGATTAGTGTTAGAAATATTCATCTATCCATTTCAAATGTAGTTTGCCATGATCACAGAATTTCAACCAATGCCATCATTTTAGAAAGTGATGCCACAGAATTTAACATTGTGCAAATGGCACACAAGCGTTTGTAATACTGCAAATTTAAAGAGTTAGTTCACCCAAACTACTACAGAAAAACATATTTTCCTACTTTTCTTGGTGGGCATGATATTTTCTTTGGTTTTACTTGCCCAGGTTTTTGAGATATCTGTCTGTGACACTATACTGTGGTGCTCACAGCATTAAATAAAAATTACATGCTGCAATGAATTCAACAGCTACATCTCTTTCCAGAAAGTGTCACTGTGGATGATCTCCAGAACACGCTGTGAACAGCTTTCATAGGAGCTATTTCTTTGGTGGAAAGTCCAATGAAAATTGCTCACAGTGAGATCTGTGTATTATCCACAGTAACCACAACGTTGTTTCTGGAAAGTGATGTTGCTGTTGAAGTTTTTAATTGCAAATTTTCAAAGTAAGATGCCACCAGGACCTCTTTCTCTCTCTGCTGGTTTTCGGTGCCTCTTTCCAGGCGTTTCAAACATGGACCTTCGTTCATGAGGAGAATCAGCACACTCTCTTCCTCCCTTTGTGTGTGTGTTTTCATGGTTTCTTCTTCTTTCACAGCACCTGAAAATTGATCGACATCCTCCTGGATGTCCTTCTAAGTTACATGCTGCAATTTCACAATTGTTATTTGTCTGTTCTGTACACACAACATATATTGCACATCTGGCTGCTGAATGAAGGTTCCCTTCTCATTCGCTCTTCTTTGTTTGGGAGTTTTGTCCCTATCCCAAGTGAGAGTCTAAAAACACAGGGTGTCATATGCTCTTCAGATGATAAATGTCTTTGAAGCAAATTTGCGATTTTGGGCTGTATAAATAAAACTGATGTAAGTGAGGAAACGTGTTATTTTGTAATTTGGATAAAGTGACCCTTTCAGTGTTTACCCATGAGGTCCTATCCTGTAACTGATTCCTTACATGTGACGTATAATAAATATTTCTTGCCAGCTGCACAGTAGTTGGAGTTTAAATGAGGCACATAAGGTGATCTGGAGGACTACTGGTGATTTATCTTGGACTGGGACACTGTTGTGGCGCTACAGTTTGGCACAGCTGCTCTCATAAAATGTTTTGATACCCCCAATAAGAGTTCAGTGTTTTACTGTGATTAAATCCCCCAGGCCTGTTTGCAATAAAAAATCTCTCTCTGTCTCTCTCTCTCTCTCTCTCTCTCTCTCTCTCTCTCTCTCTCTCTCTCTCCCCCTCCCACACCATCACTGTTTGCCTCTCTGCCTCCATCGTCATTCTCATTCTCTCCCACTCTCTACCTCTAATGACCTACACACAGGGAAACATGGGTCACTGAGTTCGAGTCCGTGTAGTCAGGACAACAGTCTGGTTCAACCCCTCGTAACTGTCTTAAACTGGAGTCACGTCAAATAATTGTAAACAGTTTTTTAAATATAGTGGGAAAAAAAAAAAAAGTTACATCGCATGTTTGCATTATTGGATTTATTCAGCATCTCTGCTGGGGAGTAGAGGCTGCTTGATCGCCTCTGTCTGCCTGTGGTTTATTTGACTTCAACGAAGATATTTCTACAGCTTACGACGTGATTGGTCCAAAAAATTTCCTTGTACATTCAAGCTCCTAACAAAAGAACATACTGATTTTGTTGATTTCCCAGGCCAACATTTCAATTTTCAAATAATTGTATCTCCTGACCCCTCTGTCATAAACACACACTTTACTTGATGATTTTAGTGACACATGACATCACTGCCATCAGGCCACGTTTTGGCCACTTTGGTATAGCTATTTCCCTCATTCAAATGGTACAATATTGACTCTGAAAGTGTTCGCCCAACTTGGAAGATTGACATTGGCAGAGAGCAGCCTGCTGAGTGCTTTCTTGTTATAAAGCGTTTATTTCAAACAACCTGAGAGTGTGGTTTAAAAAAATGGCAGTATAGCAGCTCCGCAGATGTACAAATCTGAGCAGAAATCTGCCATCCCACATTACCTAATTAATTCTGTCAGGTTGCCAGTGGTTGGAACTGAGTGCAAATAGTTGAAGATTTACTTCAGACGTGACACTGCTTATATCCTGTTCAATATCTCAGCCATCAGGTATGTCTCCTGCAGAGACATCAGTGTCACATTGTCAGATTGTTTGAAAAAAACAAAACAAACCAAAACATGTTTGACCTCTTTTTTCCTTGACTCATATTATCTGAACCGATTTCCTTTTACTCTCTGCACCGCCATATGACTGATTCCGTTTAGCCCACATTTGTCCTTCAACGATGACTGATTGTTAACCAAATGGCCTAATTGTTTAATTAGGTTGGGGCCAGGGAGCTGTGACAGCTGCGGCGTGATTCATGTATGCTGCATTTTCAGCAGCAGTAATGGGTGGTTGGCAGTGGGAAGGGGGGGCGGGGGGGGTGGGGGGTTAGGGGGTGCAAGGAGTGATGTGGCCTTTGGCAGGAGAGCTGGCATCTGTCACCCATGTCAGCATAATGGGAGTGAGAAAGGCAGTCCAAAAATGCTGCCAGGTAACCCATAGCCTCCATTTCTCACAGTGGCTGAGTTACAACAGCTCAAAACTGAATCCTCCTGATTTCTAAGCAAGTCGCTGCCCTCCAAAGTGTTTGTTTAGTGCAAGAACACACCGTTAATCAAATGGACTTTACGGTGGAATATCCCTTTAATCTTTCAAGTTCTGCATCTCATTCGCTAGTCATTCACATGATAGAAAGTGACACAATGAAACTACACAAAAACTACTGTAGTGAAAACTATTCACATTTCCTGTATCTCATGACTCCCATATGAATTTCACATACTGTAACTTTTGTTTTTGTGGCCATCTTGAATCTAAATGAGCCAACAACAGTGAAAGTCACATGCATCCCCAGAGCACCAAGAGCAGACTGTGTGTTGCACTCGTTGAAGTAAATATTAATAGACAGGCAAGAGCGCTGGCTTGAATATTTCAAATCAGAGAGGCTGTACAGTGTGACTGTCCAAGCTTGTGTGCTGCGATCCATTAGTGCGTGTGTTCTCCACTACAACCATCCCCAGGGCAGCGGCACCAAGCGGAGTACAGTACTGACTTGGCAATCTCAGCCGACAGTGTTTCCTCACAGGCAGCTGACTTTCCAAGGGTTATATTACCGTGGGTAGAGTTGAACCAAATTTTGAAAGGCTTTGTATCAATAGTTCCTGTGTCATTCTCCGTCTGATGTTCACCTCGCTGCTCTATCGTAGGCAGGCAAACAGACGCACATTGTCTACTAAGGAATGTCTACATTGGATTGGTAGTTTGTTAAACTAATGGAAAAACAATGGCGCGAGCTCTCCAGGAAAAGTTGGCTTCGAGATCAGAGTCAACTATAGTTTTGGAAAGTGGGAAACATATCTCTTGTTGACCAGTGAAGACAGCATTAGCTGGTAGACGAACACAAGCAAGACAGTCGCTTTAGCTGAAGCACTATAGGCGACAAGACCTTCCTTTTGTATTCATGTGACACACAGTCTGTAAAGCTGTAATCCATTGACTGCCAGTTAAAACCCATTCATTTCTACTACAATACTCCAGTTGCTATGCTGTGTGTCGGGAGGGGTGTGGAGGGAGGGAGGATGGGGTGTGTGTGTGTGTGTGTGTGTGTGCACACTATTCCTATGCTTTCGTTTGTACTGATGTATCACATGATTTAGAGATGACAATAAAGCACCTTGGACCTCGCTGTCCTGCCTGTTTCCTGTCCGTTCAGTTAATTCAAAGGTTTAGACAGACTGACATGTAATCTCACAAATGCGCAAAGGTTATACATATTCTCACACTAGAGATCCACATCCAAGCAGCAATATACATACCGCAAATTTAAAATGTGTCAAGATTAGCGTTTGAAATCTTTCAGTGAAAACATCTGTCTCATTTTTCCATCTTTGACTTGCACCTGATATCCTTCATTAATACATAAATGCCCCAAACTATGCTTTTTTATGACTTTTTTTTAAGTTTCACTCATCCATCCATTCATTCAATAATCACCCATGTTTACAATTTGTCCACAATCTTTCCCCTTGATTTTCCCAAGTGGTTTCCAGCTTTAACATTGAGAAATTGAAGAAAAGAACTTGAGAAAAAGAAACCTAAAAGGGGAAATTTATATTTTATATTTTTTGGTTTCATGACAGTGCCCCCCAAGATTTGCATTAATTTGACAGAATACCGTTAGGTATCCATCTGCTTAGATGGAGATCTTGTTTAGACACAGCCATTCAAATCTGGCAAAAAGTAAAAACTTGAGCGTTCTATCATCGGCAGAGCAGACGATCACACTGAGCCAGACAGCAGCCTGTTACACAAGAGCCAGACTTTGAACAGCAACCCACATTAGCTTTCCTACGAAAGTCTCCTTCTTTTCTAACTTACAGTAAAAACATGAACATGTCTCATTCTGCACCTTAGCTTGTTGAAAGAGTGAACAACCAGTTAACAACTATTAATGAAAATTAAACACACTGGCATAATTTTTGCCACAAAAAGGTAAGACTAACAGTGATGTCAGGTGGGCTTAAATCCTATGCATCAGTCCTTTGAGAAACTTAAAGCATCATTTGGCAGACATGGATTATAATAATCATAATCATATCTTCATTATTCACCTAAAACTAAGAGTCATTATATTTCCATGACCTTAGAGTGAGCCCTTTAGCTACAAAGGGAGTGGGAGTGGGAGTGGGACCATAGACTTACATCACCATGTTTCTATAGGGCTACATCCTACACACTAGTCCTTTAAAGCTTTTGGTCACTCCACATCAAGCTGATTATCGCACATTTGAAATATTACAACCTTATGGAGTTGGTATAGCCAACATGTTGGCAGACAATTGTGCATTTGCACACCCATCAGGCACAGAGCTGCACTAGTACTAATTTCATTCACAGTCATGTGTTTTTCACCTGATGAAAGTCCAATATTCATTTTCCTTTTAGTTCTGTTTTGGTCTCCACCATCTCCTTTGAACTGACTCGGTCTCACCCTTTGTAATTGTTGCGCTTTGCTCACCAGCAGGTCACCAACTTGCCTGTGTGAAGTTTGGTTTAGGGAAGGTAATTTACATAGGGTTCACCAGAGCTTTTTCACTGAAAATAGTTGCCTGAAAATGACTGTGAACACTCTCTTGAGCTGAGCATGACTACAGAGTTGACTGCAATTCTCTGACTGCAATTAATGGGAGCAAGCCTTTTCACAGATTCATAGTTGTGTTTTTTTTTGTTGCAATTATAAAAACACAGACTAGTGCAACAAAATAATAGGGTGTGTCTTCCCTCTACAATTAAGGATGCTAGATCAGTAAAATGTTAATTTGTTTCATTTTGGTAATCAGTGACAAATAACTTATTTTGTTTTTGATAGTGGCTTGTTTGGATTCACATTAAGGTTCTGCAGCTCTGGTCTGGAGTTTTCAGCTGAACAAACATGGATTTTTCTCATGTTCCCTGTTTTTCACCAAAACACAACAATCAAGTTTGCAATGCTTTTTTGTGAATGTTTTAAACTTTAATGGTTTACATTTTTTTCTTTTTGTTCTTAATGGGCAATATCACCTTTTACAGCATATTAACAGCACTCACTGCTG
>JBCAUF010000134.1:9528765-9542980 GCA_038406115.1 Haemulon aurolineatum
GAGTCTCACGAGAGACATATGATGGCTTTGCATAACATACTGTTTATTTTCTATCGAACTTGATTATTTTTTTCCTTTAAGTTTAAAAAACACATACATTTAAATGATCAATAAATAATATGTAAAACACACATATCCATCTATTTATTACTGTGCAGTTCCTATAGTATTTTGTTCCTGATCTGGAATCAGTTAAATAAGCCTTTATTTGAAATGCAACGTGTAAATTTTCACACTGATACAGTCACACTTGAATGATTCTGTCTGTAATTATACCTCTGGGTGAATTAATTAAAATCTTGCAAGTTGGTTGTGTAACTCTTTAACTTTGCATTTATTTAACTGCGTTTGCTGCTCTAATATTATATCTATCCTGTTAGATAATTTGCCGGCTGCTTAACTTAGATGAACATGGTGAAAGTGTCATCTCCAATTTGTGGCCTGGGTGAATAAATAATTGATCACAGGCTTAAGAGATTGGTATATTGATCATATTGGAAAATTCTACGATGCCAGAAAAATAGGTTTTGTTTTCTTTTGCATACAATCTGTCACTGGTTAATAAATGTGAGGGAGCTCATCAAAAATAATCACTTGCATACATTTTTCTTAACACTTACGAAAGCCCAAGGCTCTTCTTTTACAGTCTGCCTACACTGACCAGAGTTCAGCTGTCAAAACATGCTTGTTCCCAGAGCAACCCTTGGTGAAATTCAATAGGATACAATATATCTCCATCTCTGACCTTCACAGGCAAGAGTTTGTGTATGTCAGCTACTGTATATCAGCATACACCGGTCATATTTAAGGCTCCCGAATGCAAGCAGAACACAACCAGGTTTCTCTAGAAAATGGCTTGCTGTAGGTAGTGGACACATTTAATAAAAACAGACCAGTGATACTTGCACAGATGGGCACAAAGTTGCCACAAATAGGCATGAAATGTACCACATGCAGCATGAGTGTACAACAACAACAAAATGTATTAGGCAGAGTGGTGGGGGGGCTGGTGATGATGTGTGTGTCTTGATCTCACGCCAGCAATCTACCATGTTACTGGACAGTTGGCCAACAGGCGCTTATAGTAAAACAGTATGAAGCAAGCAGTGATTTTGAGTTTCTGTAAAACCCTCTATAAACAACACTTTTAAGTGAAGGATAAATTATCACTAACTCTGCATCTCCCCCTCACCTCTAGGGGGCATTTTTGCATCTTTCAGCGTATTCTTTTGGTTTCGGTTCACTCTCACCACTCTCATCTGTGTTGGTTCAAGACACAGAACAAAGCTCTGTTAAACTGCACTATATCTACCTGCACAGCACCAAACTAAAGACAAAGTTTGCAACTATCTGGTCAACATGGTTAGCAGCTAAACAGAAAGACATTTGGTGGTGAGTAAAGCAAAGCTAAAAGAGGAGCTTTATTATATTATTATTATTTAGGAGCTATATTATATGCAAAAGTATGTTCTCAATAGTTTATAATCAGCTGAAAATATTAATAAATTATTGTGTTTCTGTTACCTTAGAATGAGCCCAACATGTTACACTGCCATTTTCTACTTTAACCCAGAACAGACAAAACAAATACTGGCTCTAGAGAGGGCCTTCTGTTTTTCTCACGACTTTTACGCTCATCATGGTTTATATTACTGGAACCACTCTGCAACCTCACTGCTAGATGTCAAAATCATACATAATGGTCCTTTAATGTTTTAGCAGCTAATTTCCACCAGGCTAAAAAAAACAGGCTAAAGCAACAGTCAAAAATACATTGTGAGAATAATGATAACTGAGAATAAGTGGAACAATAACCAGCTGAGGGAGGATAGTGGTGATGGACTTCTCCGATTAAAACTACCCCTAATTACCACACACGATGGGGACAGGGTCTTCTGCTGAGTTGACAAGTGTTTTGTTTTAGAGTTAACATGCTCCAGTTCACCTGTCCCCATGAGGCGCACCATGGACCTCTCTGTTATGCCTTTGGCCCTCTCAGCCACTGGAGTTGTCTGCTCCGTGTCTAAAGTGGAGCGGAGGCCTGCTCCTGATCATGGCAATCACTCATCCAAAAGGATCTCCCCCTCTCTGAAGACAGCTATTTTTAGCTCCCATGTGTATATATACTGTATATACACACACATAAATACTTATACACTCAAATATATATATATATATATATATATATATATATATATATATAATGACAGCACTTGAAAGCTCAGTGGGATTCATTGAAGCTGCCTTGAATTCCTCCCGATGAAGGAGGCAATTATTACTGATTTCATATCAGGCGTGCTCTGCTGTCAGGCTGCAAATTCTTATGACTCTGTCACTGTGGCAAAATCTGTGATGCAAAGCTAAATTAGATTTGCTCATGATGTGTTTGACTGGCACCCATTATGTGCAATGGACAAGTGGGAGCTGCATGAATGGGGGTGGGAAACATTGGTTATATCTCAATTCTCCGGCTTTTTTTCCGAAGCAGGTCCCCCATTCATGGGTGATTAACAGGCAGATCAGGGAGGTGGGCAGTGTTGCTTGGATGGCTTTGACTAATCTAACTGCTGCTGCCTCGCTTGGGTAATGGCTACAGGCTGGCTTGGAAAGCCCAGAAAGCAATGGAGAGAAACATTCAAACTACTGTACAGAGGCTCCACTCTCTGAGCCAAAATCCTACATGCACAATTTCATGCAGCCACGTGAAAACACTGGAGAATGTAAGTTGACTGAATGACACCTCCAGAGATTTAACCGATTGGTAAAAAAAAAAAGTCTGGACACATCAATGCCTTGACATATCATCGCTGTTAGTGTCACAGTTAAACACAGGAACATTGTGCTTTACTATGAGTGCACCAAAGGACACTATCAGTGAGCAGCACTGATCTCATCTAAGTTAGGACATGCCAACTTGACTGTGTGATAGCTTTTGAATCAACAGTGCTTATAAAACCCTATTTTCTTTCAGTGATTACTGACCTTTAAACAATATTCCACTTCCATTTGTATCGATTTGTCGATTATTTTTTACAGTATGTTAATTTGTTTGTGGTGGTGCTTGGTTCATGAGCAGCCAACTATAGTTTTAAGTTTGGCTGAAGAAAGAGAGCAGAAAAAAATCCAGTTAGGGTAGATTTGATAACAATTTTGAGAAATGAAATCTGAGTAGACTATAAAGAAGTCTGAAATAATGTATTGTATAAATGCATGACATGGAGTGAATCATTAAGTGACATCTTGACCACTCAATAGACTTGCTTCTCCAACAGCAATAGAAATATTGCTCCACCTGGTGGAGGCAGCCGTTATGCTGTTATAGGGCAACAGCCTGACTTAATTTTCACTGACAGTGACAGCGACTCCTCACTCAGTGTTTGCGGGGTTTTAAAAGATCCACGTTAACTGTAAAGAGAGGCTCTCGTGGTGGCTCCTTCTCTATCTCCTCTCATCTAAACTGAACTATCCGTGCGCGCGCATGTGCACGAGCTCCCATAAACCTTTTCAGAGGTGGCACGAGAGAAAAAAAAGGGTCGGAAAAATGAAAACAGCGTGAAGCACGGTGAGGGGAGAGGAGAGGGGACAGGGGATTTAACACCGGCAGGAGAAATGAAACAAACTTGCAGCGGGGATTGTAATTAAATTTAAAAAAGACTGCTTCACACTGTTTCCCTGAGAGTTTATCTCAAACAACACCGCACCGAGCACGGTGCCCTATTTCCAGGCGGCTCTGTCTACCTGCGCTGAGCCCCTCCCCTCTCTCTCTCTCTCCCTCTCTCTCTCTCTCTCCCCTCTGTCTCCCCTCCCTCACCCCTCCTCCTCCTCCTCCCCCCCCTCCTCGGAGTTTGGTGTTGCACTCGTTGCAGTAGGAGGGTCCATGACGTCGCCTCTGACTTCAAGTCCGACCGACTCCTTCGTTTGTTTTTAATACTCTTTTCATCCAGGGCCCCCCGAATCGGTAATCTGCGAAATTGCGGCCATAATGTGAGATCATCCGCCGCTGTCGTCCGACCCGTTGCTGTCGCTCGTCCTGTCAGGAGCAGCCACTCGCTGTTGAGGATTACTAGTGATAATACGCAGTAGACTTCTCCAGTGCGTCTAGCTGTCAAACTGAAAACTATGTATTGGGTAGAGTAGGCAGAGCACATTTGTTGATATTTATTGACTTTGCTTTGCGTGTCTTTTTTTTATTATTATTATTTTTTTGGTCCTCTGGATTATCGCTGCCCAGCAACACGGCCACCTGACAACTCTGAATGTCGTAATTAAGGTAAGGAAGGACAGGGCTCAGTGTTTGACTGTACATTTTTAATTTCGCGCTGTCTCTGAGATAATCATGACAGCAAACTCCTCACTCTGAATAACTGAATGCATCCCCGGCACATTTGCTGTGGAGGAGAAATCTAATAACTTTCAACCGGGACCGTTAGCTCCGCCGTGTCTGGTCCGCAATAAAAGTCGCCAAGAAGTTTATGCACTTTGTATACAAACAAACACAGGAAAGGTCATTTTATCTAAAATGTTTAGCAGTTTTAGATATGTCTGAACGCACCTGTCAGGAGGTGCTGAGAAATATGCAGTGATGTCAAATTCTTTCTAAAAATATGACTTCAATAATTCATATTTTCTTGCTCTCCCTGCACTTAGACCACCTTGTCATTCAAAAATAAAAACCGGCAAACGAGCTGACTTTCACCTGCCGAAAAATAACTTCAGCAGCAACAACATGGCAATAAAAAAAAAAAGAAAAAAAAATCGCCTTTTAGTATTTAGTCTGCGCAAACGCAAAATGGAGAGATACACAGAGAGTTGCATGCCCCACAGAGGCAGGACAATCACGGCGGGAGCAAGAGGGGAGGAATTATCAAGCTGGCATTTCTCTTCTTTTTCATTTTAATATCCGAGTATGTGCACAAGGTATGCATGAGATATTCTGCAGGCAAGCCCAGTAACTTCTGGCTCGGATCTTGGCTGGCTCGAGCCCTTCAAAGAGTGCACTGTAGCATGCAAAATGAATATTGAAACATCACTTAAAGCAATGCCTTCTCATTGCAGTCTGCCGTGTCAAATGTCTTGACGTTGCCACCGTCTCCGCTGCTTTTGCACATGACGGGGCTGCACTGGCCGCTAAAGCAACATTTTAAGTTATGTCGCAGCTATGTTGTGGCTGCAAGAGCAATAACTATTGAGTGACAGCTTTCGGACCAATCCATGAATGGCCCTATAAAGCTGGCGGATTTCTGGCCGGGCTGTCCAATAGAAGCGCAGCAGAGGTGGGAATTTAAACGAAAAGCCCGGACGACGTCACGCAGATAGGTTAACCCTTGCGGTGCAGTTTTCCTCAAGTTATCAGACTGTACATCTCCTGTAGTGCAGCGATAAGGAGCTCTAACCGCGAGAGAGGAGAAACTGTACTGACTTGCTTTAGACTTTCTCAGATTTAACATGTTGTTATCACGGGAGAGTTTATGTTTTTTACTTGGTATTCTTTAAAAGAAAGTCATTAGAAGATCAAAATAAGTGAATGGTTGTGTGTTTGGAGATAAAATATTTCTGCATCTTCACACAGACCTTATTCCTTTGCTTTACCTTTTTTTTTTTGCCTCACTGGGTTTTTATCCACTGAAGTGGAACTTACTGCTTTGGCATCTATAGTAACAAAAAAAAGAGAAAAACTATATTTACATTACGTATTTAAGATTTATTAGCAATTCCTGAATATATAATTAAGTCTCATTTAAGACCTTTAATCTGTGCCTAAAGGTAAATACCATTATTACACCTGCCACTCAGTTATTGTCAGTAAACCAATACTTTCTGTACACCTGGACTACAACAAACTTTGTGAACTGTGCTCTTTCATTTCTTTTCTCTTTTTTCTTTCCCTCGTTTACCAGGTGAATCAATGAGCCAGCAATGGAGACCAAAAGATACCAAAGTTTCTTTGATGGAAGTGATACAGAGAACAGATGGTCGCAGGTCCCCAGCGCCATGGAGCACTGCTGCAGCACCGAGGATTCAAGTCTGACCAACAGTGATATCCTGATGGACATAGTCAATGTTAGCTGCCCTGCTGGAAGCCCGGCCACTGACTGCAAAGACAACAATACAAAGAAGCAGGAGCAGCCAATGCTTCGGCTCAGCCAGAACCAGCCATTTGTTCTCCCACACTTCAACAACTCTCTCCATGGTCATAAGCAGGAAATGGACTCCAAGGAGCTTTCCAAGACTGTGGCTGAGTCTATGGGCCTGTATATGAATGCTGCCAGGGAGGCAGACTTTGCCTTTAGCCAGCATGGGGGCAGTACCAGCCCTGGGAAGATGTATCCAGTGTGTGGGCGGTCTCTGGAAGAGACCCAGTGTGGTTCCACAAAGAGCCCCAAGTTAAAGCCATTTGGTTTCCAGCAGCCCAGCACCACTCCAGTTAGCTCAGCTTCGATGCTGGTCTCATCTCTGTCCTGCAGTCCCCAGACCTCCAGCTCCATCTCCAGCCCCGGGGGCAGCAACAATATGGTGTCGTCCACCACCAGTCCTCCTACGTGCTTTGGACCAGCGTGCTCGTCCGTCAGTAGTCCTGTCAGCCAGACGTCTTGCGCCGCAACTCTGGCCAACATCAAGCGCAGGAATTCAGCCACATGTAGCCCTGTAGAGTCCAGCACGGTGGGCTCACCGCCGCTCACCAGCCCGCTCAATGTCATGAGGTCCCCCATGTCCAGCCCTCAGAGTATGAGTAGTGTGAGATCACCTCCGTCCTGCAGCACTACCTGTAACATTAGGTCATCAGTCTCAAGCCCCACAGGTGGCAGCTGCACCAGCACTGCCAACAACTGCAACGCAGTAAGGCCCTCCATCTCCAGTCCGGCCACAGGGGGCACCATGGTGGTCAGCAGCCCGCAGAACCCCCCCTCAGGTGGGTTTCCTGTGTCCAGTCCGGCTGGCGGACTGGGTTTGGTGCAGAATGACACTAACAGCCCGGAAGCAGCAGGTCTGACCAGAGACACGGACTTCAAGAACTTTGAATTCCCGAAAGTAGAGATGGTAGACGGGGAGGTGTTCAATGTCGGCTTAGACCAGATGGGCATGGTTAAGTACATTAAGAACGAGCCTGGAACTGACTTCAGGAGCATGTGTTTAGGCAGCTCCAAATGTAATGCGAGTAGCACACCTTTTATCACGCAGATTAAGAGTGAGCCAAACAAAAATGAGGGCTGTATGAACCAACAGCCCTATGGTGAGCAGTCACCGTCTCTTGGTCTCTTTCCTGCATCTGAGACCACCTATTTGTCCCTGAGGAATAACATTGATGAATACAGTCTTTCTGGTATCTTAGGACCCCCTGTCTCCTCTATGAATGGGAACTATGAGCCTGATGTGTTCTCCAACAATGTCCTGTCTAAAGGGGTTAAGCAGGAGACCACTGATGGCAGCTATTACCAAGAGAATAACAGCATGCCCACATCGGCCATTGTTGGAGTTAATTCCGGTGGACATTCATTCCATTACCAGATTGGAGCGCAAGGAACAATGTCTTTCACGCGGCATGATGTGAGGGACCAGTCCAACCCTTTGTTGAATCTAATTTCGCCCGTAACCGCGTTAATGGAGTCGTGGAAATCTCGGCCAGGCATGTCACAGGGGTCACTGTCAGCCAGAGGTGAGGGATACCCGGGTCAGAACTGCATCACGGACAGGTAAGGAGAACAAAGACGTCTCTGTGTGGTCTTTTCAGTGAATCTCGTCAGGTCTTTAGCTAAAAAACTGACATTTTATAAAGAGTTATAAATATTCCGGTTTAACTTTGCAGAGAGAAGCTGTCCTCATTTAGCCTAAATAAATGTTTTTTTTTGTCAGAATACCTTTACAATAGTGTGTCTCTTTAGAGGATCAGGTCCAGTTACAGTCAGACTCATATTGCACAAGGGATTTAGGGCGTTTGCTTTGAATAGCGCAAAAATAATAACAACAGCAGGGCTTGGGAAAGGCAGCGGGATGCTGGCTGGGGGAACAGGAATTAAAGGACGCGGTCCAGGTCATTGTTATAGTAGCATGTGATCACAACATCATCTTTGCTAGCACTGCCCTGTGTTCTACTATAACACAGAGGCAAAGTTTACCTCTTATCAGGGGCCTGTGTGTATGTACAATAACAAAATTTATTGATGTGTTATCGGAAGGTCCAGCTAAGACCTTGTGTAATGCAAATATCTGTTTTTATGGGCCCTTGGCCATTGGCAGCATCATAAATTATGAATGATTGATCACATGCTTTTGTTGCCAAACTGATGAAATAAACAATTGCTTTTGTGAGGGTGGGGGCTGAAACAAAACAAACAGGCCAAAGGGAAAAAAAAAAATCTATAATGGCCGCCAATCTGGCAAAGTGTAACTTTGACACAGTTGTTTGGCTTCCAGTGGATTCTGGTGTCCTAGTTGCATGAGAAGCTGAAGGAAGTAAATTATCATCAGTGTGATAAATAACAGTGAGTATCAAAGCCATGATCTAGACCATGAAACACATGGAAACATTGTTGAAAATGCAGAAGTGCAGTCTGTGTATTCATGCAACGGTGAGAGGTTCTGGTGTTTATTTACAGCGAATCAGAGGAAAGGTCCGTCGTCCTGTATCTAGGGAATCTCGGTGTGATATGATTTTTGTGTATTTTCATAGCATTAACTCTCTGTCGGTGCTCCTATAAAATACATCGCCCTAATCTATTTATGCTTGGGATGTTATAAATTCAGTTTTATGAGCTGGTGCGAAGAAGCACAAAATAAAGCCATAAATGACTTCCTGTTTACGTGCATGACTGGAGAGCCAGACGCACACAGAGAAGAGAAATACAGTATGTGAGCCGCTGCCGGGATGTCGGTGTGCGTTGCTCCGCCACGTTCGACTGTGACTCGACCATGACAATTCCAGGCGGACTTTGGGCGGTGATGTTGCACAGAATCTCAAAATGGAGATTTATTAGATCAAAAAGTTCTCCTGATTGAATTTGTGGAAACCAACTTTGCAGATCTCACTGATTGCTCTGCCGTGTTCAGTTGCCTATTTTTCATTTTCTATTTTTGTTCCGATCGCAGGAACAAGTTTGGAGGAGGGGGGCTGGGAAAAAGTCAGTTTATATTCTCGGAGGTCATTGACTGCAAACTGATTTACGCTAGCTCACGATGATGGATGGTGCTTTCATGCATCCATCATACCTTTGTTATACAACATGATATTAGAAAAACATTTTTACTGTCATCTTTATGTGGTGTTCATCATAGTGAGGTGCATATCTAATGACCAGATGAATTCCTAAATAGTTTCATTCATAGCTCATAATAAAACTACATTGTGATAAAATAGATTTTTTTAAATTTCCTGTGTCAAAACATGTAAAGTAAGCATGTTGTACGTGTGTGTCTGATTATCTTATCATCAGTTTTTTTCACGTCTTCTCTGCTTGACGTGTTTATTCAGCTTTATGTGTACAGCACACGGCCGTCTAGAGAGTAGATACTCTGTCTGCGTGTGCGTACGCGCGCGTGTGTGCCATAACAAGGCTTGCAGCTCTGAGGAGACTGATACAGCCCCGTTACCTTGGAGGCGACCCATATGGCAGGAGGCAAAGCGATGTTGACGGGATCACTGCCACCTTGGTCCTAATGAGATCCAGCTTAGCCCTAATGTCAGACAGGATGACAGTAAGAGGTGGGCCACATGGCAGCCAGCCAGGCAGGCAGGGAGGCAGACAGACACAAACACAAATATACATAAGTATATACAGTACATGCAATTAATGCATTATACGCGCACACATATAGTATACACACATTCAGAGCAGTAGAATGCTAGAACCTACCATTTTTCAGAGGTTGCTGCCGACTTTCAGTGTCCTCTTACACCAGTAGTATTGTATTGATTGACAGCTATACTTAGACATAAACATAGGCTTATTGTATCCTGCCTCAAATCTGAAAGTGCACTGCAGGAAATCTGTGGTACTGTCGAGCTTTGGACTGACTACATGGCACCCGGGCCCAATATTTCATAGGCGAAAATGTTACGTAACCATTAAAAAGCACAACTAAAACTCTTTGATCCGCTGAAGCCTTGGATGACAGAGTGTAAAATCCCTTGGCTCTTTTTTTTCTCACTTTGGTTTCCTCTGTAAATGGTTTTAATTAAAAATGGCTGCTCATCTGAGCAGTCTGGATTACTTTGTGCAAAAACATTTTAACTCAGATTCACAAGAGAGGAGAAGAGTGGGGGAAAAAAAATAGTCGCACTAACCAGAATTGTTGTATTCATGTGATGTTTGATTTAAAGTTAATGCTCAGACAAACTAGGCGGCCAGACATTGTTCATGATCAGCGGTTAAGATGCAGCGATTTATAAAAAAAGTTAATTTATTTATTCTCTTGAAGAATATTAAAAAGGCTATGCGCTATAGTTTGAAGTCCACTACGAACGAAATCTGCTTTGTATGAAATATATAAATATGTAAATTCTCATAAAATGACCTACATTAGTGTGCTGGATTATGTTTGCTCTCTGCCTAAATCTCCAAATCTCTTTTCACCCTATTTAGGGCATTTTTGTGCTGGTTTTCACAGTAATGTTTCACCAAATAGAATTACTCTAAAACTTGTCAGCCCTCTGACCTAATAATTTCATAATCTGACAAATGGTAAAGATTCAGAGTAGAAGCCAGCAATGTATTTTTTTCATTCAGATAAGCTCTCAGTGAAGATTTTTAGCCTATCCTCCAGCCATGGGCGGAGTGGCATTTTACTATAGGTTGAAAATTTTCCTCGCTTTAAGCTTGCAGCCAGTTGCTGTAGATCAACAGAGTGCCCATCACGAGGAAGTACCAGATTCAAGCGGGGAGAATGCTTTGCACTGGACTCTGGCCAACTCTCAATGTTCTGCAGAGGGATGAAAAGGCATACTCCTGAGAGCACACTAATAAGGCTTTAATTGTATGTTCCTCCACTAAATTAATGGATGGAAATGATTTGATTAATTCAGACACTGCTGGATACTAATATCCAATTAAATCCCAACACCAGGCATGCACAGGGGCTCCCAGTGCATTATGGGTGCCTGACTATAAAGCGGGCAGCTGCTTGTTTGGGTTGTGAAAAGGATGTTGCAGGTGAAGGTGTTGGGGAATACACAGCAGACGTAATAATCTGGTAAAGCTGTTGTCTTAAATTGCATGCAAGTATGTATATATTAATATATAGTCGGGATTAAATGAAGAATTGTGCAAAATCTGATATAAAGCACATATGCACAAGTTTGTTTTTTTCCATTAGTGTCGCTCTTTTTCATTCGTACTTGAGTCAATAAAACTGAATGAATGTCAGCCAGCTTTAGGTAGACACATAAGGATCTTCTGTATCTTACTTCTCTGAGTGTGTAGAAACTTTATGGCATCAAGTGCAGACTGAGTCATATCAGTCCCTCTTAAGCAAGACACACAGTTCATATGGTGATGGTTCTATAAAAGAGTGTGTGAGACAAACATAAATCAATTTCTCTACTCACTGAACTTATGTGACTTGCACCAAATACATTGATAAAAAAAAACCACAACAAAAAACAGTGCAGCGTGGGTTCAACTGGTTGACGGTCAGTATGTACTCTGTATATGATATACAGCACATTCCTGCAATTCTTTCTGCTGTAATGTAGCTTCATTTCAAAAGAAGAGATATTTTTTTTCTCATTTATCAGTATGTATTTAAAAAGGCATCCTATGATTAATACAGACTGTGAGGTGGTTGTAGAGGACATTGGGTGAAAAGGTTTTGCAGTGCGACTGAAACCATGTAAGATAATTGTTAACCCACTGAAGGATGTTGAGAAAGGCTCACAGTCGTTTACAATAAAGTACTATATAGAGTAAAACACACTGCAATTATATCTACATTGTAGCAGTGCCCGGCAGTGTGACATTAAGAAAATCTAATTGCAATGAAAAAAAGGAAAACCTATGTCGGTGCTAGTTGCATGATTTGGCATGGCATAAAGTTGAAATTGCTTTGTAAAGGTCAGTGAAGAGACAGGTAAAGACACACGCTTGAACAAGGTAAAATCATCATCAAAGTGTTATGTGTTTCATGTATATTGTTTCATACGGACTGAAATATGCTGAAAATGACTTCTGAGCTGTTGTCATAGCACTTCGGGACAGGCTCATGAATAAATCACTGTCTGTGTATATATACGTGGCTCTTTGGCAGTTCAAACTTGTCTTTCAGCGCAGCGGTCCAGTCCAACAGTGAGTGATGAAAATGAGCTTGTTCCCCCAAGCAGAAATTAGCCGTGTTTTCACGTCGAGCTCAAGAACAGCGACAGTCTGTGCAGTAGTTGTAGAATTTCAATCTGTGATTCGGGTCTCGAGTGTGACACTGTCTGGCTCATGGAGGCAGGAAAACTACTTGAATACATTTTAGCATAATGGGATTTGTCAGGCCCAAGGACAGCCTTGAAGCACCTGAACTACCCCACTGCCTGAAACTGTTCCTCTTTCTTAAAAGGAGACTAATAGTTGAACACAATTATTACACTTTTTTTTCAATATCTCCCCTCTTTTGTGAAGTGGCATAAATATCTGTAGAAGATTAACGTCTATTGAAAAAAGTCTAAATGAATAAAACACCCGAATGAAAAAATGTATATTAATGCATAGAACCCACAAGGATCCAAGTCATTTCTATCTTCTGGGCAGCCAATCACTCATTAGTGTGGGTGGATTGGAGGCTGTGTAGAGGAAAGTGGTGAGGTAGTATCAGTAGTAAGAGTTGGTGAAATTCTGCTGTTAGCTGGTCTTCAAGTATTTATCCTTTAAAATGAATGCCTGGCCAAGATAAAAAAATCCTTGTAAGGCATTTTAGACCTTGGCTGTAAGGTAACAACCCGCTAGTATTAGAGAGAAGGACTTGAATGGTGCAAAGAAAATTTTGTGTGTGTGCGCATGAAGGGTTAAGCGGCTCCATGAAGCAGGGAGTTACAAACTGCGCTAGACTGTTTCGATTGTGAAGAGATTTGTGGTTGATCTTGATCTCATGTCAGAGATATTTTCACACTGCTTTTGCAGAGAACTAGTCTAATGCTATCATGCAATCAACGCTGTTTCATAGCCTCAAACTGGGATGCAGTTTATTTAATTTTCGCTGGGCTTTGCTGCCCAACAAATCGACATTAATTGACTGATTTGTGGATTTGGTCAGTGTCATTGATGTGACTCGTATCTCAGTGACTGGCAGACTCAGTCAACAACTCTGTTAATGAAGGCTTGCCAATTTTGGCAGGAAATCATGCAAATTAGTCTTGAATCAGTTTGAGAATTAGAGAAGTCATAATATGATTATCTGCACAAATGACAGTGTCATGTGTCGTCTTGGACTGCACAGACGTTACAAAATTGGGCTGTGATTAAAAACGTTCTGTTTTGTTGAACATTTTGTGTCAGTATGTTCATCATACTTTTAAAAAACTACTTGATGTGGTTTAGTGTATGCACTTTGAATGATTAAAAGAGAATTTCTTTATCAACCAACGATCAACCAAATAATGTGAGAATACACCTATAAATTAATTCAAGGCTGCTAATGACATAAAAATATACACAATAGGCTCTTAGCATATCATCCTCATCAACATGTTTCGATACTATTGGTTGAAAATTTGAGTTCAGCCTTCTTGTACCACCAAAGACAACTAAAACTGCAGACCTTCGCACGCTCTGTCTTTTAGCACATGTTTTGGTTTTTTGATCTTTAAACTCTCATTGTCCTCATTTCCAGTCACAGCACGCAGCTGTTCCAGGAACAAAGCTCCGATAAAACCACTCGACAATACCTGCTAAACACCACATAGCAGACAGACATCGTTAGTAATTAGATGGTGAACATAGCGGAGCATTTAACAACTGAAGAGTCAAATATTTTCCCCCAGGAGTTGGTGGAGACCAAAACCGAGCTAAAAGAAGGTGTAAATAAGCGATTTAGACTAATAAATTCACCACAACAACTTTATAAGGTGATAATATGTTGATGTTGTTCTCACAGCTTGTTCCACTGCCCAAACGACCTATGTATGCTGTTTTAAAGAGGAAACTAAAGGTTACTGCTAAGTGCTGTTCTCACCACTCACACCATTTTGACTTTTAGAGCAGATTTGGTTTTGCCGGCAGCTCTGTTCAACACCATAAAACTC
>JBCAUF010000134.1:9563954-9574699 GCA_038406115.1 Haemulon aurolineatum
CCCCCTTGACTTCCTTTGTATCTCTAATCTCTTCGACTTCATGCTCCATTTTTATGGCAACTAATTGTCCTAGTTATGCATCGCTCCGCTGACTTCTGACCTTTACTTGTGACCCATGACGACCTGTTTACGGCTAATGTACATTACAAACTCAGCGTTCTCAAGCCCCCGCTGAGATTATTAGGTGCATTATTTCCGGATTCTGATCAATTTTGGGCATCCTTTCTGGTCTTCCTGCTGATTTAGCATTCCTCCCGCAGCTGACAGAGGGTGGAGATATTTGAACCATTTGGAGAATGCTCCCAGTGTGACATCCGAATTACTTGTAGAAAAAGCATGAGGCCAATTTGAGTCCAAACATCTGTCGTGTGGTTCGGTCCTCACACATTTTAGTGGGCACAGTGGGCTTCGCCTGGCTTCGAGCTCTCACATTTTCTTTTTCCTTTGGCATTTCATTAATAATATCTTCCCGCAGCAGCATGTTGGTCTGGGAAGCAGCGGAAAGGGCAGCAAGAGTTAGTACAAGATACAAATTCTCTGCTTGTACACTTTCGGTGGGAAGAAACAGGCATTGTGTACTCGCACTCATCTGTATCCTCATGGGAAATAAACAGCAACTAAATCAGTTGTTAGCTTTGTGTGTTATCTTTAAAGATGAAAGGACACTGAAAACAATGAAACCGCTGCCCTGGGGTTTCTGTAGGAAGGGAAAAAAGCAACAACTGGAGCGAAGAATGAGACCTTTGATCTGTGCAGTCAGTCCCATTGAGTTAGTCTGAGACTGTACCCAGAAATAGAGAAGACAGGGGTCAAGAAAAAAAAAAAAAAGGAGTCCCAGTGCACAGAAGTAGCCGGCACACAACTGCACAACTCTTTAGGGTATTTAGGGCCTTTTTGTGTCTTGCACTGTACACTGCAGTTTCCTAAAATCAACATTTGCACTGGGTTAACATCATGTCTACAAATGTGTGTCTCCTGCACTCTTGGCTCTGTGTTTTCAGTGTGAGATGGAAGCTGACACGAGGTTGAGCGTGCGGGAATTAACCGTTTGAACCGCCGGCCTTAACGCGATGATTCCAGTGGTACATCATCGTTTAAGCCTTCATTCAAACGGACGTAAATTGCAACCCCGGAATATTTTAAGCTATGAAAATGACAAGCCAAACAAAAAGGAAATTCACTTGGCGTGTCCTCGTGGCCTGGCGGTGAAAGACGCACACCATTTCACCGCAACGGCCCAGTTTCGATTCTGACTGGAGACCTTTGTTGCGTGTAATTTCCTTATCCTCTCGAGCTCATTAAAACACACTTCTATTATTATTACTTATTACACATCCCGTGTGCTGACAAACTGCAGGCTAACATCTCGGCCTGATTTGGGAATGTCTGGTAGCTCGTGTTTAGTTTTGGGCTACTGGCAGCCGTTGGTGCACAGTCACTGCAGCCTGGCCTGTCTGCTCTGGTTTCATAAGCAGAGAGAGTGAATGACCTATATACTCCTCTGAGGGAGGGGAAGTCACCTTGTTGGTGGACCAGCAGGCAGGCAGGCTGGCACGCAGCGACAAGGTTTTAATGTGCGGCACTATTAAAGGGTTGACCACGGACTGGATGTTAGATGTGCTCTCGAATACGCCGCCGGTTTTGTTTTTCTCGGCCCGCGAAAGCTCTCCGGAGGCTGTCTCTCTCTCGCCGCGCGCCGTCTTTCCTGTTAACGCTGCATCGTAATGGTGCGAAAAGGCCAATGTATGGGCGAATATTCAGTAGATTAACATGCTGAAAAAACACACCTTTGACGTGGATCGGATGTGTGCGTGCACGCGTGCGCACGCTCGCGCTCGCATTAGCTGAAACCACGGGGCCCGGTGCCAGAAAGATCTAGTCAGACAAACACCTCACCAGAGACTCCTCTAAGCGTCCTAACAAATTGAATGTGTGTGTAGATGGACAAGGGGGAATTAGATCAGTGGTCCTGATTGTATCTGAGTGTGCTGTTGCTGTACCCCTTTCCAGCTCGTCCCCTGGAGGAAATGTGTGTGCATGAGAGCGAGCGGGCGAGGTGGAGAGGCAGAGGGAGGAGCAGGAGAGAGAGTGCTTGGCAGCTGGTTTGATGAAGGATGTAAGGAGAATGTTAACCAGACAATCACCTTGCATGTTATTGATTGAGATGGGAGAGAGGTAATTAGCACAGAAAAGAGGGGGAAGCTGAGGCCACTTTTAATGTTTTGATACAAGGTGTTCTCTCTTTGTACCCTTCTACGTGTTGTGTTCTCTCTCTCTCTCTCTCTCTCTGTGTTTGTACACATGACGGGAAATGTTTTATCAAAAATTATACTAATTTTTTCCACACGTGCCATTGTAACCTGGCATACAAAAAAGCGAATGTATGTTAATTTATAGTATATGAGAGACTAATTAGTTCAGCTGTATGCCATGTGTAGTGCACGCCTGCTCTGCAAGCTGAAGAAACCCTGTCGTGTTTCATACCAGGCTGTGACGGGTGGCAGGCTCTCCTCTTTGTCACCGTGCCTCTACAATTTGCCGTACATCTCCATTTAGCAGAGCTTGGGTTGAGGGATGGGTGTTGTCATAATGGATAGAAATGCTTAAAAAGCTTTACACATAGCATCGCATCAAATCTGCATACATTATACTGATTAGAGCCGCATCACTGCTAGAGTTTTGAGTTTGCGGTACTGCAACTTCATGTTACTTATTGGCCAATTTATACGTCCATGCTGATACACATTATCTCTTGGAAGCAAGATTACTGTTTTTACAGCCTGATTTATTAGTCGGGCTGTTGCTCTGTCAATCTGTATTAACAATAAACAGAATTGATCAAATCTGACATTACTACATGTTCTCAGATAGCAGTTTCGAACAAATGACATCTGAGGAGAAGTTAAACCAACCGGTCTGCCGGACTGGCTCAGCAACTTACACCGGTCACACTGTTATTAAATACAACATCCGTATCAGAAGTAAGCCTATATGATTTTTTAGGTCATACTGCGAGTCCTTTTCAACTCTGCGAACATTCGACACCTACTGCAGCTCTTAACTCTGCCGTTTAGCACTGCGTCAGTAAGAATATACACCGTACACCATGAGCTTTGGTGGTCATGTAATAGTAGAAATCAGTCAGTTGTGAGAGCACTGAATGATGCCAAAGTAAACAATGCGTTGGATCTGGCAGAACTGCAGCAGACTGCCGTCAGTTCTGTCGCTTGTTGGTTCAGAGTAAATAACAACAACATTACAGTGCGGCACGCAGCGGTACTGAGTCTTTCTTTGATCTTTGACCCTGAACCAGTTTCACAGCGCAAACTATTAAACGGTTGAAGTTTTGCCCTATTATGGTTTGGATTATTCTTGTCCACCTCTCCTCACTTTTTAATGCCAGAGGAGGGGACAAGTGGTTTGGATCCTACTTAAATTTGACATCCCGCTCTGTCTCTCTCTCTGCTTATTGAATTTAAATAATCTCCCCCATAATTCTGTCATTGTCATCTTTGTTAGCCTGGTGAAGCTATAAATCAGTTGACTGCAAAGCCCTCCTCTCTCTTGGTTGGCAGACATCTTTATGGCCGGCCACATTGTGCTGCCACTGTACTGTGGGTCGTAAAACCCAAGAATGTTTCACAACGTGTATCAGGCTGTAGCAGTGTTGGGAAGGGGACAGTCTGCCCTGGCTTTGGTGTTGACTTCTGAAAAATCTTTGTTGATTTATGCCTCGTCTAAAATCTCCTGTGTGTGTGTGTGTTTGTGTGTGTGTTGTCCTTTCAGCTCGCCACTGAGACAACCGTCCTCAACGGCCAAAGTGTGCCTGGTTTGTGGAGACGAAGCATCAGGATGCCACTACGGCGTCGTGACATGCGGAAGCTGCAAGGTCTTCTTCAAAAGAGCAGTGGAAGGTATGGCACCAAACCTGCGCTCGAACGAGACATCGCTGGTTAGGTCTGGGTTTTTTTATTTTTTTTATTCTTGGGTGGCTGAGAGAGCTTTACACACAGCAGCCTGAGAAAAAAAAAACACTTTATCACCACTTTGACAAGGTGTGAATGCTGAAGTACAACAAGCACATTAAGAAACACATTTTCCAATTCGACGACACGTAGGCAGCGCTGCAAATACAGAAAGCACAAGTAGAAAGAGAAGCGCTGCAAGGCGTGCACGCTACGACAGAACATGCAAGTAGTTTGTATAGACTGGAGCTAAATGTATGGCCAGTACCTCCCCGAATATCATAACCATGCAATCTGAGTGTTAAAGCTAGAAGAAATTGGTCATTTGTATTCATGTTTTCAATTCGGTAAATGGGTTTCTTAATTCGGATGTGTTTTACTTGCAGTGTTTTTCGCGGTGGAGATGTTTTTTTCCCCCATTTATCCACTTTTTTCATTGCATTGTTTTGAACTCTCTTGGCCTCACTACTTTTCTTACACCGAACATTTAAAAAGAGAAATGTTTGTTTAGAGACATGCATTGTTCAAACTCTAATCCTAAAACTAATATGTGTGTGTGTGTGTGTGTAACGGTAAGAGAAAGCTATTGTGTCAGTACAATGCAGTTACTCTGCACGTTTCATTCATATTGCATTATGCCAAAATTGGTTCTCGCAATTGTTTCAGTCAATATCAAATAATTTCATATCATACCACCTCAACTGACAACTGTGGCCTTCAGAATTATTGGCAGACACGCTCCTCAATTTATGAGCAGTTGTACGTGGGGAGCGCCTCGTGCCAAGTAAGAAAGTTTAAATTTGTGGTACGAGCTTACAGCTTTTCCTCCCGGGAAATGTTCATGAGAAAATGTGTGCAAATAAAATAACTCGACTTTCACTCATTTTCACATTTTTCAGATAATCACTTTTTTCCCCCGATAGAGCAGAGTTTGAAAATCTCACTCAGACAAGCACTCGGTGGAAAGCAGTGAAGCTTCTCTCCATTTAGGCAGCGTACACTCAGGATACGGGATTTCTCAAGAATCATTAACCAATAGTTGACGCTGGATTTATTTGCACCGCGCTGTTTTATGCAACTACTACTGTTTAATCTCACTAGACCTTATGCATATTTATTTTCCCCAAAAGACAAATGACAGAAAACATTTGCTACATGACATTTATAGACTGTGACCGAGTTGAGTGGCACTCACGAAAAAAAACGAAAAACAGAAAACATTCAGTAGGTAATTCTCCTGCAGCAGCCCCTTTATGTTATATTTAGCTCGGGGAAAATCAACAGCAGCCATAATGTGCTTTTCATTTTGTGCCTGTTGCCTGAGGCGTTGGCCTAACTCATTAAGATGAGTGTTTGAATGCAAAACACTCGCTTACAGACGCGGATGCGGGCGGGGAAAAGAAGAGCAAACAAGCCTGCCAGCCAGCCATCGGGCCCTCTAGGTGTTTTCCTGGCCATTGGAGGAATTGCTCTCAATCCCAATCAAATCATGCCTTAATTTGATGATATTTACACACCGTCATTACGGGGACCTGAAACCAGATTATGTGTCCGGGGTTATCGAATCAGACATGCCATTGTTCTTGCTCCGAGCGTGGCCGCCGGAGAGCCGGTGGCAGACGCTGGGGATCTGACTTTGTGCGAGAGCGCCGGTCAGGTGAGGCTTTGAAGAGCTCGGATCTCTATAGGTCCTGTGATTACACTTCTAAAACCCTGTTTGTCGCTCATATGATACTGTACCATCATGCCGAAACTGACCCATTGATCGCGTGATGCCCTTTAAATCTAAAGCAGTGCTCTTTCCTTTCAAGTCCCTTCATGAGCATCTGTGCGCGTTTGATTCCCTCTTGATCGTGGCACTGACAAAACAACTGCAACTGTGCAAAGTGCGATAGCACAAATAAGGGCGGCCCGTACAGCGGTGTGATGTCATCAAGGTTACGTGCGCCGCGTACGCCCTTCTGATGTGCAAAATGAGCCGTTACCTCACTTGACCCCGCCACAGCTGCTGCTGAGGTGGAAAGAGAGAGGTAGAAGGGAGGCAAAGGATGAAAATACTGAGAGAAGGATTTTGCAAAGTGAAGAGAGATAGAGGACAGTGAAACAGATACAGAGAGGGAGGGGGGGGGGAGGAAGGACAAAGAAAAAGTCAGACGCAGACAGAGAGATAAAGAGAGGAGGAGCCGAGCGAGGGAGTAAGAAACAGGCAGAGGGGATGGAAAGCGATGTGTCAGCAGCGAGTGCCGGAGAGGTGTAAGTCAGGACGTGAGGAGACGTTTTACTCCTCCCCTCTCCCAGTATTTCCTCCTCCTTCTCCTCCTCTTTTCTCTCAAAGTTAAAAACTTCGACTCGGCGTGCGAGATATAAAAGAAGACTGCAGAGAGTGGGCATCTGTGCGAGGGGAATAATCCAGCCCATGCTTAATTTCTTTTGGCACCGCCTGCCTCGGGGGACACAACTTTTTCGGTCGGCTGTAGCTCATTAGACGACTAACTGGCTCACAGCCCTTTACTACAGAGCTAGTTAGCATTCTGGAGTCGTCAACAAATCAGATGAAATCGTCTCACTGTGGAGGGTCTGTTTCACCCCCCCTTCGTCCAAGACAGACAAGCCATCGTTAGGTAGCTTCATTTTACATCACCGGAGCTTGGCACAGTTACTCTCTGAAGCCAGCATTTTAGGTTTACATTTGGACCATCTGTTTGGAATATCTATTGACCACATGGGCCTTTTACTGTCCAAATCTGTGCACTAAACAGCCCCCCTCAAGAGGACGAATGTTCATTCCACTTAATTTTCGTCATATCTACCAGACGGCACGGCCAACTGTACACGATAAAGTTTACAACCGTGGTCCCGGGAAACATATAGAAATGCTAAATTATTTTCTGAACACTTTGCGCTCTGCAAAATGCCCTCAATTCATTCCTTTAGCGTTTCCGTGCATGCACACACTCACTTAAAAAGGCGCATTCATCCACCTGCTCTCCTCTTCACCACAAGTTATCCGGTTTATCTTAGCGTCGAGTATGGCAGCCCTTTTTTTTTTTCATTTTTTGTTAGTTTCATTTCCGGTCACATTTCTGGTATCGTAAACAAACATAGAGGAGGGGTGATAACTTTTAATAACGTACAAGTTTTTCCAGCTACTCTGCTGCTGTCGACTCAACTGTCACATGCGAGCGTGCGGCCAATTTGGAGCCCGTGTTGAAATGAATGAATTCTTCGGCGTAAACGCTGATCCTGTGGGGGAAAAAAAAAAAACGCCTTCTGACACGCCACAACAGTTCGTAAATGTGTGTTATCACCGCTAATGAAATGTGGAAATAGCTGAACGCGTTCATGTGTGCTCCTCTCCTGGATCAACTCTGCGAAAGACTGGTTTGTTGATACAAGACAGCTGCACTCAATAAACGACACCATGTGGAGCGCATTTGAAGAGTTGAACGCGAGCTTATTATTCACATGTCATCAGTGGCTTGGCATGTCTGCTCTTTGTTATAATACTCGGCCCTGCTTTGAGCTCACTCGCCGTTTTCGCTGCTCTCTCATTGAACTGAGAGGTTTACAGAGACATTAGTCAACCTTGTTATGGCCTCACTGTGTTCTGCAATCTGACTGGGTCGCGGTTTCCATGGAGCTGGTGTCAATCTAGAAAACCTATTCTTCGGTACCGCCTCTGTGGGAGAGGTCGTCTGAGGACACGTCTCGCACTGTTTCTGCTTTGACTGGCAGCTCAGCCGTCCAATTACATCCCTTTCCAGCTCCGGCCGGGAGAATAAAGGCCTCCCTCTGGCGTGTGTGTGTGTGCGTGCGTGTGCGTGTGTGTGTGCGCGAGGCTCATGTAACAACAGCTGGAGTGAAGCCATTTAGCAGTGTTGTGCTCCCCGACACATGTCTCACATCAGAGCTTCTTTGATCAGAAACTGCATACAACATACAAACACAGACACAGGGCGTTAACTCCCCATGCACGGGCACACACACTTGTTCATAAGTAAGTAGTAAAGGAATTCAGGTGTACAGCATTAGGTCGAAATTTAATCTGTATAGCTTACTGTAAGTATGTGTGTGACCCACATTGCTAATAGGCATTTAGGTTAGAGAATGCAGCCTGAGGAAGGGTCTCTCTAATGCAACCTACTTACATTTACTCTGTTGTGTTCACTGTTTACATCCTGACTGCTATAAAATACAAGAGGCAAGGGCACACAATATATAAGGGTTGCAACTAATTATTATATTTATAACAGTTAATATGTTTGTGTGTTATTTTTAAATATATTAAAATCTGTTTAGCCCATAAAATGTTTTACAACCGAAAGATAAATGCTACTCATGCTTCTCCTTGAAGCTAAGCTGACGTTTTCAAATTGCTTGTTTTGTCTGTCCAACAGTCCACAACACAAATGTGTTCAATTTACAGTGATGCTAGACAGAGAAACGCAGCAGATCCTCACATGTGACAAGCTGGAACCAGATATTTTGTGACATTTTTGCTTAAAAAATGACTTAAATACTTCATTATTTAAGTTGATGCTGGTTATTTTCTTCAGTAAATTCAACTCTGCAGCATTTTGCCAATCTATGAGGTGTGCTGTATGTTAATTTGGTTGCATGTGTGATGATATAACTCGCTCATATATGCACACACACGCACACGCACACACACACACACACCCCACTTCCTCCATGCCCTCAGTTCCCCTGGCCTGGGCTGACCTGCAGGCCTGACGGCTCTCCAGCGGATATAATCTGACCCTCATCTCTTCCTGCTCCCTGGTGATACCTTTGTTCTTTGACATCAATGCAAAAAGGACACCGTGCAGTTGGCGGGTTACACCTTTTGTGTTCAACCAAATAAGCAGTGCCAATCTGATGGGCTTTATCAGTGCCTTCAGTGATGATTGGTTTGTTAAAGATACAGCGCTGCAGAGTGTTGTTGGCTTTTTTACTGTAGTCTCACTGTAACACATACTCTGCTGTAAATACAAGTGTATAAAGTGGCACAAAAAAATAGTTCAGTCTTTTATTTAGGCTTTCATGTAATGCTTCAATAGACAGAAAAATTAGGTCTTTCATGAGGAAAGAGGTGCAGAGGAGTAGGCATTCTCCTGTTGTAACCCTACAGTCTGAAAACAGTTAGCACTGAGAGCCTCTTTGATTTATTTAATTTGGATGGAAGTCAAATGTGTTTTTAACCTCTAGTTTTAATAGCGTACAAATGTTTTTAATTTGTACCAATTAATATCTGAATGTCGAGACAAACAATTGGTGCAGAGCTATAATGCAGTGCAGATGAGAGAGTGTGGGATAGATTCAGAGCTCCGACTGTTCCCTTCATAAACACTACCATAAGTGGCTGCTTTTGTACATTTGACACTTCCAAATACCATATTGAGGCCCAAATAATGACTAAACGCGTTATGTACAAAAGGCAGCAGATGGGGAGAATCTTTGTGAGAAGGAAATGCACAGGATAACTGAGATATAGCACATTATCGTAGAAGTGGAGACATTAGTAAACAAAATAACAGCTTCTATTTACATCCTATTTTAACTTCTGCACCCTCTTTTATAATGATCCAGACAGGGAAACTTAATTGTGTAGAGCCCCATCCAACACAGCTGTTTGTGTGTTGTCCAAAAGAACTGGAGTAGCACAGCTATTGCAAGGCAGTGATTTGCATACCACTGGCCCAGTGGTAACAACAATTACATCTCTGAGAGGCCTGTTTTTTGGTTGTTTGGTATTTTTTCGTTGGCTATGTAATTTAGGTTGCATAAATACCGATGAGTGGCGATCGCAGGATTGACCAAATGCTTCGCGAGTCGATAATTAAATGGCATTAATCTGCGTGGCTGACACAGATTTCAGCACATTCCATGTCGCCTCTACGGTACCAGCTTGCAAGAAATGTGCAGCCGCTGCTAAATGGCACCGAGAGAGTCACAGTAGTATTATTGATGTGGGTCAGCTACTGCATCTGAGAGGCTATTTTCACAAGCAGGGGTCTGAGCACTTGTGTCTAGTGGCTGTTTAAAAATGTCAGGTTAAAGGCTGTGTTTCAACAAAGGCCCGAGGTCTGTCTGTCTTTTGTTTGGAAAGCAGATGTACTTTAGCCGTGCCAGTGGCAGGGGGACTGCGGGGCAGATTACTCTTGTTAAAGTGGGGGTCCCCATAGGAAAGAGTATTTCCCTTTTAGAAGAATGTCCTCATAAGTGATGTGTGCTGGAGCTGACAGACAACAGAGGCTACTCAGCGGGTTGTTGCCAGATTGTGAGATCATTAGCTAAAAGTAGACGTGAGTGGACTCCATTAAATGGGGAATGCTGACAGAGTGTGCATTGTGGCGGTAGGCAGTTTTTAGAATTATGTCAAATTTAGTAATGTATCTCAGGAAACTTAAGCTTTTTTTCCATGGATATTTTGTGAAAATATCTTGATAAGATTTGGCGATGCAGAATATCTTTACTGTAAAGAGAAAAGTTCGATGTTTCTGGCTGAGATGCACATGGAAAAATAAGTCAAAATTGATTCATGAATTAACCACTTTCATAGGAGATGAAAGGGTTTTTTTTTCTCCCTTACCCCCCCAAAAAAGTAAGGCTGAAAAAGTATCATTCACCAGTAAGCCTGCCACGTGCCAGGTTGATAAGCAAATGCACATATTCAGAGGTAAATATGCTGTGCCAGGGCATGTGAGTGCATGCACACAACGTGCATAAATAAGCAACCTCTCTCCCTTTCAGATTCACACACACACACACACACACACA
>JBCAUF010000134.1:9588560-9600567 GCA_038406115.1 Haemulon aurolineatum
TGTGTGTGTGTGTGTGTGTGTGTGTCAATAGATGTTCGATAGTTAGATAGAGTGAGCATAAAGGGGAGTGAGGGAGAGTTGTGGCGAGCTATTTGAAGAGTCTGCATGCTGGCCAGACTTCAAACCCTTTGAACTTCAGCACCAGTGCCAATCAGTGGAAATATTCATTGGCAGAGTATTTATTTTTCAGTCACTGAGGCTTCTGAAAGGGGTGCGTGAATGCCGGACTCAGATGGGCGAAACACAACCTTGGTAAACTTCACTTCATCCCGGCATCACAAGTGCCTCCATTTTGCTTTGACATTTGGCCAATTAGCTGACACCATTACCAAAAATTAGTTATAATGAGTGCAGCCACAGACGAAGCTTATAGTTCTGTATCATTAACATTAATTAAAAGGTCAAAACTGCTCAGACAATGTAGCAGATATCTCTTTGGCTTTGAATTAATCATGGATAATGGATGGCACAATTTTAATCAAATTAATTAAAAGTTTCTGACAGAAAACTGAAATTTTGTTGTTTCTTCAGCCCTGGTTGAAGGTTAACAGATGCCCTTTGAAGCCCAATAAGTTTTTGTTTAAGAAAAGTAAATCCTCCTGGTCTGCTACTCCAGCCCGTATTCTGAACCATTTTTTAGAATACAGTATTAAAAACAATTGATCAGACTTCGAATGCAGTCTTGCAGTTTCTGAGCCAAAATATGAAAAGGGCTCAAAACTGCAGAACAGTCCCACTGTGCTGGAATGCACTTTTGCAGTTTCTAAACTCTAGCCACAACTAATAAAATATATTTTTTGTAGCGATTTGTGAGTGAAAATCTGCTAGATTTAAAAAAAAAAGAAAAAGAAAGAAAAAAGCTTGCAGTACTGACACTAGCACATACAGTACAGTGTAGAGAAACTAAAATAAAAACACATTCTGTCTGTAAATATTCAGCCTATCCCCGACCGATGGAATAAGACTGGGTTGGCTTCATAGTACAGTGACATATGGACGAGGCGGTGCGAGCGTTTCCCTGATTTAAACTCGGTGCTGTTGAGTCATCTGGAAGCAGGGGAGCTCCGGCTGGACCTCGGCTATTAGATGTTGGGAGAGACGAGGAAGAGAGAGAATACGGGGAGGATGAGAAACCAAGGGGGAAAAGGGAGATTTTAAGAGCGAAATCAGACAAATGTTGACAGTGAGAGCTTGCGTCTGTGAGAAAGAGACAGGTGCATAGCTATAGGGAGAAAGAAAGAGAAGACAAAGGGGGCGAGGTGGTGGTGCTGGTGGTGGGGAGGGTTGGCAGAGCGGGTCCTTCTGTTGCCGTGGCCTCCCTCTCCTCTCCTCGCCGGGTCCTCTGGAGGGTTTCCAGAGAGCCCTGCTGTACTTAATAAAGGCCAGTCAAGCACCAGGCGAGGCTCCAAGACCTGCTATTTTTCTTCACTTCCTTCAAACCCGAGCTGGAATTTTGAAGGAGAGGGCGCAGATTAAAAGGGATACAGGACTCAGACAGGGAATCTGAGGTGCCTCAATCTGCTCTGGTTATTGGATTTAGCCAAAATACGGCGTTAAAGTATGAGTCACGGGGAGGAAAATAATCATCCGGTGCTTCGTTTTTTACCGCGCGGCGGAGGTAGTCCCATGCCTACCCATTTCAAAAGCGCACACGACGAAGCAGCCGCACTGCATGGACATAATTAGAAAAAAAAAAAAATCAGTCAAATCAGTCTCCGGATTTTCAGAGGCACCGTTACAGCTATTCAGAGGTAATGCTCTGGTCTCGTGGAAAGAGTCGAGGCAGAAATGTTTAGAGAGGAGTTGTCAGAACTTGTCAGCTGAGCAAGTACTACGGAGCCACTGAGTGTGTGTGTGTGTGTGTGTGTGTGCCTTTGGGCTGATTTGAAAAACTGTGTGTGTGTGTGTGTGTGTTACAGAGAAAGAGAGAGGGCAAATGAGTGGAAGGGAAAGAGAGAGAGAGAGAGAGAGAGAGAGAGAGAGAGAGAAGGAGGGATAAAGAGAAAAGAGAGAAGGGCTGTTATTCCTCTCTGACCTTGGCTAAGGTTTCATTGAGCCTGCGGTGTCTCATGACCCTGTTTGGATTTTGCACAGGAGCAGGGGCCTGCTCAAACCAGTTACACTCCTCACCTCCACACGGACGTAGATAGCATTGCCGGATTATCTCGTTCCTTTTGTTTTCTCTCCAAACCGTGCACTCGCACCTCTCTTTGACTCGTTTGCTCGGCCTCGCTCCGGATGAGGCGCGCGTACTGTACAGTGCAGTATGTGTGCCGAGGTGACACGAGGCGCGTCTCCTGTGACACATTTTACACTCGCTCACACATCACGTTCCTTGAACCGCTGTAATCGCTTTCACCGTAACCTACCTTTACTGTTTTTGGGTCACGGTTACATTAACGTTTCCTGTTCGACAACATCCTAAAGCTTCGCTGTAACAGTAGCCATGCTCAGGGCTAGTTGTAGAATTCCCTAATGAATAGTATCGGGCATTAAATCTAAACTGAGAGCCACACTGTCAGTTAGGTATGTACCAGCAACCCGGAGCAGGAAGCTGCACGTCCTTGAGCAACGCACGTGCTAATGGCATCTCCTCGCTGCATGAGTTATGTCTGCCTCTTTATTTATTTATTTTTTAATGCATTAGAAAAAGAGCTTTCCTAGGCTTTCGGTACACATAACAAAGCAGCTGCACTCCCAATAAGAAATATGGCCTCACTGAAAAGGCTCCATACCTGCAGCGAAAATCCGTTTGACACCAATTACGGTGGTATAAATGCCCTATTTTGGGGCCCGGTCGTGGTAACGCCCCTAAATGCCAGGTCAGTTTCTAATCAGGGTGTATGTGGGTCAGTGGGAGAATAGCGAAAGGTCCAAACTCAGCCCTGGGTTTTAGCACGTTCTCATCATGTCAGCCATGAAGTAAAGCACAGAAATCGCAGCTTCTGCACCGGGGTCCAATCTGTTTTCATATCTGCTTTCCTCCGGCCCCCACGTACGTCATGCTTGAGGGCGATTGCACACAAAAGCACGACGGAGAGAACCACATAGAACGAGACAGAAAGAGAGGACAAGGGGGAAGGGAGACAAATACACAAGCACGCATTCCCAGAGTTGTTGACCTCCAGTGATCTGCTCTCAAAAAGATGCAATTCTAAATGACAAGAAGTACGCTTTTTTCGCTTGTGGCTGTTCATACTGCAGACCTCAAACAGGTCCTGTCAGTTGCTGTTTTTATGTTTTTTTTTTCTTTAGTAGCGTTGCTACAAGTGGTTTAGGTTAATGAGGTGTTGGAGGCACTCGAAAAGTGCTAAAGAAAATACATGCTTTCGTTTTTAAAGGGAGCTCATTTGAACCATTAGGGCCCAGAATTTCACATTCTGCCGTGAAAGATATTTTTGTAATGATTCAAAAATACTATGAAAATTCACGAGACGTCAATACCATCGTCTTTCCTCGACATGCTTAGCCGTGATGCGAGTGCTGAGGAGTCTGGTACGCAACTGCATCCTCTGTGCCAACTGTTGGTTCATGGGAGGCGAACCGTACGGCAGATTGAGATGCAGCGTTCTTTACACACGTGTGGAATTTGCTCGTGGATGTTCCACATTGAAGGTGTGACGAGTAGTCAATTAATCAGCAAGTCAGTATCTCACTTTCTTTATACTATGCAAATGTAGAGTCAATCTGGATAAGACATAAGAGTATTTTCAGACAAAATTAAATGATCAATCCAGAGAATAATCAACAGATCCCCATACATTGGATAAATATTAACGCTGGAGTAAGAATGAAAGGATACAATCTTCTACAACTGTACCATGGCATATATAATGTTAATTATGATATTGAACAAAATTACTTGTGAAGCTGTTTATTGTTAGAAATCATTGCCTGTTAATTGGCTAATTAAATACCTGACACATTAAGGTATGGTACTTCATCCTCCCATTGGCATTAAGCAGTCATGCATAAAGACAGAGGTAAGAGCGGTATGACTTAATGTCTGATGGTATATATCGTCATATCTTAGTCTTGGCTGAAGGACAACTGAAGGCGTTACCTCAGACTGATTTGAGGTGCACTCTTTGAGAGGCGAGGTGTTTCTTAATCTGGTAGCCAGCAGCTGAATGTCATTGAAGAGCTTTGGCAGACTTCCATATCTGTGACTTTGTTCTCCTGCACAGGGAGGGAGAAGGAATGAGAGAGAGAAAAAAAGAGAGAGATTGTAGGCATTTTGATGCATCCTTGTGGTGCAGTTACTGTATCTCATTCCTCACATCTGTCTGAATCTCTCCCATTACACTTCCTTTTTATTTTAAGTGCATTGATGCTACCATCCAAGGCATTATAATGTGAATGAACGCTGTAGTCATTTAACAGCAAACTGCTTGATGAATGGGGTATGGTTGACACAATAATTAAGCTCTTTAATACACATAAGCACTGTTGTTCCCCCTTTTTGTTGTCACTGTTGCTGAGATAACTTTTAATCAGTGCCTTCCAGTATATCAGCCGTCTTTCATGAATCAGTGGCTACACATGAAAACTAATTACCTCTTGAAATGGTGAAAGTGGTTGTAATGAGTTGCTAAATAGGCTAAGGTCGTCAACACAGGAAAAATGTCCTAAAAAAGGCTACTGTGTGGGAGTCTGAGCGTAATTCACTGAGCACCTCTAATTAGCCTTTACACAGTTACACATTTCTACATTAAAGGAACATACCGGTGCCTGTGCATGGCTTAGCCCATTAACTGCAAATGGTGTTTAATGTGCATTTGACAGCCATTTTCTAAGGTGTACCATATGAATATGTTCCAGGTGAGTCACGAAAAACTTGCTTCAGATAGATAAAGCATCACAGTGAGCATCCAATAACCTTGAACAATGAATGTTTCAATTACGTTCCCTTTTTTTCCCCACATTCAAACAATCTCTGACAGCTAAGAATTACTTGTTGGCAGCAGAACCGGAACTCCTTTATTAAATATATTAGTTTCTGAACCAGCTCGGCTAATTAAAATCATGATCTCTTTTTCAAGAGAAACCTTGACCAAAGAAAAATATTAATTTAAAAAGATAACTACTGAAATTAAATGACTGCCTATCTACAGTACAGCGCAGTTGTTTATTATTTGTCCGCCAGATTTGATATCTTGACAACAAAGCTAATGACTGATGATGTTTTAACATCAAGTCACAGGTTTCAAAGGAGCCATAACCCTTTTAACTGTATTAACAACCATATTCACTCTTAATCTCAAAACCACGGACATCAGGAATAGACAATACAGGTAAAATCCCTTATCACAGTATATTTATTTTTAAATTGTGATATTGATTAGATCGGAATATAAAACCAAAATCAATTTAAATTGTTCACGAGATGATGAGATGTCTTTTTTGGCTAATACAGTGAATTACATACCTGACAAATTAATATAAAAATCAATATTGCCAAGCACAGTCCTGCTCCTTAATTTACAGCATTGCCCACACTGGCTTACAACCAGAGAAGCACAGAAAGTGATGCCAAAATCTCTGATGTCTGACAAATTTATATCATCATTATATTATCAAGTCTAGTGTCATACCACCCAGCCCTATAGCCAACTAAATATTAATTGTCATAGATAACAGTCTAAATATTAATAAATATTTATCAGTGAACCTGAAAAATTTGGAGAATGTTTAGCAGAAACATGCAAAGCTACCGGTATCGTCCGACAGCTTGCCTACAGTTGACAGTAGTGCTGATCTTGTTATGTACAGAAAGACATATCTCCACCTATCATGTCAAAGGATCAACAAGTTTCTCATCTCTGCCCGGTAACAAAACCAGCTCTCATATCCCTTGAAATCCATTTTTGGGTCAGTGACATTGACACCTGTATTGTGGTCCTCTCGTGAAATCCAGTTGATGACAGAAGGATTTCTCTCTTTCCCAGTTCCCAAAGAGGGTCTGAAGAACCAGGCGGCGTTCGAGGAGATGAGGGTTAATTACATTAAGGAGCTGCGGCGTTCAGTGGGAAAAGCAACCAACAACTCTGGCCAAACCTGGCAGCGCTTCTTCCAGCTCACCAAGCTACTGGACGCCATGCATGATGTAAGTACCCTTGCCCTGTCTGTCTGCCATGCCAATCGCCTACAGTACAGCACAGGCTTCCCTTGGCAACCTCTCGGTATGCCATGCCTTCACACATGCGCCGAGGTGTCCAGTGGCACTTTGGGCCTCTAATATCACTGGGCATGTTTTGAGTAAAATGGCAGCATAGTGGATTTGGATAATGCATTTACTTAGCGGTCGAACGGTGCTGTGGCCTGGAATAAGGATTATTGCATCCCAATCTCTCCCCGAGGGGGAGGTTATTTTGGAAGAGGCGTTGACCAGCCTGTATTGGTGAATGGAACAGAAGGGGATCAATGCCAGCTCGCAGTTCACAGTGGTCAGTGCAGCAAATGTGCTAAATCACTGTTCTTTTTTTATGCACGGGTCAACTGGTGCGTGGCATAGCGGCCATGTAGGCGAAGCACCAAGGTGCGATAGTCAGCAAGCGAGAGGTCACAGAGATAAATGGGCAGAATTCAACGACCCTAATGACTGAGTGAATGGGGTTAGTGCTGAATGGATGACCCTTCTTTAAAGGAGGGTTGTCCAGAAAAAAATCAGTGGTGCCCCCAAGTGGTGAGCTTGAAACTGAAACTGAAAGGGGGTCAGTGCCCCAACAGAATGTAAACACACTAGAGTAGAGCACTTAAATTCCTACATTTTTGATGAAGCTATCATATGAATCATATTCTATTAAAATAAGAAGCAATAAAATGCTACAGCTACAATATGTTCCTCATTAAATTGTGTGTCTGTGTTGTCCAGCTGGTGGGGAACCTGTTGGACTTCTGCTTCTACACCTTTCGTGAGTCCCAGGCCCTGAAGGTGGAGTTCCCCGAAATGTTGGTGGAGATCATCAGTGACCAGATACCAAAGGTGGAGTCGGGCCTCACTCACACTATCTACTTCCACAAGAAGTGACTCACTTAACAGTTGGGACAGAAGCAGCATTGAGAACTGGAAGAGAGGAGGAAGAGGTTCAAGAACACAAGAGAAAACCTGCGAGGAAGGCCTGACCAGTCGGCCTGCACCCTGTTGCCCAGTATGCCAGCGTCCTCCTCCTGGATGGGAAAAGTTAAGTGGCGCGGTGACAGAAGTAAAAAGGGGAGAATGATTTTGACCCTGCAGTCACCACAAGCGAGTCAGAGCTGTGAATAGTTCGTCGAGTCGAGCGCGACACGCCGAGAAGGACTTGTGACAAATGTGACAAAGCATCCTGAAGTACCCCCCCGTGCCCCCGTCCCTGCCCCAAAGACGATAACAGTATTTTCTATGGAGATAAAGCCATACATTTCTTAGGATGCGCTAGATACATTCACTGCACACACAAACACACAAACACACACACATACACACACGTATACACACACACGTAGAGGGAAATTGATACACATGCTGTCCACATGCCTTCACAGAAACGCACAGATGCACTCCACATGCACTAAAATCAGATTACAAATCTAGAGAAAAAGTTTTTGCAAATATTAACTGTGGCTTATGCAGTCTTTCAAAATAATAGCACTATGAAAAAATAAATATGCCAATACTTAGATTTTGCTTTGCAGTGTAGACAGATACTGCAAGACTACAGGGCAAAGGACATTATGTGGAGGCACAGAAATTCTAGAGTGCGAGGCGAAAGGTCTATCTGAATATATTCCAAGGGCTATACAAGCGTCATCGTAAGCTGGGTAATTACATTAAATCTAACAAGTCCAAGTTTGAATCTCAATCGGTGTCATAAACAGCCATCATTAACATTCACGTACTGAGTTTTTTAATTAAAATATGTAGAAAAACAATCAAAACTAATATGCAAAAGTCCAAAGCTAAAGCTGTTCTGAAATAAAAATGTCTCTCTTGTGTAAAGAAAGCTTGCACGTGAAGCTCCCATGTCATAAAGTCACTATTTTAGGCATTGTGGTGTAGAATTAAGACAATACTGATGAGCGATTTTACCTTTGTGCAAAAGTGGTGGGGAGTGCTGCAGGATGGAAAACATGCATTCACGGAAACAATTTCAGTGGAGTCCGCTGGTAATGGATTTGACTGAGGTGCATCCATAGTAATTGTGTTTTGTGTTATCTCCAGAGCAGCTGTCCAAATGTCTGTTTTTACTCACAATGAAGCAAAACCAGCCCTTTGTGAACCAACACTTATCTACTCTTCCCAGAAATAATAAAAAGCATTTTATAAAAGTGTGTTGCAAAGGTTTAGTTTTTGACAAGCCAGTCATTTTACATTAAGGTGCTTCATTTCTACAAAGCCAGGCAAAACATAACATGTACAGTAACTCTTAGGCAGTCCGTATACAATACACTACATGGACATGCAGTTTAAACACTCATACTCTGTAAAGTTGATATAATCCAAAATGGAGCATTACTCTGCAGTGCTTACAGCAAACGGCAAATGTATCAAAACCAGGCAAATGTGTACAGGTATTAACAACTTCTTAAACACATTCTATTCAGCTATTGTACAGACGATGTTTTGAGGTACATGTTGATGAATGCTTGATGAAGAACTGTCGGTGCGATCACCTTTCCTAATTTAGTTTATTTCCTTTCTCTTATCTTTGGGCCAAGTACTACTATTTTAGGTATGGCAGGCCCAGTCATCTGGACCATTAACTTGTCTCACACCCCACTGGTTTCTGGATGGTTGTGGAACACTACTATGATGCTACTGAAAAGCGATAGAGCCGCTGGGGAAGAAAAACAGTGGGGGCGTGTGATTATTATTTTTCTTTTTGTGTGTGTGCCCTGTGAGTGTGTATTTACATGTGTGAACGGAGAGAATGTGGCTTAAGTTTGTGTATGTGGATGTGTGTACGTGTGTGTGTGTGTGTGGTTTTTTTTCCTGGCAAGCATGTGCATAGTTGATCTGCTCTTTCAGCGTGGGTATTATGCATTTATGTTATAGGATTAGCCGTATCCTATTTCCACATTTAGATTTGCACAGAGGAGATACAATGTGAAATGAGGCATTAGTGCAGCTAGCAGGAATTATCTGTTTTGATAAGCAACTGCGATGATGCGGGGAAAGACTTTCTGCATGGTCACCCAGCCTAAAGTTAGACAACATGACATCATGAACACAGCAGGGTGGTGGTTGTACTGTATTTGTGGCCACAGCTCTTGTAGTGATGGTGCCGTGCTGCATTATGAGGTCTCTTCTGTGGTGGTAATTGTGTAGTGATTGGTGTAAAAAGACTTGGTGACATGATCACAATTGTCATTAGGGACTGTACGGAAATTATTCAAGCGGTTCAGAAAAGGAGGTTGTGTATTTTAAATTTTTGCTCAAGGGAGGCAGGTCTAAATTTGTTGGGAGAGCAAGGGAGGGTGTCTAAACTTGTTCTCATGACAGAATCATATTCTTCGATTCATTCTGGCTTGGAAATATTGTGCCGCTCACATCCGTAAACACCAACAGACAGGGTGCCCGGGCCCGGTCCACTCAATCAGTGAAGTGCTGACTGTATTTAACCATTTTGTGATATTGACCACAACTATATGATTTTTAGATAAACGGTGTGGGGCCAAAGAAAATATGAATAATATTGCTCTTAAAAACAAACAAACAAAAAGAAAAAGTAAACAAATTTGGTCCCCTACCCACTAATTTTCATACAGTCCCTTGTCAGAAAGGCCTCATTTTACAATCCGTCTTTCTTGCGCATTATTGTACTTAAGTTGTGAAGGACCCTTAAGCTAATCTCTCACTGTTTCTTTATTTTGCCCCTTTTTTGTCCTTTTTAAGGAATAAAAAACTGTCTAAAGGTTCATAGGATGAATGGGAAAGTATTTTTGAGAGAATTATATTTTGCTGGAAAACAATATTTAAGTACTTTGTCTAAAAATGATATCCTTTTTGTAAAATGAAATGTTAATGCATGCTTTTTGATGAGATGTTTACATTGTATTTAAAAAAGGGAAACTTGTGCCTTTTTATCTCACCTGATTTACAATTTTACAGTATATATTGTAAATAATACAGCAAGTCCTTATGTTGAGTATAGTATAAAACATTTCTACTTTAACCATCTTGTTGAAATATTGGAAAAATGTGTGTTTCCCACTCGCCATGTTCTGTGTGTTGGATCACAGCGAAGAATTTACAGTAAAGGTTGGCGCCAGAAAGGGCCAAATAGAGAAATGAATGTATCATACATTGTGAGAGACTTATGGAACTTACTACCTGAATGTTAGAGAGAGTACATTTATTATCTTCTTATTAAGTAAAGTTATTTGATTTTGCATTTTGTTTTCTTTTTTTTCTTTTTTTTACTTTTTGCATCATTGTTCAAGTGGCTCAAACAAAAAATAATAATAATCAAAAAAGTATTTCTTATTTTGTAACAAGATGTATCAAGTGATGGATCCTTGAGTTGTTGCTGTTGAAATGATTTCCTAACCCATGGCGGTATTGTTGATGAGCACCACAATAAAATCAAGAAATCACAACTTATTGAAACGGGGACACGTGAAAGAAAGTTCTTGACTTTAAAATAGAGACTTTGTGCACACACAACTTTTGATTAAATGATGGATGTCTGTAGACCTGAAGTTTGGCCAGCTCAGATTTGACTGGTTTTGATCAGTTGATAACTGAACATATTGCACTATTAAATGAGTTTAAGTCGCAAAAGAAAAAGAAAAAAAGTCCAAATGAATGGTAATGTAAAAATACTGAAATCTATAGAGTCTTTAGAATTACATGATTGATATCAATGACCTTTTTAAGCCCCTTTACGACCCTCCTGCACTCCAGAAATTTGGGCTTTTACTGTTGGCTGTATTGGATTTGATTGATTGATGAATTATTTAAAGAAATAGTTCAACATTTTGGGAAATACACTGATTTGTTCTCTTGTTGAGAGAGATCTGAGAGGATTTATTCTACCCTCATGTCAACTAGCCATTTTAACTTTTTAAACAAATTAGATACATGCTGATTAACTGTTGAACTTTAGAAGTGCTGTTTGGTGTTTTTTTGTTTGTTTGTTTTGTAACTTTGGACCTTCCCTTCCAGTCTTCAGTCTCTGCTGAACTAAGCTAACGGTCTCCAGGCATTAGCTTCATATTCACTGTATTTGAATCTCTAGGCCAAGAAACAGTCCAGCACAAAATCTCCTGCGACACACACACAAAAAATCTTAATGAAAAATGAGTGCTAGAGGTAAGCTAAGCAAAGCCTCCCCTGACCACAGCACCATATTAACCATACTGACGAGAGTGCCGAGAAAGTGTTTCCCAAAACGTCAAACTATTCCTTTAATGGCACAAAATGAACAAACAGTTTCTTTATTGGTCATCAATCACCACCAACAGCAAACAGGAAAATAAAAAAACTTTTCCCCTACTGGAGGGAGCAACGCTATCTTAAAAGCTGTCTCCGTCTAAATGAACTCCTTTTAGGCATGAATGACTCAGAATGTGTTCAACTGCTGTCTCACAGTACACTATTGCGTCACTGTATGTGGAGTCACGTCATTGCCATTTTCTGTTCACAGTGATGAATCGGGTGTAGAGAGACTAAGCCATATCTCCACAGCCATGGCAGTGCATTTCTTATTAATATATAAATATATAAAAATGCTTTTTTTTTCCAATTCCAAAAATGACTTTTTACTCAAAATGCTTTGTACAATATTTCTCAGCAACTATCCAGCAAACATACAGTAGACATCCTTCAACATAAACCAATAAAACATCTTTGAAACCAGTTACTACTGTATATCTTGATGCAGATATTGCCATACTTGTGTTTGCAAACTATTGCAAGATTCTAATAAAACTGTTAAACTGATAATTTGGTGTGATTCAAGTTTGTGTATGTACGTATTCTCTGTATATGTGTGTGTGCGGGTGTGTGTGTGTGTGTGTGTGTGTG
>JBCAUF010000134.1:9600667-9616812 GCA_038406115.1 Haemulon aurolineatum
GTGTGTGTGTGTGTGTGTGTGTGTGATGAAAACTGCACCATGAGACGGAAGCTAGGAAACGTGCCCTAAAAAATGTGCTGTTTGATCTGGATGAATTCAGAACAGCTGCATTTGGTGGCTGGGGAGGATAATGAGCCAAAAAACACAGCGTTAGCATGGAAAAACAGAAATGATGTGGAGCAGCAGCAGGTACAGCAGTCACGGGGAGAGGAGATGAAGAGAACAAAGACAAACGGAAAGAGAAGAGAGTAAAAATGACAGGGATGAAGCATGAGAGGATGAGACTTTTACAGTAAAACGGTGCCTGTGGAGAAAAATCACCATTAACCTTGTTAAAAGCTGATCTGAAAACACGCCTGCTTTGCCAGACTGTCGAGCAGACAGTATTACTTTTTTGCTCATTTTTTTTCTCTCCCTCTCTCCGAATCCACAGCCCTCTCCAAATCTCCCCCAGATTTCCAATTGCTTTCACTTGTAGTCGTGCCAGATAAACAGAATCTATTGGATCAGGCTGATTTCACGGCTGCGCCCGCGCACATGGCGGCTTCTGTGGCCCACTCTCTGAGCTGAGGGTTTTTGTCCCCCCTCCACACTCTCTCCTTTATGTTTGAAATTCACTTTTCTCAAGATTCCCACTCAGTTTTCACCCCCCTCCCCCCCCCCCAACACATCATCTCTCATTATGATTATATTTCTGAAGGCTTGCACTCTGAAGGATCCACGATGAAGACACAGGAATTTATTAAGTAAGCGTTACTTCCACACGTGCACGTTTGGGAAATTCAGACACATTCGTGGCACTCAGTCGTGCCATCCTCTCATAGTTCGAGGTAAACTGCCGTAGGCTTTGATCTAAGCTGAGTCACGGTGTGGGACTATGTTATGGGGCTGAAGGACACTGCGTCATGGGAGGCAGAGGACAGCTGGCACGCAGCCAGGACTCTGGGAAATGAGAAATGAAAACGTCCATCTGGATTTCGACTCAAACACACCTACATCTAGTCCAAATCGACACGGTCACACTGATGTATACATCATCCCAGACTGATAGACGGTGATGCATAATGCATGCGGAGACACAGAAATCATCACAGGTAACGCCACCTCAATCTCAAATTATATCACGGCAGCTCAAAGGCCTCAAATAGGACTCTGACACACCCAGATTTTTACTGCTGTTGTTCATTGCGTCACGTCGCAGAGTTTAAGAGAAAAGATTAACAGATTTCATTGAAATAAAAACTCATAATAAACGCTACTGCACCGGGAAAGGAGTAGGAGCCCTGACTGAGGAGGGGAAGAGGAGGAAGGAGGAAGGAGGAGACAGCGAGAGAGACACAGTTTTAAATGCTCCTGAGACACAGACAGGTAGGCAGAAGAAAAAGGGAAAAGGCAGATAGAGCAACATGGCACGCTTTCTGACAGACAGTCCAAAGCAGAGTGAGAGGCAGGCGGGGTGGATGTCTCTATGATTCAGCAGTATTCTGGCAGAGGGAAGATGATGATGAAGGGCCCCGGGGGTGGGTGGGTGGGTGGTGGTGGTGGTGGTGGTGATAGTGGGGGAATATTTTGCCCATCTCATTAGCTCTGCCTCATTTCATTATGTAATCATCGCGTCTGCGGTCGCTTCGGGGAGCTGATGGACATATGTGCCGCGCTGAAACCACAGCTTCAACCTCTGGTATTTTTCAGAGTGGACAAAGTGCGTGTGTGTGTTTATACCTCGAAACAGTGCATCAGCCCACTTACTGCGGGTCTAAGTGTGGTGGTGGACTGATGGTAATTATGTAACTGAAGCCAAAGAACCAGGTCTGGAGGCCATTTGGTGTGTTAATTACACAGATGTAGTCTAAGAATTAACATGCGTGAGGCTCTGATGTTAATGGATCAGGGGGGCGGAGCTGGATTAGTGTGTGTTTTCCTCTGTGAAAGATTACCATCTATTTTTAATCCCCTTTTGGAAAGTTATTTTGGAAGTAGCTTTTAGTCAGATGGACCAGTGCAGGTCAATATAAAGAGGAAGGGTTGCATTACACTACACTGTAACAGTGCTGGCTGCAGAATGAATCCTCATTTTCACCAGTCACTTTATTCTTAGACTCTGTGGGAAACTGTGGGCCTTCTCAGTGACACAATGGATGAGTCATGAAAAAACTACACACGGCGCTCGATGTCAAATTGGTTACACTAGACACATTTCCCCAAATGTAAATTTAAACTACAGGCACTTATTAGAACTCTTAGTCAACAAAATGTGGCTGTCAAAATGGCCGCAGTGTTTTTCTTAATTTTCTTCAGTGCACTTGTTTTGGAAAACAAGTATCCTATTATCTAATAGGTTTGCTGAAACTGGAGGTAATTATTGTCTTAGATAATGTATGAGCCTTTTTATTATTAGACATGACATATTTTACACTTTTATTTGAAGCGTTGATATCCTTAGCAAGATAAAATGTGGTTTTTGAGTATCAAAAAACCTCTGAATATAGTTTTAATAATTTTTCCAATAATTTTTCCTCTATTGTAGCTTTCTCACTAACCAGTTGTGTAATTAATAAAGTTAAATCAACACATGACAGGTTGGCTGATGATGGGTCCCGGCAGAGATGGTTAACTGAAGAGTCATTTCGCCACTGCCACACCCCTTTAAGAGACGGGCGGCAGGTCTGAGTCTATTCCTTCTTGTGGAAAAAGTGGCTGCGAGTTCAGATTATGACCCATTCTTTCACCTCATAGTCACCGAAGTGAACATTGCACCCATTTTTCACAAGCCACACATCTTCCAAACAGTGTGACAGTTCGAAACCTGTTTCCGTCTCAGCAACACACTCTCTCAAGATCTTGAGACGTGTAGCGAGCACATGAGCTAACAAATAAAAACAAGCATTAAAATTGGACCATATCTAGAGTTCAACTGTGTAGGAGACAGGAAGTGTATACCATTTCATTGGCGGAGACTGTAATGCGGCGTCCTCTGTTATATTGAGTATCTTTTGTCCGGGTGGGCCGTGCATGACTAAGGAATCCTGATTGCTTGTTTAAAGGCACAGTTTCTAAACAATCTACAATATGAGACATTTAAAAAAAACAGCAAAAACATCCCCACCCCCCAAAAAAACAAACAAAAAAAAACAACCTTTGATAAGACTTCAATCTGTTGAATTTTAAATGATCATTTATCACATTTATTTTATGACAAGAATGCATAATACAGTAAAGAACAAAACAGTCTTTATTTGTTTAACATTGATCAAGAGGATACCCAAAGGTATAAAAAGAAGAAGTCAAGGCCCTTTACAAATGTCATAAATCAATGTCTTAAATTATTGCAATTGAAAACACAGTCTGTTGAACCAAAGCTCTCAGACAAATTAAAGTGTCTTGTTGAACAGCTGAGGGATGAATTATAATCGAACACCAGTTCATGCTAAAACCAAACCAAATGAAAACTTAAAACCTGTCCATCATTTAACGGAGATGGGTAAAACATACTTGGCTGTCATAACTCTTTGAGTGTACACTGAACGGACGTAAAGCATTGAAATACTGCATTTTGTGGTCTCATTGATAATAAAACTTTGATTACTAATCACGTATTCCACTGAAGCTGAAGATAAAATAACGATAAACTAAAATTTCAACTCTCTGGGAGTGTCTCATTTCTCTGCTCAGAGAAAACTGAGCAACGTTCAAAAAAAAAAACTTCAAAAACAAACAAAACAGATCATTTGTCAGGAAAAAACACTTGGTTTCAATCATTACCTATTTAAATGTACCTCTGCTGACTCTTGTCTGATGCTAGTGTTAAACACAAGAGGTCCATTAGGCATCAAAGAGGCGTTTCACCGTGTTTCTGTGAAGGAGTGCACCAAGAACAAAAAACAGTACAGAGTGTGTTTAAAATTCAAAAGTCATGCAATCAATGTGCCAATTAAATAAAATAAAATTACGATAGTGATGTGCCTCGTTCTGGATATCCAAATATTCTTAAAATGACAGATAAATGCAACATTTTAAAAGCTAAAGCAGTAACACTCCAATTAATTTCCATACATACCCGTACACATACTGTACGCACATCTACACTGGGTGTTCTGATGGTTAAGGCACGGTAGGTACAGCATCTCTAATCCTTTGAAAACTGAAAACAAACATTGTCACGACGAGTCTAAAGCTGCTGGATTTGGTGCAAAACGTCTTTTAAAAAAACCAAAACTGATTACAGTGACTTGAGTTCTGACATTCCTCGATCCTTACAGTTTCTGCGGATCACTCTTTGACTTGGGAGCTCATGGATACCATGTATAACTCGAGGGGAGAGAGTGAGGCCTCAAACAGAGAGAGACGCTCGTCCTCTGGTGCTGCCGACAAAGTCACCTGGATGTTCGGAGGCTACAGCATCTTTGCATACAGCAGAACATTTTAAGTGCAAAACCCATTTTGTGATTACAACGCTGAAATTTGTGTGAAAGTAAATACGAACAAAGAAACATGCTTGCACATGCATCACAAAAAGCCAACTTGCCAGCAAAAAAAAAAAAGAGTCCACCGGTAATAGCATATTGTCACTTGCTTGAAAGAATTCAGGGATTTGGATGAACAAGGCTCTACTGTGAGTGTCAGAGTTGAGGCACATGCGTCTCGTCAGATTGTTCCTGGTGGAGGTGATAACTTGTCCATAAATATTTCCACTTTGGGGGGGGGGGCTACAGCATCTCCACATAGTTTTCAGGGATGAGGCCCCTCTTTCCCTCCAGCTCGCCCTCCAGCCAGCCCGGCTCTCTCGACTGGGTCACTGCAGGAGAGGACACAGCGTCAGTGAGGGGTGGGAGGAGAGGGGGAGGGTGGGGGAACACCGCGGGGAGGAGGTTGAGGGTGGGGGACAGACAGAGGGCGCAGAGCCTCCCGTGAGTGTGTGTGCCATGTGTCAGAGAGTGAGCAGCAGCGCAGGTCTGAAAAGGATATAGTAATGATGCGGGTACACTTAACTCCACCTCGACTCGGTTTGTCTCTACTGTACATCTCGGGGCTGTTTGTGGATCCAGTCTTTCCAGAATTTCACCACGAGCTGAACCTCAGGAGCTCTCACAAACCGTTTAGTGTGACAGATGTGTCAGGGCGCGGAGCATTTCGGTGGCGTGTGCCCTCAAAATCCTCCCCGGGTTCTTATTTGTCGACAAAGTGAGCCAATTTAAAATGTTGAGTGCATTTGCGAGTCAACAATTGCACGGATAAATTGTCAGTGAGAACTTCTAAGGCCGAAGTCGAGATATAAACTAATTCAATACTTCATAAGTCATTTTGCTCTTGCGACATGTCTCAGCCTGCCTCGGGACACAAAGAAATGTGTTTACAAGTCCAGCAGTGCTCCTCGTGCGTCTATTGAACGCCGAATGGACATGGAACATAAAAGGCCAGTCTTTCATACAGGTGTAGACAAAGGAGTTGACCCGCCACCAGAAATTCAAAGCGCAGACTGAGTGACAGGTCTACTAATACAAGGGCTAGCACATGAATACAACTCATTCTGCGTTATGAATGTTGTCTGATGTTGTTTTTTGCTGCTTTCATGGCCGTTTGTCCCGATTAGAATAAAACTGAAACGCATTAGAATAAGACTTGTATTTTAAATGCTGATCAAATGAGAAAAAAATAATAATAATCCACCTCTATCTGTGCCCTGCACAGACCTCCAATTATACTGTACACCCTGCAGCTAAGGAGTTATTTTTTACTGACATTTTTAGGATTTACAAACCCTCCATCAAACGCTCTCATCAGATCTGTGGGCATGCTTTAAATCTACACAATCATTAAGAAAATAAATAAGCAAGGCAAGGTGGTGGAAACATGCGCTGAACTTTTCTTCAGACAAACTGTATGTACAGTGGCTTGCTCAAATATTCAGCCCTCTTGACCTTTTGCACACTTCATATGCGCCTAGCCCGGACCAAAAGAAGTCATACATTCAGGAAGAACCGAACGCTGCAGCAAAATTTGCAACGAGTCAAGGGTCACCGAGATTCTGTAGATGTTTAGTTAGTGGAAACCTCATCGTGTTCGATTTATGTAACGTGTCAATCACTTCATTTGAAGCCCGATTGAGTGTTGAGGGACAGACACAATGAAAGCAAAACTGCGCTAACACTCCCCAGACTTTCCACGGAGGTAACTGGAGATTTACGTTGAGCTCCAAGAGAAACACACATCATCATTCAGTAATATTTTCACTAAACAAAACGCTTCAGATCCAAATGAAATTTCAGAATAAGAGAGTGGGCTCGAACATAATTGAATTTAGTTTATGAAAATGTGATACTTAATTCATTCTGTGTTTATTATTATTCAGATAACACAAGTTCATATCTATCCGGTCGGGTTGGAAAAACACTTTCTTTTAAATTTAATTTTGTCATTGTGGGCATTTATCCTGAAGTGAACTCCTCCGGCCAACAATGAAACATTGATGGCTTTAATGTACAGGCATCAAAACAGGAAATACTGCACAAACAGTATATAGAAATATGATTATGGTGAGGTTTCAGTTGCCTAATCCATATTTATTACTAGCAGCTGTCAGATTTTGATGTTTAGATCATTATGTCTTTGTGGGGAGTTAAGTTAAATCTGCAGGGCAGCAGAGGCTGACAATGTCAAAAAAAAGAAAAAAGAAAGAGATGTGACCTCTCCTTTTAAGAAGAAAGAAAACGAAAGAAAGACTGACCATAGCAATCGATAAACTGCAATGCATTGTGGGGTCTTATCAAAGACATCACCACATGTTTCCCTGTAAAAACTATAGTATCTCTATAGTGTCTGTGTCTCACAAAAGAGGGTTTTGACAAAAAAAAATAGGAACTACAAAATCCTCATTTCCTCTGAGAGTGATTAAAGCTCAGGCGAGCCTCTTCCAGACACACTGAGGAGCAAATCTGTGTCTCCTGCCTCCTCCCCAACCCCCCCCACCCGCCATCCCTCCCCGTTCTCCCTCTCCTCGTCTCATCTCTCTGTTCGATTGAAGATCAGATTGGGTGTTCGGTTTTCCTCCAAATCCAATATGCCAGGGCTGGTTCTGAGTGAGCGACTGGTGTAGGCGATAACACTTACCGGCGTTGAATATTGCACCGACCTGGAAGGAGAGCTCAGAGTCGTGCTCAGCCTCACATGGGTACACTGCCTTGGCTTTCCTGCTGGTGACACTGAAAAATGAAGGCAATCAGTGAGCTGGCGGAGCTTTGGGGAGGATTACCGCACAGTTCAATCTGGGCCCGGGGCCTGCTTGTTCATTCACTCACTAGCCTGAAACAGCAGAAATGGGCCAGGCTGGAAAATAAGCAAAAGTACCGGGAGAGGAGCCGGGCCACTACACACTCTCGCCTTGCCCTATCTCCAGTCTAGACGGACTCGGCGAGCGAGTCAAAACACACCCACATGCGCCCGTGTGCGTGCACAAACACAATGAGATGCAGCGCTGTTTGTAGCAGGTTTTGTACAGCCGAGGAGGCAGGCACACATCAGGTCCGCACAGCAGACAACCATCTATGGTGAGATAATTAAAAAGTGGCGGCGGGATTCTAAAGTAGGTTTGCACACAAACAGAGGTAGAATAGAAATCTCTCTCCACTGTGCTCCGGCTTTTAAATTCACATTTGTGAGCTTAGAAGCCGCATTTTAAATCAGTTTGATGTAAAAGAGCGCCGTCAAAGAAACCATATTCATCGCTCTGCAAAGGTTAGTAAAAAGCCGCATTTATGCCATTGCGTTTCCGAAAACATAAAAACCGTTTCCGCAGAAAGGTTGTTTTGCTCACCATTGCAAACCGTTATCTCGAACGCCAGCAACATTACCATGTGGAAGTTGTGCCTTCAACACACGATGCCCTGATAAATATTTCATATTCTTTCTGCAGCGCAGCAACAATGTAGGATGAGAGAGGAGAAAGAAGATATACAAACTGAAAAAAAAAAAAGTTTGTGGTCACGGAGTTGTCAATACAACAATGTTCAGCCGAGCTCTTGAATTCAGAATTCTGGAAGAATGCACCCTCGTGGAACCGCATTTGGAAAAAATGAGGATTTGTATTTATACGGAAAAATAACATTAATGGATTGCCCATAGAATGACCGAGCTGCTTGCAATTTCCTCTGTAACATCTGAAAGCCCTGCAAATGAATGCACCATTTATTCTCCGGGAGGCAGAGCAGGAGATGAGGGTAATGGGCAGACTGTACACAGTACCATCGGGTTCGCCCAGATACCTGTGTGTGTATCGGTGGTTTGTCAGAGAGGGGAGAAGGTTGCTGCCCCCGCCGCAGCCAATACTCGTGCTGCATCGAGATCCCTCAAAGGTAAACCAAATTAAGGTCGGGTGAATATATGAGAAAGTCAAGGAAAATATTGACGTGCGTGGCTGCGAGGAGATGTTCGACGGGTGAGGGATTCTGTCGAGTGAACATGCGAGATAAGACGAGCGAGCGAGTAATGGAGCGAGTGGAAACTGGGAGAGTGAAAAGAATCTCGGAGTGTGACATTTAACCAGTGTGCGAGTGTGAAAATGACTTGACAAAGAGGAATTAAGACAGAGGAAAAAGCAGTCGACTGCAGATGTGAAACCCCAGTTTGGGAGGAAAACAGGCAAAGAACTCAAAAGAAAGGAGTTGAGGGGTGGGGGGGTGTGGGGGGGGAGTGGGGGGCCCTGTCTTACCTCTCCTCTGGCTTTTCTCTTTCAGGAGCAGCGGTGGTGGCAGCGGGTTCGTTCTCTGCCGGTCCTCCTGTAGCGGACCAGGCGGCTCCTGCTGTCGGGGGCCTGCAGATTAAGTAAAAAAAAAAAAGACACACCTTAGGCCCCACAGATCCCAGGGTGTCTATGGACTGAAAACATTGTGTATTTGCCCCGAGGTCTGTAGTGTAACGTTTTTTTTCCCCTTTTAGAGAGAAAAATAAAGACGGCAGTAAGACCGTGGCCTCATGTTAATACCTTTGTTGTGTTTTCATCCGTTGTTACTTTACATTCAGTATTTGGTAGCAGTTGCAGCAGGAAGCAGCTAAAGTGAGCATTAACATCTTCATCAACATCAACAGCATTTATTTTCACTTTTGAGTCTATAACAACTATAGATGCAAGGTGAGAATACATTTCTGCACCAATCCAGAACCCTGGGGGGTAGGGTGGGAATTCAAACCAAAAAACTGCGACGGGGTGTGCGGTTTTGTCACAGGTAGATTTCAACACCATCTGCAAACGGTATCTTTAACTAGCTGACTCCAGATGTTCTGCAACTTCTGAGGCATTCACGTCATGAGTGAACTTTCGAGCAGCTCCGCAGTCATTGCAAATTCGGGTCCATTCAAGTCACCAGAATATTAACTTTCAGGGGAGCTATTCTAACAGCACGACTACAATGGTGAAGTTCAAGTTCAGGTTCACACTTGACTTAGAAAGGATAAATATTCCATCTTATTTCATTCTGCGGCTACATACAGGGGCACCCGCACTTTGAGCACTCATTGTGCGCAGGCTGAACATTTACCCCAATAACAAGGACAACAGGCTCCCACAAATGAAATAACCCATTTGACTCCATCTGCCAAAAAGCTTCTTCAAAAGGACTTACTCTCTTAACCTGAAAGGTAAGCATCAAGAGCAACTTTGATGTATTTATCTCAAGGTCTGAAATTTGAAGTCATACCAAGAAATGTTTTTGACCTTCTCGGGCTAAAATCATCTGAATTTCCTGTGTCTGCAAAAAAACACCCCAGAAGGTGAGGATTCAGACTAAGACATGCAAACAGTCATGAATTAAACAAAATATTTGAATTCCAGAGGAATATTCATACATACACTCACACTGGCCGGTTGTTTGCTCTTCTGTTCAAGGAATAGCCAAAAGTTAAATTGGAATTCAAGCCTGTGTGCAACCAGACATCAAAAGAATGAACCCAACCGATACAACAATTACACTTCTACTTCTTCTGCTTGAATTTGAACACATCAAAAGCCATCCTGACAGATAAAAAAAAAAAAGATTATTGAAATTATGAAAAAGACCATTAACGTCAATGCATGCAACAATGTATGGACAGGTGATGAATGGGAAAAATGTGGATGAATGGAACATAACAAAACCGAACAATCACGCTCCACCACTTTGGCCATGGGCTTTATCCGTTACTGTACTAGCTGTGCTTTACACCGACTGGTTGTCGGGGCCAACGAGTGTATGGCCGACCTACAGGATGAAGGTAGGGGTCCTGGTATAGGCAGAGTAGAGGCGGAGGAGAGCAGGAGTCTAAGCCAGGCATCCCTCTGTGTTCCATGCCTGCCCCAGGGCCAGTGCTAATACAGTACATAATGAGCAAATTGCTCCTAGCTGCCGCTCCCATAGAGACGTTAATAAAGGCAATTAGAGGGAGCAGCTGGGGAGGGGCTGGAGGTTGAGAGGATGTTGTGAATAGTGGTTACGTTGGCACTGGTGGAGGAGAGAGAGCGAGGCGGCCTTAAGGGGGAACATGGTAGGGGATCTTATGTGGCCATAGGTGGAGGTGAACACGCAGCACTGAACTCACGCCTTCAGTCCACCCTCCGCAACGCTTCCTCCCTCCATTTCTTCCCCTGTCTCCCTCTCCGTGCGCTTGTCCATCCCCAGCGGTGGCTGTTCCGTTCGGGCCTGGCCTGACTGTAGGTGATTTATAGCTCTGCAGCAGTGTGGGGCCACTGTGGTGCTCAGCTGCTCCACATCAGCATGGGGGGATAGTGCGCTGCAGTGCAGCAAATCCACTCATTAACCTGGGCCCAGGCACAACCACTGTCTGCCTGGGTCACAGCCAAGAGAAGGGAGAGCAGAGGCGCACCCACACTTCACCCACCTGCAGGTGAACCCACTCAGAGACACACAAAACCCTAAGATATGTTTAAATTGAAAACAGAAAATGAATGCGCACACACATGCACAGGCACATAATAAAGAAAAGTTAACACGTCTAACTGCTTATTTCAGCATGAAAAGGATTATACAGATCTGTGAAGATCTTTAAAATAAACAGATAACTAAATAATTATAGAATAAACAGTTAGGGAAAATCAGTGAATGCCACATGGCTGCCCTAGAAACTTGTTAAATGTACCAGAGGTAAATGGATTCATCCCAAAATTGCTTTCACAATTATAGCTAAGCCAAACCGAGGGAAATCGTTTGCCATTTCTCTTCAACAAAAATAGCATCAAGCTTTGAATTGCTCATCCGTTGTTTTTACCCATCACAGGCCTAGCTAAGCTTCTTCTGTAAACATGATTAAATACAGTAAATGGGGACTCGTGCGAAAATGCACTGTATGCGAGGCTCACATGAAAATCCCTCTCCAGATGTTGGTAATATTTGAAAGATTTTCGGAATACCAAGTTTGAAGTTGTGAGGATGTTTTGCGGCATCATATCATAAAACGCAGGAGACATTATAACAATATAAAAGCATCGTGACGTGAGACGTAACAAAACAAGCTGTGTTCATCGAATTTCAAAGTCAATTGGTTTAAATTTATTATTTCAACCATCAGGGTTATCACATCATCACATGCTGCCAGGTTAGTAGCAGGGGAGAAATTCATCAACAGAAGTGGACTGCTGCTTCTCATTACTGCAGGAATTTCACCCTGCAGCATCCAGGCCTCGCTGATCCTGGCGTGGAGCTAACGCGGGGATGAGCGGGGCTATCGACTGTCTTTCTACTGAAGGAAGAAAGGGCAGCGGTGGGATTTTGTAGTGTTTCTAGTCAGAAAGTGGGATCAAACCTACAGCCAAGCCGCATCGCCCAGCCACCGCCGGTTTGGGTGGGCAGGAAATAACCCCTGATCCCCCCATTTTATGATCCACAGCTGTCTGCCAGCGAGAGGCGTAGATGGGCAGGGCAGGGGGAGAGGAGGAGAAAAGGGGGCAAAACCCCCCAAAAATAAAAAAATAAAAAATTGTAACCTCATTGGGCAGGACTTGGGGCAACAGCACTGCTTGGAGAAGCGGTGACTGAATTCGCGGAGAAGCGGAGAAATGAGGCAAGACATCGAAAATGACGGAGATGATAAATCATGCCACAGTCCACAAAGAGTTACTGCATGATATAGTGAGTCAGGACGCATTTGTGTATGACCAGGCAGATTTTGCTGCAGCCATCCTGCAGGAAACCGACTAATATATGCTGTTTTCCAGGTGCACTTCTGAGCACACCGGAGTGCAGATAGTACATTTTTGAGAGTGGCTGGAAGTAATCTAGCAATTGCCGTCCCTACTGCTCTTTTTGGCACGGACTGAAGCCGAATCCCTGGGTTCCAGGCCAGAGAGGTGCTGTGCTAACAGGTCTCCACCATCGCACATGCTAAGATTTATGAGTGAACAAAGCCAGGGCGACACCCTGTGACATATGGCGCAAGTCTTCATAAAGGGACAGGGGCTGCGGCTATAAGGGTAAACAAGATGAATATCTCCCCAATGTCAATACGATTTACACGGCCAACGCTCGGCCACCTGTCTCCCAAACAAATAAGAGCTGAGATTTACGACCTCCTCCTGGTTCCTCCTTCCGTCCTCCAACATGATGCCACATATGTGGGAAAGCACAAAAAAAAAAAAAAATACCCACAGGGGAAAAAAAAAAGGAGTTGGTTACATAAGTAATATACAGCCTTGTCTGTCTAATCCTGCAACTTAGAGAAAACGCTTGATGCGAACATGCCTACACACACATACACACGCAGGTGGGCACACACCCACTGGGGTCAAAGTGAGAGAGGAATCACATTGTCCTCTGTCGAGTTGTGAGGTGGATTTTTGTTTTTCTTTTTTTTTTTCTTTTTTTACAGCTCTTTTCAGCTGATGGAGAAGGAGAAATGGACAGTGAATGAGAAAAAAAATAGTGTATTTCAAGGTGAATCTGTAGACATGACACAGCAGAGAGTCTAACATCTGCAGCATAACCCAATAATTCATCTCTCACATCAGCATTCAAGACAAGTCATGGGGCTGGAAACAACAAAAAGGACCAAGGACTTAGCAGAGCGAGTGAGGACAGAGAGGAAAAGCCAGAGAGAGGCAAAGCATCAACTACTGAAGCGTTTTCCATCCAGTAGTACAAGAGGCAGAGATAAACAGTTGACATTTGACTAATAACATAAACATCAAGGCTGACAAGAAAAAAAAAAACATTTACCAACAGATTCGTCCTTATTTTTTCATTTTTGAAATAGAGCCCCAAAAATAATGACTAATGCCCATCAAAGGTTACCAAATGATTCACATAAAAATTGAAATGCTTATTTTCTACAATTCCGAAGCAATTCACAACGTTCGACAACTGACTATTGATAATCGTTAATAATGAGGATGCTTTTTCTCCTAAATCTCCTCTTCTCACTGGAGTGGTAAAAGACAGAGCTGTGCCGCAGCCGAACGGTAAAAGACACGGTGCTAAAAATGTGCTAAAGTGGTCAGTGGTCAACCAACAAATAAAGCAAGATGCATCTATGATTTAATCATCTCCCGGGGAACAGGGTTTAAGAGCCACTATTTTCAGGTTCTTACTGGTGTGTGCAGTGTATTAATATAGGAAGGATTTACACATCATCTTATCCTGCTGCAATATGAAACGTAGCTCAAAGTTACTGGAGTTTAGTGAAGTTGAGATGATCAATATAGCCCTGAGACAACTGTTAACACATTCTTACATAACAAAGACAAACAAAACAACAGCCAAAAAAAAAAGAAAAAAAAAAGAAAAAACAACCCAAATGACTTACAAATTGAATAATTAAAAGGTTCAGTGTGTAAGATGAGGGTGAAACCGTAACAACCAGCGTTCAGAGTCTAGACTGCAGCGCTCACTCACTTGAGCTCACCCCTCCTGTCGGCAAAGTGACAGTGGCCTCTGATGACCAGAACACTTCTGCTGAAATGGCGTCTTCCACCGACTGAGACGACTGGGAGTAATTCAATTTATCTCTAAAAAACTTTTCACTACTCTCTATTGACAAACTACTAACTCTCTCTCTGCTGTTTTCTCGTCCTTCTTCCTTCCTTCCGCCGCCTTCTTCGTTGGTTTGTTTATACACGAGAAACGCACTCTCTAGCTGGCTGGATTGACCGCTCGGGCTGCCGTATAAACATGGCGGCACAAAATGGCGACGCTCTCTAAAGCAAGAGCCTTGCTCTATGTATAGATAAAAGCATAATTATAAGGCTACGAAAACCAAACAAATTTGATTTTATAGCAATTACACTTATATAAACATATTAATGGACAGTATATTCAGATTTTGTAAATAAACCATGCCAAATATTACACACTGGACCTTTAAAGTATTACACATAAAACTAGTCCTATTGAATCAGAAGTGACTTTGACTTAAAATAGTTACATATCGAGACACTTCTACCCCCAATAACACTAATAAAATTACAAATAATTTTTTTTTACATTACCACTGTTACTCGTATCATCACAACAACAAAAATGTTGCCACCACCGAATGCAACCACATTAAAAGTAATGATCCTTACAATCACAAATGTATTTGACATTGCACTTGTAGTTTGCCTGTGTCGTGAAAGTGCTCCTTCGATACCTTTGTCGATTCATGCAGTGAAGGAATGAAATGGCTCCTCAGTCTGATTATCAGGCTAACGGCCGTGCATTGGAAGCAGAGAGTGCTTAATTACAGCATGCTCAAGTTGTTGAGACAGTTTGCCAATGAATATGGTACCACTGATCTGATGCACCAGAGAAAAGACTCTCAACAAGTATGTCAATGAAGCGTCCGAGTTACTCTTACTGTGGATGCGAAAATAGTGTTCACACCATTCAGTTATCAAATGTGGGCTCTTTCAACTCCATTTGCTGTCCATACAGTGCCCACAGTCCGCATTTGAATGTGGACTCTTTAATGACTTTGTTTACTGTGGACCGACTGGCTTCACAACCAATGACTGCATTTTCAGTGGTGCACGGTCGCATATTGATTTGGGACTTAGGCACAGTGAACCACTCACTTGGAGTTGCTGCCTGAGCTGAGGCTGGTGCTAAGTGGGGCATGGTCTGTCCTCTCTGTGGGCGTCTCCGAGGCCGAGGCTGACGATGACTGGGACGACACGGACTCATTGCTGCCCATTGATGTCTCATCTGTAGTTAGGCTGGAACTGTCTCCCACAGCTGACACTTGGATGAAAAGAAAAGGCAGCGTTTGTGAAAATTAATCACATCTTTTCATTAATTTTATGCTACTGTAAAAGATTCAGCCTCTTGCAGCTTACTGATGATAACTTGCCTGATAAAACAGCTGAATAATTTATCAATACATAAGGCAATGCTGCATCAACAGGGGACTTTATAAATCAAACTGCTGTCAAAACAGGCGAGACTTACAACCAAGTTTTTATTGTTCATAATAATACATTTCTGCAGTCATAGACAGGAACCTGAGAAACACTAGGGAGCTCCGAGCTCTTTTATTTCAATTTTACTGTCAAGTAAAGATCCAGCTTTTGGGAGATGGGAGAAGCACAGAGGCAACTGTTAATGTTAAAAAAGTAGTTTGTTTGGAGAATTTCTTCTCTTTTCGCCAGCAAACACATATCAAAGCCCTTAAACCAAAAGCATGTATTTAATTAAGATGGTGCTGGTGCTTATCGCCCAATTATAACCAAACGTACTAACAACATGTACACATTGTACACTGACCTTGCATGCCACTGTAGCATTATTGGTCTTCTGTCCCATACATTTAAAGGCCACGCACATCCACACAGGTGTTTTCAGTTATGATTCAATCTCAGGTTGAGTATGGGTGCAGCTATGCTTGCGTGAGATCATCAAACTTTGTGCACCAATAAGAATGACAAAGGTGTCACTGGTCCAACCCAAAGAGGATCAAGACAAGGGTGCGGTAGATTGCAATCAACGCCCACGCAGTCTTGAGAAGGCGACCCAATCAGACAAAATGAGTGAATCACCTGTTTGGACTGCGGATGTGAAGGGTCTTTCATGATTACTTGGCACAGAACATTTACAGATGTAACAGGTGATGAGATAAACATCAACGCAATTTGTATTTTACTCTGTTTCATCAATTTCCTGGTTTTGTCTTGGACTTTGTAGCTCTTGCTC
>JBCAUF010000134.1:9618115-9628287 GCA_038406115.1 Haemulon aurolineatum
TGTGCGAAATAAACGCTGTCGGGAAATGGACAATTTAAAAGAGCCGATTGGCTTCAATAGATTACAGTTTAATACAGTATTGTGTTGACGGCAGACTGTGAAGAGACTATACGTAGCTAGCCAACTAGCATCATAATTCTCTAGGTGCACAACTACATCCATCAAACAGCGTGGATGAAATACAGACTCTGATAAATTGACTTACAGAGAGAGCAACTCTTAAATCCACACGTCTTTGATCTTTGTGAAAACACAAACGTTAACTGCTCCTAGAAATTTCTATTGAAGCATGGACTGAAAATGACATCTGTGGGATGGACATGAGGCTCGCTGCTGACTGATTAGGACAAAGAAGGAATAACAACAATACTCGGCTAACAGGAGCAAACTGTCTGGATGAAATGATGGAGCGAAACATGGCAATTCATGTGTATTATCAGGATGATATACACTCAGATATTGACATTTTATAAACATATTTCACAGGATAAAAGGAAGTTTATGTTCCGCTAACTAATCTGTACCATCATTTATTTATGTACTTTAAAAACAGCTTTGTGCAAACAATCAATCACGATCATGAAGAATCAAATTCTTCATGATCGTGTGTATGTATGCTCAGCTCCTCCTGTGCATTCAGGGATGCGAAAATGGACAGGTGCGCGTGTGCGTCTCTTACCATTCTGAATGTCGAGGGCTTGTGGATTGTAGACAGCCAGGGGCCGATTCTGTCGACTCAGCTTCTTGGACTGCCTTGTGGGAGCGGAGAATACTGGGGCAGCAGGTGAAAGAGGGCATGACTCGGGAGCATCTGCAAAGATCTGAATACACAATGTGGATAAGTCTCAACCATGACAAAAAGTCACAGTGCAGATACTTGGAGAGGGTTGAGCAGCAGCAGCGGCAGCATGTCCTCAGATGACCTCACTTGGTGAACGGGTTTTTGAAAGGCTTTATATAGTGGTAGATGAATGGAAAGGGCCATTTGCAGCCGCCGCATGTGCTCCTGGAGAAAGCTGAGCAGCTCATTGATTGGACCCTAAAAACTGCATGCGAGAAGATTTTGTTTGTGCCAAAATAAACAAGAGCGGCTCCACATGTAACGCAATCACATCCCGTCCAGAAATCGGGGCCCACGAGTTAAGGTGACATCTCTGCGCAGAGAAAGTGACCCGCTCTCCGAAAAAGACCGGCGAGTAAAATAAACAGGGTTCTGGACTCGAGGAGGGCCGGCCAACTGGCGCAGCCTGTTTACACCGGGCCGTGTTTACATATAAACTTCAGATGTGGAGTTAAAAGAGAATAGGGCTGCAGAGGAGAGGAAGTCTCAGCAGAGCCTCCGAAAAGGATCACAGACGAGGAGAGGAGGGAGGTAGGGGAAGGGAGGAGAGAGAGAAAGTGGCAGAAAAAGTGAGACAGAGTGTGAACGGGAGAGGCAGACACAGAGGAGGGGGTGGGGGGGTGGGGGGGAAGAGGGTGGGGAGGAGGGAGAGGGAGAGGCATGAGAGAGAAAGTTTGTAGGAGAAAGGCAGATAGAAAAAGTGAGAAATCTGATATGGCTGAGAGTTTCTGCTGCCTCCCTCTCTCCCTCTCGCCTCTCTCTGCAGATGGAGGTGAATGTAAAACAGAGTCTACTGTTGGTATCTGGGGGTATCAACAGTCTAGAGTGGGACTAAGCTGTGAGGGAAGTTAATGCCTGTCTGTCTGTCTGCTCAACTTTTCCCCTGCTCTAACACGCTGTACTTTCCCAAATGCTCTCGCTGCATTCTAACACCACATCCTTTATCACCTGGACGGCGTCCGACACCTCTGGGTAGCCGCGGCGACCGGCAGTGTATACGCCGCGGCTGGCTGGTGTTGTTTTAGCACATTCGTATACCCCGTCGGTTTTTTCGCCAGGCCGCTGTATTCTCTCACACCCCGTTTTAGATTTGTGAGCTCGGGTGGAGACATTAGTCACAACGCACGCATCATCTTCCGTTTAATGAAGCTGGAGGAAAAATAAAATCACTAAAAGCTCGCCGGGTTTCATCTGATTCCACGCAGAGTGCAGAGCTGCTGCGCACAGATTAGGAAACTAATCTCAAACCTTTTTTCTCTTTTGACACGGACAATTATCCCCCTTTGAGGATTGACACTGATTTATGACATTCTGGGGAGATTACATGATCCCATGAACTACAGGTTATGAAACAACTCCTAACCAAAATAAATTCATATATTTCGGCAGGCAAAGGACCTTCCAAATATAATCAAATGTATATGATGAACTACGGAATAATCGAGCCTCTGAAAATGAAGAGAGTACCATGTGTTTAATCCTGGTGTGAGCACTTGGGGCTCCCCCTATTGGCCAGATGACAAAATTCCTGATAATAAACTCCTATCTGGCATCTCTGTACATTAATAACCCGACGAAGGGTGTGCTGTCCCATGGGCTTAAGTTGGTACACGTTTCATTATCTGAGAACTTTATTCCTGCTCATTATTTTGTAGAGCAAGCAATAAATATCTACACTATATCCAAACAGACCCCAAAGTACCCATTATTTAATATGATGCATTTTCATTGCTAGCACATTTGCACAAAGAAGCTGCCTTTAAAAGTGGATTAGGGTGGGATTTTCATGCGAATATACACAAGTCTGAACAGCCTCGACACACAGGACCCACGGAAGAGAGAGGCATCACATCTGCCCTAATTGAAATTCTCACTCTGCCCAAATGAAATTCTGGTGTCAGGTACAGTACAGCATGTGCCAACAGAAACTGCCAAATCGAAACTTAAGAGCAAAATACAAAACTTGAAAACAATAGTAAGAAAGCACTCAGTGCCAAGAAAGCGGGGCTTACAAACATTAGATCTTTTGCTTCGCTTGCACATTTATTATCCTTCAGTGTCAAGTAATTACACGCCACCAAGCTTGGTAAACACAAAGGTGTTGCGTACACCCCACTGATGTCACGTCACCTGATTCAGATTTCATTTGGTGCCATCATTGTAGCTTGTGTTGCGTTGGGTGCGGGGCTTTTAGTAAATGTAGCTCCGGATGGCAGGTGGAAACACAATTATACACAAAGTGTTGCACTGACAGAGTGAATCATGCAAGCACAGTCAGTGCAGTAGAGATCTGACCAATCAAAAAACAGACATTTTGGGGAGAAAATAGAACATAATAAAAACGGAGAGACTTTTTCTCTGTCCTTACAGAGATGGCAGTAATTACTTCCACTGGAAGATATCGTGCTATGAGTAGACACCTCCAGTTTTCAGGGAGTGTTCAGTTTCAAGTGTATTACTTTGTGGTGCTGGTGCAGTCGATACTGCACTGTGTGTCTGGCAAATCCCAGTTCTGAGCGTTACCTTTTCGTGGTGTTCAATGAGGATCTCCACCACAATGTTCTGGAACTTCAGATCCATGATGGCAGCGACGGTCTCCTCCTGCGGCCTCATTAACGTGGGGCCAAACACCACGCCCAGGTTGGCCACTGTCATCAGATTCTGTTTGCTGTGAGCCGCCACGCTGAGGAAGACAACAACTCACATTTATACATGTTTTACCACAACTTACTAACTCAACTTCACTAATACGAAAGGAGAGAATAACAGTGCACTAAAGGGAGAGACAAAAAACCTCTAATGGCTAAGATTTAACAAGGGACCACTGTACTGCAACTGCGATGTACTGCTATTTAAAAAAAAAAAACCCTGAAAATGAAATGAAAAGTTAATCACATGAGTAAAAAACAAAAATGAAGCCTGAAAAAAACAAAAAACACACACCATGCAAACTGTTTAGAGGAGGTGGTAAGTCAGATCTTGAGGCATCTCATCTCATGGTCAATTTAGTTAGCAGATGACAGCCGAAACAACGGCTACATTCATTAAACATAAGGCACTTGCTGTGTAAAATTGCTCCTCTGCTCTTTTTCCCTCAAGGTTAATGTTTCATTTCATAAAATTGTCATAGTTCTTATGATGTCAACAGAGAAGTGGTCTTAGCTTTAGGCGAGGCAGCCCTCCTCTGCTAACAAGCACCGCAGGAAAACCTCAAGTATGTATTCTTCCTTCCTTCCTACGTTGCATCATTTCATAATGAGCGAGCATATCAAACGTTCAAAATGTTCATAAGATGTTGATGTTTTGAAAGATAGGTTTGAACTTTCCCTTGACCTTTTTCTCCCTGTATATTACTTCTTAGCTTTTCACACAAGGCACTAAAAACTGCAAGAACACAGAAAGTGGCCATCACCATTGGAGATAAAATGACTAATAGAAATGGGGGATTTTAGCACATCTTAATGACATTTCACTTTTTCTTTTCCAACAACAGTGAGCTGCAGTAAATCCAAGCCAAGCCAATACTCTAAAGTCCAAATATTACCTTGTCCTGCATGTACAGTTTAGCCTTTACAGTTCTCTACGCTGAATTCAAATATAAACGTGAGAGCATTTGTGCATGTAGACTCTTTAAGGTTGCACGCATGCTGTTGATGAGGCTTCCCTTTATCAAGTCCAACAACAACTGCAAATAATTCTGGCAGTGTCTATTCGGATTACTTTAGCAACACGGTGATGATCTTTGACGTGAAGGAATGATTCTTCTAGATCAGTTTTGAAATCAGGACACCTGTACGCCAGTAGAACTTTATCTTGGGAAAAAAAAAAGAGGAAAAAAAAACCCTTTATTTGAAGAGAAAGTTATACGGACAGGTGAAGAGATTTCACACTCAAAATTTGATGATATGCAGTGCATCTGCAGAGAGACAGTTTAAATAGCTTCAAAGGATGCCTTTGAAGACAAAAACATTGGTGACAACTCACATTTATAACATCTCTGAAACCATTTCAGATAGCAGTGTGAAATTCTGGCTTTGCTTCCTTCCCCTGCAGGACATGCACACACGCCAACTTCAGAAAAATATTCGAGTCTCTCCAGTCTGGAGAATTTCACGCTGGATAATCCAAATTCAATTTCAATAGCGCTGCCTTTTTACCAGAGCCTGATTCTGCAGCGGGTTTCTATGAAATAAGATCCACCAGACTTTCACTGCCTCAGGGAAGAGGGATTATTTACTTATCTTCAATTTGCTCATATTTAGTTTATAAAAAGCTTGCTGAGGTAAAACCTTGTAATGTTAGCTAACATTATTTCTTAAATCTTTCTTCCTATCTAATCGCACAAATGGAGTGATGCACAATAGTGGTCCATCCAGGGGTGTATAGAGTAATCTCAAGAGAGGGCTTAATTTGAGAGGTCCATTTCATTTCTCTTCACCAGTGGACTGCACAACGGCATGCCGAACAGGTACGCCCCCCCCCACCACCCTCCCCCCCTGGACAACTTTAAATGTGCACCAATATGACCTAAGAGGAGGCATAAAAAAATGTTATGCTAGCAGCATCAATTTTCTTACCCAGCAGCCACTGAGTAGACAGAGAGGAGATGGAGTGACAGCAGGGAAGGGGGAGTGAAGAGAGTGGGAGTGAGGGAGATAGAGAGAAAAAGCATGTGGAGTGAGAATGAGGAGACAGACAGGAAGAGCAGAAAGAGAGAAATGAGAGAGGGAGAGAGAGCGAGAGAGAGAGGAGGGAGGGAGAGAGAGAGGGAGAGAGAGAGAGAGAGAGAGAGAGAGAGAGAGAGAGAGAGAGAGAGAGAGAGAGAGGGGGTGGAGATTGGGTGAACTATGACCAAGGAACTATGAGCACTCACTTGGCCAGATGCTTCATAAGCAGCCCGAGGACTTGTCGATTCCTCTCCGGTAGTTTGTGGACCAGGCAGTGGATGGCTTGGATGCGAGACTCTGGACTACCGCCCTCTGTTCAAACGCAGAAGCAGCCATGCACTCGCGTTAAACTACAAGGATTTCTCTGTGCTCCTCCGGTGGCAAGGAGCCAGCGCAGCTGCGATCGAATACTGTACAGCATTAGTAAATTTAAAGAGATGATGATACGTTACATACACTGGCGATTTGAGCAGGGCACAGTCTGGAGTTTAAGGTACAGAGAGGCTAAATAAAAGTCATTTAATGGAAGAATTGAACCCTTTAAGTCCGAAAAAAAAACATTTGGATACATTCTGGTCAATCGGACATTGAGCAAATGAAGAAAGTGAAGTGGACCTTTAAGGACACAATGAACAGAGGCTATCGCCCTCAAGTATAAAGGGTTAGAGGATGATACATTCCAGTTTAAGTAAGTGAAGAAGAGGTGTGATAGTGATATATGGTCTGAAGCCTCTCAGAATTTGGCAGCAGGGAGCCACTATGCTGGCGAAGGAGATAGCTTTACGTTACTGTCGCTAACCGTATAAAAGGGTTGTGTTAAAACCCCCCAGATCATCTCTTAAACATTTCCTCACACATGGGCATCTGACCGCCCACACACAAGCGCGCACACACACACACACAGACACACAAAATATCATTACTATGGGAACGACAAGGATTTAAACATGGAAAAAGCTTCTTATGGATGCTGTCATCCATCAAAAAAATATTCATTGCTAATCCATTTTTTCCCCCTCGTTATGAGGGCATTGCGAGCGCCTGATAAAAATGTCAACCTGATCCAATTATAGCACTTGTTGTAATAAGATTCAAGTTTGGCTTGCCTTAAAAACATTTCATACACAAATGATGTTACGTGGGCGAAAAAAAAGTGTGCCTCTTTGCCGTTCAAGGTCACTCACTGGACCTTTTGAGGACATGCAAATTACAGCATACTCGTCATTTTGAACCTTTTAGCTTTGAACTTTGACGTCGCATTTGGTCACACAATTTTCTGCATTCTTTTTAGCAAGTCAACACAGAACAGGAACAGAAACGGGTGTTGTCAAGAACGTATGTCAAAGCTGACTTTAGCCGAGGGGCTTTTTGGGTCAACTGTATTCACTGGAAGTCACGAGCAAATATGTTCACATTTCTCATCAAAAGACAGAACAAGAGTGTCCTCAGATGGTGGGATTTACTATCGCACGCGCCACTGATTAACACGTTTCTGTAACCAAGCGAGAAGACAAAATGTACAGCATCAAACATTACACTTTTTAGAGGCTCCCTGCAAAGTGTTTAAAAGTGGATGCATCCCAACTACAGTAGCATTCAAGACAAAAGCAGACCAATAGCTTTCAGACTATGAATCCTTTACTTAGAGGGTTGACCACTATTACCTATTTGGTTAAAAAAAAAAAAAAAAAAGTTTACAAAAAGTAATTTAATCGTTCTCCACTTGACTGCACATTTCCAATAACTTACTGAAGAGGAACAAACCACTGGTCTCCAGTGCCTATACTGATTAAAAATCCTCTTCAGACTGACACAACACACGTATACACTATTGTTTGCTTATGGTCTGTGTTGAAATGATGTGGCAGTGTAGGAGGTGGTCAAACTTACTCGCAGGGCTAATAAACTCTTTGTAAAGTCCATAGGTCATCAACGGCTCAGGAAGGCTCCTTCAAAGAGATTGTGAGAGAAAGAGAGAAGGGTTGGGGGGGGGGGGGGGGTTGGATGGAGAAGTGAGAGTTGAAGTGAGCGAGGGGGGGACAGAAATAGCCGGCACACTGTTTTATAGGGTCTGCACACAGCAATGATTAATGTGGCCAGGCCAGGGGATGGAATTAGATGGCGCACGCATTGAGATAACCAAGTTCATCTGAAGGTACTTTCACACTGCAGCTGGCCAGTGGCCAAAGGTACTTAGCCTCAGAGGAAACTGAGGAGATTGACCCTGCTTTATTCCAGCAGGCCAGACACAAAGTAAAAGACAAGTCAGAGCAACACTCAGCATGGTTTAACACAGAATAACAATATGGATATGCTGTGTTGGCAGTAATTAAAAATGTTGTGGTGAGTACTGCCTGACTAAACACAGCGAGGCTCCCTTTTACTTTTGAGTCCCACGACCCTCAGCTCATCACATCAAACTGCCTCCTTTAAAGGGTCGAAGCTTAAAGTGAGCCCATCACAACACAATCCGAGCTCCTTTGAACAGGATTTGCCATTACATCCTGATCAGAACACATGCCGTGGCAAATTCAAATTACGCAAATACACACTACTGTGATTTCATGGTAGCACTTAGTTGAAAGTAGTCAAAATACTGAGAAATTAACTAGGATAGGTTTGACATTTTTTTTATGCTTTATTTGACTTGATGAAACAGCTGTCAATTACTGACAACAGTTTGATCATAATTAACATTTTCCTTTTCAATTTTCCATTTAAATACCATTATTTTCCCAGTGATAACATCTTACAGCAAACCGAACATGAATTAACAGGACTTGATTTTGCACATTAAACATTAATCAAAACTTGCATCATTAGACAAAATCTCACAAACAAAAACCCTCATTGTTTTATGTGGAACTGCGCTCATAGGGAAAACAGGCAAATTCCAAACTTGAGAAAATACAACTTTGCTTTCATTTAAATAAGCAAAACCAGCTCAATTTGCTGCTAACTCTACATGTTTACAAAAACAAATTGGCATTTAAATGAAACCGTCTCAGCGTCTTGCAACCAAACCACATTTTTAATCTTTGAACTTCACCCACACTATCCGTCAACCTGGAAGGAGCTGGTGAATGTGGAACAGGCATACAGTAAGCAATGTGACCTCGCAAGGAGTTAATTATACCGAGGCACTTTGCATAATTAACTCTGTAGCCATTTTTTTTAAAAAGGCACCAACAATGGATGAAATGTTTCATATTCAAGTGAGCAGAGGCTCTCTCATAGTCGTCAAAAGAGAGATAAAAAAAAAAAAAATCCTCCATTAAGCACTGGGGTTGACGTAGGTCAGAAGTGGATTTGCTTAGACACATGGCAGCTCTGAATAATACAGTTTTGTGGCTTATAAGATGAATCAAAACGATCAATTATGCACCAGGCACGGGTGTCTCTGGAGTTTCATTAAGTAGTAAGGGTAAGAGTGGAACTGATCACAACTGAATTTTAACAAATGATTTACAGCTGGGCAATGATATCAGTGTTTACTGAGTAGAAACTGATGGGTTTTAGGGCTAATTAACTAATCGTAATGTATTATTTTTATGCTGATTAATCTTCTCATTCATTTAAACATTGCATTGTTTTGCCTATAAATTGCCAGAAAGTTTCCAGACAGTCTATGGACAGTCCAAAACCAAAAAAAATTCCAGTTATCAATCATATATGACAAAGTAAAGAATCAAGTCTTTACACTGACACTGAATTTTGGCATTTCGTTGGAAAAATAACTAATAACTGTCAACTGGCTAATCAATTCATTGACCTACTGTTGCAGCTCCATGTGGTTAACAGGTGTTTACAGTACCGTGTGTGTGTGTGTGTGTCTGTCTTTCTTTCATCCCACCAATCCTTACCTCAGATAAAGCTTCAGCGCGCTCGTTATCGTCTTGACGTCCCAGTCCTCGCTGGTCGACAGGTCCACTTCGTTGCTCTTCTCGTCTGAATGAAGCGCAAATCGTGTCACACACACTGTTACTCGAAAACTCACTGACTGAGGTAACAACACGCAGCACCAACTAACGGTTCCTGCTTTCGCATTAAGCAGCCAAAGACTGTGTGCGATTCCGTGGGCAGCCTAGAAAGTCCAAATAGGCAATATAAATATGTAACTTGTAATTAGCCATGTGAGGATAAAAGCAGTGCTACTAGCCTTGGGGGTCGAGTCTAGCCCCAGTGGATATGGAAGGAAGTTACAGCTTCTGCAGAGGGCTGCTGGTTCTATACTCATTACAAGTTTAATTAATCCCTTACTACTCCGCTGGCTCCACAGGGACTCCAGGGCTGTGTTGTGCTGAAAATTCAGGGGGCTTTCGTCACACCTTAAGTAACCTCTGATGAATTACCGAGGATGTGCGGGTGCAACGTGTCGGCGAAGTGTTGTGAGTTAGACACATGTAGTGTGCAGGGCTCAGGTCACCGCCGCACAGGCCTCGGCTTCGTGGGTGGTGGGTGGTGGTCGGCGTTTCTGGGGGAAGTTATTTTTCTGATTTCACCCGAGCGCTGCAGCGAGGACGACTTTGTTCTCCACCTGCTCCCCCTCCCCCCTCCAAATGGCCTGTCCAATATCAACTTCTGTAAGCAAACGTTTTGGAGGACTGTTTGTAGCCAATGCTTCACCTGTGTAAGCATGTATGGCGAGGCCGACTCTCTGCGGG
>JBCAUF010000134.1:9679265-9722730 GCA_038406115.1 Haemulon aurolineatum
GAGATGATGCCCACTTTCACCAGCAAAGCAATGAACACCGCTTGCCTACAAGAGTTCACAAAATCACCATTCTCAGTAGCTACCACACAATTTAGTTACACAGATAATGAGTTACACATTATCTGTGTAACCCAAGAGATTGTAAAAAAAACCAAAAAAAAACAGCCGCGAACAGACATTTGTGTGAGCATGTTGAAAATTACCAGAAAGAGACGAACACCACCATTTTGACACATAGGAATTTGCCCACTGGTTTGATTGGGCTCAGTTCCTCTCTAAGAGCCCTGTAGAACAGCACCAGGCAGTACATGGCAAACTAGTTCAGGAGAAGACAGGCAGAGAGAAATCTAGTTCATAATTTACATCCACCTTATCACACTCTCTCATTTAAGATACAGTCCTTACTTGAGGCAAATTACATTTCGACTCAATAAAAAAAGAAAAAAACAAAACAAAAGAGCAGCAGTATTACCAGCTGTGACATATTGTTAAAGATGACCAGGTAAGTCCATGCGTTTTTTGAACTGAAGTTGCCCTCATCATACACTCCACACAGCTGACAGATCCTAAGAAGAAGAAGGAGAACACAGCCACGACAGACATCAACACAAACGGTGAACAAGGAGCTGGTCTCAAAGAACAACATGAAGTGCATGAAGAGCAGAGCTTACTTACAGGGCAATCACAGTTGTGACGGGTCTCACAACTGTGTACTGCAACACTCCCAGTTTGCATCTCAACAGTAAAACCCTGCAGAGGAATTGTATGATTTGAATTAGAACTGAACTGGCCTGAAAACATCTAGTTTGCAAATATTCAAAAACACACTGAATTTAACAAAGAAAAAATGTAGGAAGTCGGCCCTTGAAACACGCATAACAACAGCATTTTCTACACCGAACTTCCTAATTTTCCTCAACAGCTGTTTGACTACGGTCTATCATGTCCACAAAAGGCAACCATTCTGTGAAGGGTTAAAAAAAATTCAACAGCACAGTTTATCAAGCAAGCTGACGCTGATGACCTTCAGGCAAATGTTAATCAATTTGCCGAACAAATCATGTGACCAAGAACTGATCATGGAGAAATGAACTCTATAGACAAATTAACTGCACACAGCAGACAAGTTAAAGAATTACGGACGTCGCCTGAGGCTGATCTGAAGCTGGTGACTTTCATTTATTTGTGTACTTGTGAACAAATTTCCATGTCGAAATGTCAGTGTCCTCAGACAAACTCCAACAAACTGCGAGGACATGGGACAAACTAGTTGTCTTTTATCTTTGAGTCATTTTTATTGTTTCTTTTTTTTCAAATTGAAATCAAATAATATCAAAGAGATGATGTGGCAATCCTTCATTTTTGCAAGAACGCTGACAATAAAAGTGATAAATCCATAATACTACTGAAAAGGGTAACTGTGGGCAATTCAAGATGATAATAAGGAACTATGACTATGGTCAGCTGTCACAATTGGGTCAAAGTACAGAGGGTAATAATCCATTTTACAGCAAATTGTTGACCAGCGTTGGATGGAGACTAAGCATTTGTAAACTTGTCCAATGTGTCAGCTGCCGTAGAGTTAAGTAGGTCAACATGGATTGTATCTGTAGAAGTCCTTATTGATGAAGTGATATGATTGTATAAGAAACTTACTCTCCCATTGGCCAGGGTGGACAGCAGCAAAGTGGGGGCAGGTGTTTCTGCTGCTCCTGCACCTCCAGCATTAACACCAGGCTGGGGTACTGATTTTCCAGGTAGTTAAGTAAGAAGGTCATGAAGTTGTAGATGACATAGGCCTCGTAGCACTCTCTGCATGTGTCCACGTAAATGGCTATACTGGGGTATTTTAATGCAATCCACTGCAAGTTTTAAAAAAGAAAATGAGAATATGTCATTCTTTCAATCGTATCTGCATATACAGTATGTGTTGTATAATGGTTTTGATTATATAGTACACAACTTACACTGTCTAAGCTGTAGATTGGGACCATCCATAATATCCTAAAAGCAAACAAACAATTAAAACACAGAAAATTAAATACCAGTTTCAGACTATTGTTCTTGGGGGTAGATAGTGTAGATATCTTTACCTGATGATAGGTTTCTGAAGCTCTGGCTGAGTGTAGTGAACCAAATGCTGGAGGATGCCCCATAATGATATGGGTATGGTCATGAGGACAAATATCCCAGCGATGAACCATGCTTTATTATGAATGCCAACCTGTCATTACATGGAAAGGAAGAGTTAAAATTAAACTTACCAATGTGTTTAAGTCTGGGCAACAAGTCAGGGGTGGGAAGCAGTATTCAGATCCTTTACTCAAGTACAATAACTACCACAACTAATTTCAAAAATACTAGTAATACTAATAGTTTCTTGCATTTAAAGGGAAAGTACACAAGTGTTAGGTAAAAAACGTGCTGAAGGACAATATTGTGCCTAGCTACTTGGGGCTTCCAGAATGAAAACTAAGCAACATGTCAGATGAATCAATGGTCGTCCTGACTGACCTGAGACTTCTGCAGCTCCCAGATACACAAGGGCAGGGCGACTATCAGCGACAGTATGTACAGCACCACAGCCAGCGGTCGGATCCATCGTCTCCAGTTCCCACAGGAACAAGGCATCTTGACATGAAGATGCTCTGGGGCCTTTTGCAACTGGCCGCAGGTTCACTGACTAAAAGATTTCACCCGTCTACCAAACGATGCTCGACACATTTAACGTTAGCTTCGCATCGTCACACTTTGAACTGTTCCCTGCGACCTAACTCAAGCCTTCACTGGCGTACATGTGCAGTGTCTGTTATACTGCTGTTGAGTTTCATTCACAAGGACAAAGGTGCTGGATAATTACCAGCTCATATGACTCGATTTAACCAAGCTAGGTGGCTAACGATAGCTTGTCATCTGTTTCACCATGTAAACAAACAAAGCAGATGACCCCGATTTACCTTAGCAGAAAGCACCTTAGTGTCTAACACTCTAAAAAAACAATTCCCGAGTGATGTCAATCTGCTGCCTAAATGAATAGACGTTTAAAATCGTTATACCAGGTTTACGTTGGTAAAAGTTTCCAAAAAAGTAATCGCTGTCGAGCGTATACTTCCTGTTGTTGTCCTCAGCTAAAGTCACGCCCATAATCTAGAATCTGATTGGTGGCGCTGAGGCGATCAGCCAATCGGCAAAGAGCTTGTGCCATCTCAACTGACGTTACTCGTGCATAGTTTGGTTGCTCTGCAATCTCAGTGACCACATGATCTGTGCTTTCGCCAGCAGATGGCAATGTGAATTAACAATTACTAGGATACTGGACTAAAGTTAATTGTAGTAGCAGTAGTTTGAAAACGGCAAGGCTCTTTCCATCATTTTCTACCCCAAACTGTTTTATAGGCCACACTGTACCACACTATAGGCTATCCAGACTTTGTGAAAGTGTGACCCTTTGTTTGGACGAGCCATTGATAATTATTGGTGATATATTCCATCTGAAAATGAATGGTTTTACTCCCATATTCAATGAAATGACAGACCAAACAGACATCTTGACTGGATGTAGTGGAAAATGTGTTACCTTTTACATTAATGGTGGCTTTGTTTTATTCAAATGTACCTATAGGCCTACCAAAACCCTTCATTTTATTATTTATAGTACACCTGCTTTTCCTACTGTCACATGTCAAAATGTCCTCAGTGAGAAAGCCATACCAGAGCCAGACAACAAGGTTCGCACACATCCCAAATCAAGAAGTACCATATCAGTACAAATAACAGTAAATTAGTTTATGGTTGTATTTCTAATTTGTTGCATTCATTCATGTTCATTATTTGAAAAATATTGATTTTACAATGCATGGTATTTATTTTATTTTTATATTCTTTAATACGTTTATGCAGTTATGTTATGTTTAAAGTTATGTTAATTCAAGACACAGTGATGATATCAGTCTTTCTCCTTCTTCTTCTTATCATTATTATTATTATTGTTATTGTTTAATCTAAATCCTTCATTAACAACATAAAAAACAAGAAACACATCAGAAACTGTGCATGTGTATGTGCACATGCTTAAGTACATTTGTGTCTGTGTGTCTCTCTGTGAAATGAGGGGAGGCAGAACTTTCCTTTCTGTTGCACCATATCTCCACTGCCCCACAGTCACAGAAATCACTGGTTGTAGCGGGACAGATTGTTCATGAATTTTGAATTGATCCTTTTGGCTTTTATGAATTAGAAATAGTCTTTGCCACAAGTTGTGCAAGCAAGTGCCATGGTGGATAGCTTGGAGGGATTGCCATGCAAAGTGGCATACAGAGTACAGCCATGTAAGGGCAGGGTAGATAAACATATGCTGTGTTTGATCAGACCCAAAACATATTTAGCATAAAGGATGTGGCGTCCATTATGTCTCACTGAATCATAGCCATTACTATGGGGTGAAGTAACTCGTGCTGTAGGTGCCTTGCCGGAAACTCACATACTGTAGAAGGGGTATGGTTGAATGGATAGGTTTGAGGAATAATAATAATCAATGCACAACGAAGGAGGAGACATACTGTCTGATTCCTGAAATATAATGTATCAGCCAAAGTGCACCTCCTTTGTCGGAGGAATACACAAGGCTGCAATTGTTCAACAATTACTTATTTATCTTAATACGTCTGCCATAGGCCTTTGTGTCAGGAAATGTTCAGACTCACTGAGGGCGTTCACTTCAATTCATCTGTTCCTGAACAACAACAAAAGTGTTGTTAGATGGAGTCGAAGAAGCTCCTCAAAGTCAAACAGCATCATCAGGGGTTATTTAAGTTATTTAACAGTTAGCTTTACTTTATGTGAAATGACTAAAAAACAATTAACTGATAAATATTGTCTATGTATTCAAAGTCCAATATACTGTGAGGCCCGATAAAAACTACAAAAACACAGTCGGCCACATGTTCCCACATAACCATGAATACAGGTTATTTTGAGTCAATACCACATCTGCTGTAAATATCCAACAAAGCACCAGTAGTGCATATGTTAAAGATAATCCTAACATATCCACTCTTTATTTCTGTTTGACTAATATTAATGCTAAATGCAGATGTTTTAGAAAATGAAAATATGAAAGTTTGTGACCAGACACTAATGTTATTTTGGTCTTTTCGTGGGACCTGCCCTTATCCTTAAAAACAGAGAATGAGAAAAAATACTTCACTGAGTCACTGGGTGACACTCATGGCTCACACTCATGGATTAACCTGCTAGGTTAATGGCCCCTGGGCAAAAAGGACCTGCTGGGCTCTAATAAGGCCCCCTTTCCAGTCTCTCTCTGTGCATTGTCTTTCTTTGCTGAAATTCAGTAATGTTGAGTACCTTATCATTAATCTATTGGGATACAACATGCTCTCATTGCTTGTGTTTGTTTGCTGCTCCCGTCTGAAGTGGCTGCACCTGAGGGCCAGATGTCCTCAAAGAATGAAGGCCTGAGTAATGTGAGTAATTCACTGGACCCATATCAGCCATTATCTTTGGGCTGAGCGCTTAGCATTTTATGTGGAATTTAATTAAGACAGATTTCAGTTCCTACCTGCATGAGAATTTTGTATATTGTGGCTGTAAATGCTTTCATTTTTGATTAATCCCATGACTTTTTACTTGATATTAAATTCTGTAAATTTTGAGTTTGTGATTTATTGATAATGATGTTATATAGATGTAGTTAAATTAGTTATAATTGAAGAAATATGTCATGTCAAATCATGTAATTTAATTTGAAACAGACAAAGAGCGTGTATGAATACCTTGTGCATTAGAAATACATTGAAGACTGAAAAAAAGGTTGCTTGCGTCGTCCTTTATCATTATGAGTTATTTCATAACCAAAGTGATGGACACGATTCACTGTTGTCATTTTATCTTGTTGAGAATGGACATAACAAAAAACAGGAGATGAAATCATTCTCACTTTTATTTCCCAATAGAGAATGCCTTAAGTGGCTTCCCATTGTTTTTGCCTGAAGATTGATTGGTTTTGAACATATTTATTATATCAACAACCAAATCTGAGGCTTTGCATGGAGAAGCACTTTGGACCTTTCAGATCTTTCATTATTTGTTTTTGAGCTTTATTCAATTCACTGCTGGCAAGAAACAAGGTTCCCACCAAATTCCACAGGGCTCTATTTCACTCTCCCTCACTTTCCCCCGAATCCCCTCATTTCTCGTTCTCCCTCTCACACACTTACCAGAAAAGAATAAATGTATCGCAATTTGTTTCATCCTAATAATATTTTGTTTCTTGTTTTTTTTTATTTTCTGCTTCATTAAACGTGTTACATCTTAGCAACCAAAGTTTTGACCAATTCTTTATTTCTTCAGGGTTTCTGGAACATGATTGAGATATGATTTCACATGAGGAATATGGAACAGTTTCATAAGGTTTATGACCTGGCTGAGACTTATCACCAAGCCAACCCGCTGAAACAAATAACAGGCCAACGTCCGATAAAGCCATAGCTGCTGCAGTGTTCTGTTGGTCTTGGGTGTTTTTCAACTTTGTGTATGGGATTACATGCCTCTGGTAATTGTCTCTTTTTGAGGGGTGGAGAGAGTGTAATCCTGAGTTAATGAGACCTCTGGTCACAGTAAAGAAGACAATGAGTTGTGAGAAGCCCTCACATACTCACTTGTCATACATCGAGAGCTTTATTCAATGAATTTAGAAAAAACCCCCACTGAAACGGTAGTTTAGAAGTGTTTCTGTTGCAGTAAAATAAACACAACTTACATTAATAAGTTTTTGCTTTCACCAAATTCTTATCATTTATGGTCATTATGACCTTGTATGTAATCCAGCTACATGAAAGCCAATATATGACTAAAGATAAGTGATAGTGAAACTTTGCTTTCCTCCATCCTCTTTTGGCAACACAGATGAGAAGTGAGTTATATGTATCAAATTCCCACCGTCCAAGCTGTTCACATCCTCTTCACTGACATTAGCAACCCTAAGGGCTTAGTTGCCAAGCAGGTCACAGTGTGCTTCAAATCACTCCCAGACGCCTCTTTCTCACAGGCGCAGATGAAAAACAGAGGGGGGGCCCCTCGACTTCCCAGAGAAACCAATATTGGTATGATGGTGAAAGAAACCCCCCAGTTCCTTACAGTGGAGATGGAAATTGATTTATTGGTATAAGCAGCAGCATTAACATGGGGTTAACATGTTAAACCAATGACAACAAACATATGAACTCCATTTTCTTACAGGTTGTTATGAGTCGTTTCGATGAATAGTGGTAAAATAATACTGCACAGACACTGCCTGTTCTTCTGTACACAAGTGTGCAAAACACTCCAACTAAAGAAGTGCAAGTCATTATACACACAGCACCCACACACATGCTAGCACACATTCAAACACACACAGGTTTACATGGAGTCTATTCACATAGTATAAGGCAGTATAGTTGTTTGGTAGCTGAATATGATTTCCACATAAAAAGAATAGCCCTACTAGTTTCACTTTGCTGCAGAGAATTACATGAGAAAATCAATACCTCTCCCATGTCTGTTACAGACAGCAGCCAGTTAGCTTAGCTTAGCATAATGACTGGAAACGGGGGAAACAGCTAGCCTGCTTTGTCTTTGGGGTATAAAAGATTAACTTGCCAGCATCTTTAAAGCTCACTAATTGCTGTTATATAATGTTAGAAATGTTATATATCTTATTTGTGTTTTTTGCCGGTTAACTACAGCCAGCAACCGTTACTGAATCTACCATCATTTCCATAGCCTGTGTTTGGCTGTAGCTAACCGACAAAAACCACAAACTGTCGCTCTAACAATTAGATTTTCATACGGTGTTAGTTAACAAGATATAACACGTTTATTAGTTGGCTTCTGAAGTGCTGGTAGGTGGACTTTGTCACATTTAGACAAAGCCAAGCTAGCGATGCATTTATGCAAAACTAAGCAAACCATACTGTATGTGGCTGTAATTTATGGTACAGACACAAGAGTATCAGGTATCAGTTTTCTGATCTAATACTTGGCAAGAAAGTCAATAAGCATATTTTCCAAAATGTCATACTATTCCTTTAATATTTGGAGCACGACCACCACCATTAAAAACTCATTTGCCCTTGTCATTACACAGGTAATATAGTCTGAGTATTAAACTTATTTTACTGCAATATAACACTTTATAAAAGTGGACACTATACATATATACTGTATATATTTCATAGGTTATACAAGCTTAAAAGTCACAATTACTGTTGATTATATTTGGTAAAATTCACAGTGTTTAGAAAAAAGTTCATTCCTGTTCGTTTCTGGTCTATGGTGATATCAGACCTGTCATAATGCATTACTTCATATTTATCGTTTGCTTGACTATGATAATACAGAGCTCCACCTTATCCACTCTAAAACCATACAGCTCCATACTTGATTTTGTGCCAGTGTGCTTTGGCTTGTTCTGACCCTGGACACGATTCTGTTGTGAAATCTTTCATTTTTGGATTGCTGACCAGGCGTTTGCAGGTCAGTGGATCATAATTACATTCAGCAAAAATCATTTCATTTTGTTCTTGCATCTTTTTTCCTGATGAATTGCAGAATGTTTTATCAAGCAGTGGGAGTTAAACATGAAGCAGATGAACTTCAAAACAGTCTCCTAATCACACCACAAAGTAGTTCAATATATAATGAGTGTGAATAAAATGCACTGTACAACCACTCGCATGTTTAATGGAAAATGAGTTGTCGCTTGAGTCAGTTACATGCTTTCCTGGTTTCTGCTGTCAGTGAGTCGTGAACTCCTGGGGATGGCGCATTGTCGTCTCCCATCATTCCCTCTGACAGCACGCGGTCTGCTTTTTCCTTCCTGTAGCTTTGTGCGTCCTTCCCAGTAGTGCTGCCCTTTACAGGAATAGCACGCTCAGCCACTGATTGAGAGTAATTTATAGTCACTGTTCAGCTGCATCCTGTTAAAAGGTCCTCCTCCTCCTCATCCCACTCTCCTCCTTCTTGTCTCACGCAACAACGTCACTGTCCGTGGGTGTGGGAATACAGGGAGTTTGTTTTTGGAAGTTTCACCCGCTGAGAAGATCGGGCACCTTCAGAGGACTGAACATCAAATCCATTGTTCCCTTTAACTCCGGTTCCAAATCCATCTCTGCCTGGCTCGTGTTGTTTCAGTGCTCCGAAGGATGTATATTTATTGTCTGGAGAAGTGCTTTTTGCTTTTTGATGTATCTATTTTAGAGTGAGCAGTGGTTGCAATTTAAAAGCTGCTGGGTATACGGAAGAGTTTGAAAATATTCCCAAGGTGCAAGATCAGTCGCTGTCTTTCCTGAGGCTGCGATCAGTGTGGAGGTTGTTGGGCTCGGGACTTTTACACTGGATACTGGTACCGTTCATGGGTCCAATGCTGCTCAGCTGGTTGTCAGAGTAACACCAGCAGCACAAACACGACTTCATGAACATGTGAAAAGGGAAAAAGAGAGAAAATTAGAAAACAATAGCTGAAAAATTTGGGACATGCATTTCTACTTCTTCCAGAGGGTTAGATGAGAAGATTAATATCAGTTGCATATCTGTGTGTTGTATACTGTATACAGCTTAGCTATGGCTATGCTTCATATTAAACAGACATGAGAGCTGCATTAATGTTCTCATTTAACTCTTGGCAAAACGTAAACAGGTGTCAAACTGTGAATTTAACGTAACAGTTTTTATCTAGTAAAAACTTTTTCCACACATGTTTTCTCCCCCTCCTCCCTCCTGCAGCTTCCTCCAACGTGCAAACTAGAAGCATGGTTTATCTCCAGCCCAGGTCCCTTTGACAGACATTTGCAGTGTGTGACCTCAGCCATACAAAGCGAATATATAAATCAGCGGGCTGCTCTTACATGTTCGTCATGGAATGTCATCACCGCCACAGCCTCTGTGTCATGGACAAAGGCCTGAGCTCACTGTTTGCTTTACTGGCCAGACTAAATAAAAGTGTGTGTGTAAATAAGGGTGTACGTGTCCGGTGTGTGTGTGCATATATTTGCATGTGTGTGTGTGTGTGTGTGTGCGTGAGACAAAGATAACAAGTGAGCGGTTCTGTACGGAGTACTATACCTTGAAGCAGTTGTTGAACTTCTTGCTGACAAAGTAGAGGATGATGGGGTTTATGCAGGAGTTAATTGTTGCAAGGTTAATACTAAGATAATCCAAGACCAGCAGGAAACTGAAAATAGAACAAGCAATTATTATTTATTAAGTACAACAAAGTATATACTTTACTATATAGTATATTTCCATACCATGTACCTTTAAGTAACTTTTGTGTGAGACAGGGTTGTTCTACCAGCAACTCACCTGAGCAGCTCACAGCGCATCTGATCATGCTGGTGGTAAACCATCTTCTTAAGGATCCTGCTGAGGTGTAGTGGGAACCAGCAGAGGGCAAAGATGAGGACGAGACAGAAGACGGCTTTGGCCACCTCCCTCCTCTGGAGAGAGAAGAAATTTCATTCCACCATTAGAGAGGAGATGATGAAGTTTGTGTAATCGGAGGTTAGAGGTCACTACTGTGTAATAAACACTGTAGTTTGAGCCAACGTGGATTCATTTTACTCACTCCAAACATTGCCTTACAGATACGCAGATAGATGACGAACAAGTGACTAAAAGTGTTGCTTTTAGAAAAAGACATGCTGTTTACTGCATTATTATTGAGTATTATTGAGTGTCTGACCTGTTTGAGGTGCTCACTGAGGGCTATCCGAAGGCTGCCATTCCTGTGGTTGAGCATCTTGATGGTCATCAGGGTGTAGAAAAAAGCAGTGCACAGAAGGGGCACACAAAAGTAGAAGCCAAACAGCCACCAGTCCTTCGCATCCTTATAGAACTGCAGGTGAACGAGCACGGGGGAAACTGTGAGTTACACTTTAATAATTAAGGCTTGAATTCAGATAAATACATGCATGAATTATTACTAAATGTACTATGTCATACTCTTCCACACAACTTCACCATCTTCTGATTGACGTGAGGTGCTGCTGTAAGACTCTGTCATTCACTTTAATAGATCTAAGACTTCATAGGACCCAGTGCAACTATCTGTTCATTTTCTGTAATTGCCAATTTCTCAACTGCACCTCCATCTGTCTGTAGAGCAAGGAGCTCTCTTAGACGTCTGGCATCCTGTGTGATATTGTATTCCACTAAAAAGTAAAGTTGAAATGATTTGGCTTGAGCAGGCACGACCCGAGTAATGAGAATCTTATGCCTTTGTAACTGAACCTGACTCAGACCTAAACCACCACCAGACTGCCCCTGCACTCCTAGTGCCACTGCAGTCCATGTGAGTGCAACATGTGTACTCTGCGTAATGTATTAAGTCTGAAAACAAACCACTTCTGGCCCATCTGGTTCTCTGTGGCTCTAAAAAACATTGCAAGTGTCCTCTTTAAAAAATACCACAATTTCAGCATCTGTCAAACTTGTCTGAACCTTATTGCACAATTGCCATGAAAACCCAAAACAAATGTGTTACATTTGAAGATCTGCTCCAAGCTTTGGCCTCATTTGCCGGGTCTCGACACAGCACCATATTGGTGAGAGAAGAAGAAAACAGGCTATTTTATTGCTGTCAAACAAGTAGCAAAGTTTGCTCAGACCTCAGTATTGTATTGTTGATATCGGAGAGAGACTGCTCCAGTTTTGTGCGTATGGAATAGATGCGCACATGTGGCTCAACTTGAGGCCCCAGATTTCAGGCCTCAGTAATTGCACTTGGCCTGCAATCAATTATGTGCTCCAAGGATGTGAGAAAGGCCTCAATCATTTGTAGGGAGTAAGTAGACCACATTTATTTCTTAAAGTGAAACTCCACAGATTTGGGTGGACATATAAGAATCAGTGGCGTCTGTATTCTAATTATCTATTAAATTATTAATTCCTCAAGTAGGAAATGCTTTAGGTGATTGATCTTTCTGCTGTATTGATGCTCTAAAAATACATTCTCCCATAACCAAAATAGCACAAGAACAGCCATTAAAACTCCTATTAACTCCTAACAAACAACACATGCTTATAAAACGAAGGAAAAACACTGAGATGAAGTTACACTTTCACTTTAAGTAGTCCTCGTGCAGGTGGGTTTCCTATCTCAGTCGCCCAGCAATGTTTTGTCTCTTTATTGCAACATTCAGCTACCCTTTCATATGCGTACCTTAACACAAACATACTGTACGGCACGGCTTGTCCTTAATACAAGCAAAACACTGGGGCACAAACACATTTAATGGCAATTTTCTTATCCAGAAATGATAAGAGGAGGATGATAGCGTACCATCATGAATTTAGACTTGGGCTCAAGCATGCAGGTGCGTATGGTTTCGTTTCTGTAGTTGAAGGTGACCATGTTGAAGCCAATAGCCTCTGGTATTGCCAGGAAGAGTGACAACACCCAAATAGACACAATCTCAATGACTGTCAACAGAGGGATGCCCACTCCCTGAACCCTGCTCCATGATGCTACGGCCCTGTACCTGTGAAAGTAAGAGGCAGCGTTATTGTCCAGGCATAACAGATGGATTAGACATAGACAACAAATTGATTAGAGTAATATGATCAGAGGATAGGGAGTTACTGCAGCAGCAATAATTGTGATATACGAACACTCCTGGGATGCAAACAAGAAAATTGAAATTAGAAAGTATAAAATGTAACATAATTACCGTGATATGAAAAAAGCATATTTATTAATTGAAACAGGGCTGCGGCAGCTCCATCATTAAATAGAAATCAGTAAAGTCATCATTTTCTTTGTCTCTGCTGACTGACAAAGCTAACAACATTTTCTTTATGCATGGCAGCGCACCAAACACAACAAACTGCTCAGTCAGCAAAGACTATCAAAATGTTAAGAATTAATGAGGAGAGATGATCAATTGTTTATCTTAAATATCTAATATTTATATTTTTGTGGAGCCTCCAAACAGACTGGCCCATGTTGGCAGAGAGGTCTGTCTGTTGGCTTGTGTTTGCCGTGCACTGAATCCTTGTTTGCTTGTTTGTTTCATTAATGGGAACCACTTGTCGAAATGTTTTAGTAAAATCCTGCATCAAGATTTTATGGCAAAAACAATATATTTTTCATGACACATTTGAATTTCTCTGTTGAACAACATGGCGGCATTTATATTTTACTAAGTGGTAATGTATCCACCTTTTTCTCTTCCTCCAACATTGAAAAGATACAAAAGAGTTTCAAGTACTTTCATGATAGACACACACACACATACGCACACACACAGACACACAAAGATATGCTATATTTCCTGGAAACAAATGGAGTGCATCTGCTCTTCAACACAACTGTACAGCGCTGCAGCCTGCCTTTTTTTCTCATAATAGAGCTCATTGAATATGTCTGCCTAGTTGAACCTTGGAGTCTATTCGGAGCAGGCAGGCGAGGTCCTTATCATGAAAGTTGTGTCTTGTGCAAAAAGTGAGATCACACTGAGCTCCAGCACTTCATGATCATCATTTATGCATTAGGGAATTTCTAGTAGGGCATTATTAGAAAAGAAGTTGCCAGTGCACTCGCTATCAAGGTAAGGTTTTAAGCATTATCAACAAAGAGTTTACAATGCATTTATCACTTGACTTGACGCTGCATACAAAGTAAATGATTCCAAAAAATTCCATTAAAGAAGTAAAGAGCATCTTTAGAGATCTTGTGTGTGGGGGGGGACAAATAGACGAGGAGTGAGATGAATGATGTCCCGGTGAGAATCAGTATTGACTGACTGAGCATTTTCCTGAAAGCGATCATCAGCTCAGCTAACCGAATCTTCGCGTCATTAAGCTGGAATCAAATCAAAATATTAAGCAAATCAAACTGGTTTAATTCTCTTTCCAGTGATTTTACTGCCTCCTCAAATCTTGAGCAACAGCATCTGCTTTTCGAACTATGAAAAAAAAATGTTGTGCATCTTTCGGGCTTCAGGATGTGCACGAATGTGGGGCTGGCTCTGCAAAACAGGCTTCTGCTTTTATATGTTTCGATGGAATGTCAAAAACACAAATGAAACCATCTTTATGAGAATGATAAACAGTTGCAGTTTCCAAGCGGTTTTGGAGGATGAATCACTTCCCTGAAACCTACTTTGATGTCAATATTCAAACGCCACATGACAAACACATGCACAAAACTTATGATAATAAATTTATTTTTGGGTCTCTTCACAGTGACTTCACAGCAGGAGTTTTGCCTTCATTTGACCGTTTACGTTATTCCTGCTGACCCTTGCATGCCGAAGCTCTTGAGGTGACTCAACAAAGCAGTGTGGGGTGTGAGAGCACTAACCTGTCCACGCTGAGGGCACACAGGTTGAGAACCGTGATGCCCACAGACGCTTTCTGCAGGAAGGGCACCAGCTTACACAAAAACAGACCAAAAGGACTGTCGTCAAAAGGCCAGCGTGACGCCAGGAGCTGGTGGAAAAAGCACACACACACGAGCTGTCACGTAAACACTTATCTGAGAGGAATGAGACCACATTTCTAACAATGTTCAGCGTTAAACATCCGTCACATGCTCCCTAATGTAGCTTGTCATTAAATCACTGTTTGGCTTGGTTAATGTATCAGAACAAAGTAAACGATTTTTGTCTCATGAGTCATTAGGGGACTGACTCTTGATCTCGCTTTTGTCGCTGAATATCTGCTGACCATCGTTAAAAATCTATGTAAGGCCATTTGGGTGCAGGCCGAGGCACATCAAAGCCCTCTCAGCGTCATCTTTACGTCAGAGTGAGTTCAGGCTGACACGAACCATATGGAGCTCATCAGCCGATAAAACTTTGCACCTCTCCTGCAAACATGCAACCTCTCAAAACTTACATCCAAACTTTCATGATAACTCACTATGCTGTCACCAGCATCTCAGGGCCACTTCCACAGCCTCTTATAGTATTACTTCCTCTGGGAAAATAAATCAAAACTGTGCGAGTCGAGATCTTTGTTTTCATCAGAGTGGTCTTGGCACTTTTCCTTCAGTACAGTATAACCTGCATTAAAACAAGCCTCTCAAAGCTAAGGCTAGAGGAGGAACTTCCTGGCCCGCTATTGTTTCCTTGTGCTGTTTAAGTTTCCCAGGGGCGCAGGAGAGCTGCACAGAGGAAAGGAGCCCACGTCACTCTGTTTTCAGTGTATAAGTAGCTGATTATTTTTGGAAACTCCGTCACAGCCCGGAGGAAGTGAAAAAGGGCCTTCATCACGCTTTCAACATTGTAGACGTGGCTCTCTCTTTGTTTGTGCGTAAACTGTTCCCCCGGTAAGATTTCTGTTTCCTATTTGCACATGTGCCGCTTGGACAACAAAGTCGCTGTGCCCTCCAAGTCCCATGTTAATTCTAACCAGGTGGCTCGCTCATTTTTCACTTGCAACAGGATGTCCCACAATGCACTGGGAACATCAGGTTGACTGATCACTCCATTTTACTAGCATTTTTGATTATTATACAAAGCATGACTCATTTTACTGATATAAATTAAGGCAAGGCAGGAGCCCTAAGTAGAATCTATCATCATTAAATGCTTCATATTTTAAAGACACAATCTGCAGTTAAAAAGTCAACAAAAGTGATGTGAGTCACCAAAAATCAAAGCACAAATTTAAAACCAGCTATTGCAATCTGAATGATTAAGAGCTCTGTTACAACTGCTAAATGCACATTTTTTATGTTTTCTGATGCAGTTAAAGCTTGGTTTACATAAGTAATGTTCATAAACATTTCACATACCTTTAATCATAACCAGATTTTTGTTTGCACTCTAGTATTAGTGAGAGATTTTACCCTCACATTTATTTGGATAAAACAATATGGATGGGGCTTTAATGAGGTACTGAGTTCAAAACTCCACACGTGATTTGTCACTTGAGTAGCACTGAGTACTTTTTTGGAAAAAAATAAAACCTCCAGATAAGGTCAGTGACTAATGTCCCAGGTCAATACAAGGCCACTGGTATGTGTGACTCCAGCCTGATTCCCGTGTTTATTTAAGCCAGCCGTATCCCTGCTCCTCTCATCACTAATCTGCCCACACGAGGAAGATAACCACGTCCGACTACACTTTCCCGTCTATTTGCACCCCCCTCCTCCCCATCCCCTTTCCCGGCTGTAATATTCCACTTTATCTCTGCGTATCACCCCTATTGTTGCTGCATTTCATCATAACACCACGGAAACCTGTCACTCAGGAGCTTGGCTTTGAAAATAAGGTTAAAACTTGAATTAAACATGCACCAACAGAGTGGAAAATATACCTTGTAGACAGTGATGGGTATGTCAATGATTATGTACATAAGGTCCCCCAGAGCCAGGCTGGAAATGAGGGCGTTTGGCCCGTTCCTCATGCACTTGTGCTGGTATATAATCCTCAGCAGGGTGGCGTTGCCGACCAGACCGACCACAAACACTAAAATGGAAATTATGGTGTTGATGTACTTAAAGTAGTTCTTTATGGACGTAGGCTCATGGCACATTGGAGGTGGGACTGGCCTCCTGACAACAGATGCATTTGGAGATCCAACCGCTTGTGCCTCAGCCTCTGGGAACCCCTGGTTGGGGCCATGCTCCGCACTGGGACCGATGGTGCTGTGGAAACCCGGAGGCAGGAGGGTGGAGTGGACGAGAGAGCCTGGGAAGGAGACCTCCTCTGCTTCAGCTCTGTTTATCTGGCACATTCCTCTGGCTGCCATACAGGCCATTAGCACCAACATATGCACAGCTGGGGTGCCCATTATGGAGCACATTCAGCGCTTTGATTTCACTGATTGAAAGACTGTCCCAATATATCACTGGTGAGAAAAGAAAATAAACAGCAAGGGATAAATTTGGTTATTTCTCAGACAACACACTTGGGAGCAAAAAGCAAATCCAGCAAATTCAACGGTTGTTTCGCATTTTGCCTCAACTTAAAGTCTAACCAAAGGGCAACATTAGATGTCAGTTACAGGAAAGTTAAACAGCATTACTGTCCTTTCAAAAGCTGTGAGGGAGTTAAACAACTTCTTCAAGACTTCAAAAAGCTTTTGCCAAGGGGGCACAGATGGGAGATGCCAGGACTGGTTACAGTCAGACAGTTATGGATGAGGCATCAGCAGAGCACATTGGGCATCTCGTTTGCTCTCAGTCGTACCTGGAAGAAGGAGCTGTCGGTTACGTCTTTGTGTCAATAATGCTGCAGCCACACAGCAAGGCTTTACTTCTTCTTATGCGTGCGCCCCTATAGTGTGCTTTTGCAACCTGATTTCCTCAGTTTTGCCCTCTCCTTCTGTTTCTAATTTAGAAAGGTTTAAACATATGGTTACAAAAGAAACAGCTTTTTTTCTTTTTTTCTTTTTTTTACATGGAAGACATGCTGCGGGGCTGATTTCCAGTCAGCATTTTTGAAAAGCATGCATCAAGGTTAAAATGAGATTCAGATGGAGATCAGACTCTGCTAAACAAAATACATAGCTATACCTTGGATTCCCCTAAAACGTCTTTGCTGTATTTATGCTGTAGATATGTTCACCTTTAGTGCCTCTTCACAGGAAAAAGAACAACAAACTTTCTGGACAAAATCAGAGCAGTTCATTCCACCAAACTCCTGGTAAAGAGCAGGTAAAGTTTCAAACTGTCAGATCGATAGTGAAGCCCTTTTCATCATGTCACAGCACAGGCAACTCTTATAGCCCAGAGTTCTTCCTGTTCAAAGTCCCAGCTGTCACCAAGTACACAAAGAACTATTTAGCAGCCAGCCCTTCAAGTAGCATCACAGTTTAGCATCAGCATGACACTGCTGGGATCTGTGACAGCACGCAAACTGATCTATCCATAAATAATAAATACGTTTGGTTTTCACCTACCTCTTCTAAAATGTCTGCCTGGCCCCCTTGGAAACCGTCAGGCAAACTTTCGGCTGAAGCCCCCAGACATCTGTATCACATCACATGAGTAATTAACGCACTATCAAAGCCGCAGCGTATCCCACTTGGTTTGAGCAATGCACCCGTCTGCTCTGAGGTGCCTTCGCATTATGGCTCAGAGTTTCCTGTGGAGAGTTTGCAGTATGTCTGAGTGTGTGTGCTCGTATGTGTGTGTGTGTGTGTGTGTGCGGAGTTGTGTGTATCTCTGCGTTTGTGTGTGTCAGAGCACCAGTGAGACACTTTGACTGGGTGGGATAGTAAATCTCCACCTCCCTTTGGTAACAGACTGGGCCCCCCTTTGGAAACATCACCCCCCTCACTCCTCTCTCTCTCTCAGAGGCACCGCCTGCTGACAGTCATCTCTAAGGCACAGCACACACACACAAACACACATGGGCAGGGGCATCTGGGAGCCCAATGCCCCTCCAATCTGCCCCTTTCCTTAAATCCCTCCTACCATCTCTTTCAATCCCCCTCTGTCTCACATTATATCTTGTATACATTACATGTAACTGTTTCCTCACACGAGAGGCAGCAGAGATTAGATGTGTGTGAGGAAGGTACGAGGAAGTTAGTGTCCATGTTGTGATGTTGTGCTTCCTTAATTTGAGAGGGGGAAACTGAGACAGGAAGTGGGAGCAAACCGCCTGTCCTTTTACAGACTAAGTGTGTGGGTGGCCAGACCACATGATGGTCGTGCACGTGCTGAATGCAGACTTCAGATGCCCTGTCGTAATAAACCTTTACATTAGCTGTAAAATGTGGATAATTACTGTGTGGTAAATTATAAGGAGGGGCATAAGTGGTTAAGTCCAGAGGAGCATTCCCTTTAATTACCAAACATCAAAATTATATAATGTCAAAGCCATAAAAAATCTAATAAATTGATTTTCATTGCATGCAAAAAACAGAACAAACAGACCCCCCACCCACCCCCAAAAAAACCCAAAACAAACCAAAACAAAAACACATCCCAAACAGACAGTGCTCTGTGAAATGACTGAATGCCTGAACAAGGGAAGAAGACAGTTCAATGTCAGGAGAGAAGAGTGCTTCTCCATCAGTGTCCATTATGGATTCCAAAATGGACCATTTATCATGATGTGTGCTGAGAGCAGGAAGACGGCTATCAAAGCCACCACAATCTGTCTTCCCCGCTGCCAAAGAGCTGACACAGCAACTGCTTAAAGGGGAAAACCACTCAATTAAAAAAAATCATTTGCAGCCCCCCTTGCCAGCAGAATTCAGTGCATATTAGTTAAAAAATGACTGAATACATTAAATAAACAAATGGATAAATATGTGCATGAAATAAACGTGGTCCACTGACAAATTTGTGATTTTGTGGATTTTGTGCTTTTGCTGTTACATCGGAATGAACTTCAGTAAACTTGAACTAAAATTTTAATCTATAAGTCACAAAATCAGCCATTCTAACTGTGAGGTACATTTAAAATTTAATTTAAACTTTAATTTTCAGTAAAAGGGAATACTGGTGTATTACCATATTTCTGATGTTAAGTATATTTATAAATGCTGTACATATATTGTTCTGTACATACTTATGTACAGAAATATTATGTACATTTGTGTTAGCAGTGGAAGGTTACTTTGGAAATGTAATAGATGACATATAACTAGTTACCCAGTTAAAGCTGTAATAAGTAATGTCAGTCAGTCAGTCATCTTCAACCGCTTATCCTGTTCTGGGTGTCGCGGGTGTGCTGGAGCCTATCCCAGCTGACTTTGTGCGAGATAATAAGTAATGTAATTGTTTGAATTCCTTCATCAAAGTAATGCACTTCATTAGATTTGATTACACACTGTCCAACAACATGGACTCGATGTAGTTGGCAGGTTGCAGGCATGGAAGAGTCAGGTAGAGAAAGGTGCATTGATTTAATTGGCAGATGAAGCATGGTGCAAATTCAACAAGACAACCAATCAAAAACAACACTCAAGATTTAAGTGCATATTGCCCAGTCAATGGACCCTGTCTAGACACAGAGACGGTTCTTTGTAAGCTATCCAACCTTTGTTGGTGTTGCACTCAAATTTGTATCAACAGCTTTGCTGACCAGCGCTGTCTGGAAATATGTGAGAAGGCATATGCAAAGCAACAGAATGAATGTTGTATCCTACAGTACATATACACTTTTTACAGAAAACAATATGTTCAGATGTAACCCTTTTGTATTTGTAATGCAACATTTTGATTAGTTACTGTTATTCAATTAAATATGTTTTCCTCAGTGACTGAATACAGTGACGTTTATTTTGTAACTACTTACCTCCAAATGCCTTTTGTAAATGCTTTCTGTGGAAGGTATACAATAATGTACAGATGGTTAATATTAATTTGTTAGTTTATATTCATGAGAATATAACATTATCTATATCAAAGTAATGCAAATCATAGAGAGTAGTTATGAGTACCAGATGTTGCAAAAATCTGAAATGCAACTTCATCTGAAATACTATATGATGAAAGAAAGAGAAATCTGGGTGAAGGCAGCAAAGTGCTCATACATGCACTCATGGTATGCACGTACACATTTATAAACACACTAGCGGATTCCCTGAGACCTTCAGTGTCAAAGGGCGTTGACTAATACTTCAAGTTGAGAGACATTTTGTGAGCAGTTTTTCAGATTTTGTATATATTACGCATAGAATACATACAAAATGCAACAATTATATAAACCCTTTCCAATTAAACACTGCTGTGATAAAGGTTTCTTTCTTTTTTTTTTTTTTTAACTTTGAAAGAAACTTTTATTCTCCCTCCCAGAAAATATAGGTTGAGTGTTTATGGTTCATTTGCAGGTACTTTTCTTACAGTTAAATGTGACTTAATTGGGTAATGCCAATATTTACAGCCATTTAAAATTAAAGGGATCGTGTTTTCTTTAATTGTAGTCATGAATTTATCATGGCTTCTGAATTAGTTATGGTCAGCAGTGGCGAATATTTAATTTATTGGAACGTGATTTGCTGACGGCATCTGATTTCTTACCCCCTCTTTTTTTTTTTTTTTTTTTTTCCAAAGTCCCTTGATTGTTGGCAGCCTCCATGACATTTTAACTTTTGAGGGGGTAGTAGAGTCTTTGTTAGTAAATCCATTAATATATAAATGATGAAACCTTTACCTGCTCCCAGTTGCTTTGGCTTTCATGTTGTTGTTGTGTTGTTGTTTGGATCGTAATCAGGTATTAATGCCATTCTGTCTGAACTCAAAGATGGCAGGCTGCCTGGTAATTCATATGCTTGTTCTCTGATGGCATCTGTCGAAGTGTGCTCTCTGCATATTGGTACATACCCTATGGGAAATTTCAATCCAGCCCCAGACTGAGTGGGATGTAAGCAATTTCTTAACTGGGACACTTGCGCGAAAACAGAAAGAACAGAGAGAGAGAGAGAGAGATACAGGGAGAGAGAGGGGAAGAGAGAGAGAGAATAAGTTTGAGGCCAATTCTTCTGTGACAAGCAGTGACAGAGTGAAGAGGGTTCAGTATACCGCCTGGCTTTATTAATTTGGGACATATGGTTCACACAAACAAAAAGTTACAGCGTGTGAGAGAAAGAAAATGTGAATCTTGGTGGAGGCATTTTCATAATAGCCTGATTAGTGCCAGCACTTGACTTCATCTGAAATGAATCAATATAATATTAACAGACTATCTTAATTAGAAGGAGGGAAGCTTTGTCACAGCACTGATGATGATATCTGATGAAAAGAGCCTGTGGAGAAGTCTGTGCTCTCAAGACGAATTCGGCTGCTGTAAAGTTCCTGCAACTTTCTTCTCCACTGATGGCTTTAGGCTATCTGAAGGTGCATGCTTAATGATAACTGACAGGGTGCAACCTTTGTACAACTTGATGATAAGTCTGCAGAAGCTGCTAATTTGGGACTCTGAGCTGATTATCTTTGGAACTGTGTTTTCCCCAAGACCATAAGTCATAAAACATAAAGCATGACAACAGTCAAAAGTGTTGGCAGTTATAATCTTTCCTGCTCTCTTCCATCTCATTAGAGATCTAAGTTTTGCTTGAGATGCAACAAAAGGTCAGTTTCTACAATAGAGATTCACAACATGTCACTGCTGTAAGACTTGTATCTCAGAGTTGAAAAGAAACTCTATGCTGATGGAAATTTTTTTAATTGACAGCACAGCGATTTTCTGTGGCACCAATTGGAAGTGCTACGGCACATCAGCAGCATAATGTTGAACACATAAATCAAATTTGAACTGCTGCCATTGAGTCTTTTGTGAGTTATTTTACTTGATTCCCCTCCTGAGAGTAACAGGGGCAGCTGGTTTGGAGTACATTGCATGATATTGGTGCCAGTTTGTTTTGCACTTACAGTAAAGACGTGAAAATTTTTGCTGCCTCATATCTCACAGTTGCATTCCAACCAGACAGCACCTTACATTTCCCAAACGCAGCTTCTCCAGATGATAATCAGTCTTACTGGCATCAGCAACTGAAATCAGGGAAGGGGTAAGGCACTGCATAAATGGAGGAATTTGTGGTTTGAACATCATCAACAAAGAAGAAATTTGTAGGAGATCAGAAAAATTGCATTACTGTGCATGGTGTCTGTTTAATTTGTTAACTTCTTTCTAGAAGCTTGAAAGTGTAATTTTGTTCTTTGTGCTGTGTGTAGAGTTCATACTATCACTGGCAATCAGCATTACTTATATGGAGTGGTGGTGACAGTGCAAGAAAGGAAAAGAACAGCCATCTAGCTTTTCTAGCGCCTCTTTGGAGCAGCAATGACAATACTGTTTGGAGACAGGATTGTCCAGGAGCAATGCGTGTAAAGGTAATGCTGTAATTAGATGTGACTAAGCTCTTGGATCTTAACTGAGCTGAAGTAGAATTTAATGTTAAGCTGCAATAAAAGTTCATGACATGTGTAGATAACAGCCAACAGCAATACAGCTCACCCAACCCACAATTATTTTTAATTATCCTCAGCTGTTTAGTCCACTATTGCCAGCTGTACCAAGTCAACTGTATGTTAAATTTCAAAATGCCATGTTTTGCAATGCCATCAAATTAGAGGCCAACGTTTCACATCTATGTTGACACTGTGACTTTCTTTAAAAAGGGTGACCAGAAAGTATATATGTATATACAGTACAACACACACACACACACACACACACACACACACACACACACACACGTAGTGATTGCCAAGTAGTGACAAAGTTCTCTTCAAAGATGTTGTATTATGTACATGCTTCATCATGTGTATCAACATTGTGGAAAAATTCAAAATATCATGTAATTGTGGGAAAATTAGCTGTAACATAGATATTCCTGTTTTGGTGGCACCAAGCTGTTTCCTGCTTTCACTCTTTGCACTATGATAAGCCAAACGCCTGGTTTAGAGAGAGAGCCTGTTTTCGAAACTGTCCAGTACTCTTTGATTTAATGGTGCCTAATTGATACTGACATTACAGTTTTGTGGTAGCTCACACACTTTCTGGGTATCAACCACAGAAATGTTGCTAATGCAGCATTATCATAAGTGACCAAATAAGTAACACTTTGGTAAGAAAACGGATCATTAAAGTGTACATTCATGCATTATAATGTGCAGCAGCTACACAGTGATATCAGTTTTAACTGTAAAGTAAAAAGCTGTCACTCTGGAGGATGAATTGTAGAACTATTTCTACTTATCAAAATCCTTGTGCACCGTACTGTAAAAAAGTTCAATTGCAATTAATTTTCACAACTGTTGATGTAGGTTACAGACACAGTGCCTGTAGTATTCACATGCTAAACAGTGAACTCTCGGACGACAGGGTAACTGATAGTGGAGTCTTTAACATGGCACTTACAGCCTGGACACATTCCTGCTTACAATCTGGCTCTTGTCGGACAGACCCTAAACGTGCTGATAAACGCAAGAGTCTGAGCCCATCGCACTTTGCTTTCCCATATCAGAGAGCCCATGAGTGCATGCTCAAAATGTCTGGGACATAATTATAACTCCACATCTGTCAGACTGTTTTGAGATGAAAACCAGCTTTTAGACATTTTTGTGCTGTGATATTTTTTTAGACGAAGATATCTTGTGTATGCTCTGTATAAACTTTCAAAGTCATGTGAAGATGTTGTGATGATGTTGTGTTGTAAGTCTCACCAAAATGTAAACTGCCACCGAAGCTGTGATCAACACTTTGCAGCGTTTTACTTCAGGTAGGTTACATGTGAAAAAAACATCTGTGGACAATTTGAACATGGCATGCTACTTGTAAACACAGCTGTTAAGACCAAGTGGCCAAAACTGAGGATAACAAACCTCAGTCAAGTAAGACTGATGGGGTTTCCTTGTTTAGCTTCCAGATGTTGCTTGAGTCGAGCTTGTTACCTGATGAAGATCTGATATCAGACCATCATTTTAGTAGATTTCACCAGGTAACTGCATCCATCTGCTTAGCGGGAGCGGTCTTTTTAGGAAATTATTTTCAGTGTTGTGAAGATGAAACATGAAAGCTGGATGAAACGGCCTTGCTTCTAGCTACAGGTGGCAGAGAGACTGACACAACAAATGTTTTCACCAGCTACTAAGATGACATGTGTGTTGCATTTGAGAGCAGTCTGTCAAGAGGTGCCCGCCTGTCCGCCAACGCTCTGCATGCTTTCCTCCCAATCTGTTCCCAACTGTCCATCATATCCAGTTGCTATTTTGATTGGACCAACCTCCGGCCTCACCCCCACCTCCTCCACCCAGAACACTTAATCCCTCCACTTATTTCCTTTGATTGCTTGCAATGTTTTTTGTGCTTTGATGTATGGGCATTTGGCCCATTTGTATTCCTCTCTTTGACTTCCTTATGAAACTACTGAATTTGATGACATTTATGAAAGCTAATGAACTGTGACTTGTGTATAAAGCTCAAGGTTGTGATCTGGTGCGTCCATTTCAACATAAAAGAGAAGAACTAATGGGGCGAGGGAAAGAGAAACCTTTAAATTTGCTTCACAACTACATGGCAATATGGGATTCTTCTTGGACCTCAGATTTTAAAATGAAATATCACATTATTCTCTCTATCTAAAGAAGAACGAACACTTCTGTGGTTCACTGTGATACGTTTTTCACACCAGCCAGTGTGCTGCCAGAAATACTGCCACTGAAGTCCTGCCATACATGAGACTAATCCAGTTTCTATTTTTGTGTTATAATGGGTTAATAACAATTAGGGTTATTTTTACACTTGCACATACACATGCTCATGGTATATGGCTTGCACCTGTCAGAGTTGTCAAACACACAACTAACTTATTTTTCTAGCAAAACACCCTTTTTCACTTACACAATACATACAATTCATCTAAACATAATCAAAAGATATGGTTGATGCTATTCTATATTTTTCTGCGCTGTAATTTATCTTGGGTTGAGTTAAACACCATGACTCTGCTCTAAACACTCACCACAGCACCATGTGTACAGTATCAATCCATGGCTGAAACCAGTTATTAACCATTATTAACTTCTGTTCTAGTAACATTTTTTTCAAAACTACAGTGCCCAGCTGTTTTGTTAATAATAATGAGCCTAAAACTGTAACTTAACCCATTAAAGATTCATGTCTTCAAAAGGCTTGAGCAGCACAGGCATGTTAGAACAATCAGACAAAAACTAAAATGCTGGTGGTTACAGTCTTCTCATGGGATTTGTTGACAATAAAAAAATATCAAATTATGCCAGCTTTTATGACTGTTGACTTGTAGCAAAGATAAAACATATTCATCACATTTCCCTCGATGAAAACACCAGAAATGAATACACAGACTACGGCGTGACGATAATAAGTGTTTCTAGATGTTTATTGACATTTCATATCATCACACTGTCAAACAGTGTCGCCAACCGCGGTTATTTCATAAGATCTTTGTGCATGATACATTACCTTTCACGGTCTCATTTTGTTTATCCTCTATGTTGATTAAGAGACCAGAGGGATTTCCTGGCCTCATCTGGCCCTTCATACTGTATGACCTCCTTCTGAGTTTTTCTCCTCCAGCAGACTGGGCAGCAACTCCCTGGACCTTATCGTTCTCCCTTGTGTTTTTGAGTCACGGACAAAGAGAAGGGGTTGTCAAAGGTTAGAGGGGAGAAGACTGACACCATCTGGCAATGATTATGTCTCTGATGACAGGCGGAGATATAAAATGATGTTCCTTGAATGTGTATTTTTGTGTTTGTGATCTGTGCATCTCCAGTACATCTTTTGATGTTTTTTATCCTATAGTTAGTAAGGGCCTGTGCTAAGAGAAATGGCATTTAATTGTAACCATTTACACACGACAACTTAAAGACCACAGTTAGTATGAGGCTAAAAAACAATTGGCACAGAATCTATGATGCTTCAAAAACGATTATATCTTTAAAGGCATCACTTGTTAAAATGCATGGATAATCACACTGATTGGCTGTGATTGCTGTGATTCATGGGATATGCATATCTAAGCACCACTCGGATCAACTAGCCTCAAGCACTGAACTGATCTTTGACCTGTGTAATGGGCCCCTCATTTGGCCTGAGGGTCAAAGGATACTTAGGGGCCCACCTGTGTAGACAATTAAAACAGAAAGCTTGTTTTCAAACTGAAACACAACAAAGATCATTTTAACATCCAGCAGCACTGACTGATGGGAAAATCTAAGATAATTGTTTATATATTTTTATGATTCAGTGGTAATATTGTACAATATGGCTTACCTCTAAATGGTTTGATTGTCCCACTGTTAATGGTTGTTATTATTATCAATCATTAATACAGAGCCTCAGTAAAGTGGTTATAATGCATAAATAAAAAATTTTGCAGTGCCAAGTTGTGAGCTCACATTCGATTGAAAGCCTTGTTGCCTGCAAAGCATCATGTTTCACGATACTTAAAAGAGGTTAATATTTATGACAAACCTGATGGCTCATTGTAAAAGGTTGTGGGTTTTTCCAGTTTTCAATAACTTATCAAGTCTGCAGTTTGAAGTGTTAGAATGTCATTATTAATGGGATAACTCCATCACAATCAACCATCAAGACTGCATTTGTAAATGGTAATGAGTCCTAGAAATGTTTTTGATCTAGATGATGTACATTTGACGTGTAATCAATAGATTTCTTTTTTTTTTTTGCCACACACCAAATGAGTCCAATCCAATACAGTCCAAATATTCACTTCCAGCTCTGCTTTGTCCTGCTTCAACTTGGGGAAATATCTGACTCTTTAGCTGCTAATTTCTCTGCTATGTTCACCAGCTTGTCTGCAAATTGGTGCTAGTTGCACAGTGCACAGTGGGTTTATAAGACTTGTTTTCCCTGAGAACAGCTGCCTGCAGCGGCTGGAGACAGCATTGATGAGAGTGAACCGAAACATTAAGGCTACAGGCTGGAAGACCAAAACAATAAGCTGAAAACACTCTCTAGTCCAAGAAGGAATGAGTGAGATACATTTCTGTGGCTTCATCACATCATGCAACCAGTCTCATACTGCAAAAAGTCATTTGTTCCTTTGGATGGATATATAAAACTATAGATAAATGCAGCAGATCTAGCTTGAAAGAGAATTATCACCAACCAGTGGAGTTTTCCCTCTAATTGCAATGTAGGCTTGAAATCTGGCAACCCAAATCGCTTTAAATTTTATGCATTGTCACAGCTCATGATTGATCTGTGGGGCAATAATGAAGTATTTGTTAACCCTTAAACAATCATTAGTGGGAGATTACAAACTTTTACGTCGACGTGTAATAGCAGGTAATAACGAACCCTGTGTACAGTATCAAACTTTGTTGCCTACATGCTGTACTTTTATGTCCACTGTTTTCATGGCCTGCTACCAGAATGTCTAAGAGTTGGTTCTCCTCTTCTTTACTTATCGCTAATGCAATCAGTCTCAGTGCAGAGAGCCATGCCAAGAAACCAAGCCTCTCACACTGACTGGTGTTTCCTGTGCTTTATGATCAAAGCTAAGGAAATGGGCACTGCCAAGCAAGCCAGGGCAGGGCCACCACGTAACTCTCTGTGAGTTTAAAGACATGGCTTATTGACTGCAGGTTCCGGGCATTTATTGCTATGTTCTTCTTGCTGGGTGTGTTTCTCTGGAAGATGTTTGTTTAGGTCAATGGGGTGATAAGACTGATGATTGACACGTGTACTGTATACCATGTGTATGAAAGCATGGGATATTTTGGAAGACAATATGACAGGAGAAAGAAATCAGATGTTAATGACAATTCAGTGACCACTTGGCATTTCAGAACTGTTATACTGTTTATTATTCTTAAGGCATTTGAGGGAATTTGGGGCTGATGTTTATCTCACTGAAGCCTCCACTAATATATTATAAAACTACACGCTATAACGCTAGTCAGGTCCAGAATAAATAGTGTTTTGAGTCACATGAATTAGTTGAAGCATGAAAAAAAACCCACTATTCCCGAAAATCATGAGCATGTCGTGACATCATCACCATTATCATTTCCTGTGTTTGTTTACACTGAATGTTCTTCCAAAGGAGATGGCTGCTGTGTGTGAAACTGTGATTATCAGACATGTCTAAGACTTTTAAACATGTCTGTAAATGGCTGAAATTTTATACGTGGCTGTGGCAAGATGTGACCATTTCATTAATCACAATTTTTTGTGTAAAACATAGCCCTACCACAATGAAAGGGATGCATTAAATCAGAGAAAACTACTGCTTCATTGTCTTTCACTTAAATCTTCACACATATTTTCTGTAATTGCAGGCGCAACCACATGATCTTATTTTAAATCTTTCAATGACCAATAGCAATATTACAGTATATCCTAAAGCGCACCATTCAATTAGTGTAGCATTTCTTGTAGTTTTTTCTTTGAAATTCAACTTTTTTGTCCCAAGAATGATATTGTATTGCAGCCAGGTGAAATAAAGAGCACACTCAAAATTTGAAGATAAGAAAATTAAAGCAAAATGAAATGATATATATAGTGATATAAACATGTGAGGACCATTGTGAACACCACACACATGAGCTCACAGAAAATACCATGCACACCAAGTGACAGCACCACCTAAAGCCTGGAATGCATCAATCATCAATCATCACCTATGAATCACCTTATGGGAAACACATCACCAGCTGACTCATTATTAGTTTTAAGTAGTCGTGCTGACAAGAGAAATCAATGCATGTGTAACCCAAGGCACCAACAAGAGGCAGCCACTGCAGAGAAAATAGGACTTGGCATAAAATGAAGACAAATTTAATCAGAATGTGTCATTGGGTTATGATAACTGATATAAAAAAGTTTTTTCCCCCCAAATACCTTGGCCTACTGCATTGCCTCAGTTGTGAAATTAGAGCTCTTCAGATTTGGATGGATGTTGCAACTTTGTGTTAAGATTTTGTTTTGTTTGTCTTCTTCTTGCTCCCTGTATTCTGTATCAATCAGACATTATGAGAAATATGAAGCTTCAAATGACGTGTGAATTGTGAGATTTATTAAGTTATCAAAACCATATAGAGTATATTGAAACAATCCTGTGACAACAAAACCAATCACTGAGAGTACCTGGACAGAGCAGCCACATAATAACTGCCCTATTGAGCTAATTGTTCTCCATAGGTCTGATTTACAACTGAGATCATAGTCTCAAAGTTGCTGTTAACCTCATAAATCTCTCGTGTTACATAGTCCCACCGAAGACAATTTGATTATATCTACTCTTGTTGAACTAACAACATAAAAAAAATCCATACTCTGACTCCAGTCTTTCATATTGAACAAACAACACAGACATCATAAACAACAAGAAGCAAAGCTGGATCAATGCTTTGGAAGTCATTTCACCACACCTTTATTGACATAGAAAACATGATGTCATATATTTATTTATTTATTGGTGAAACCGGGTGAAACGTGTTAGGGGTGCACTGAGGCCATGGGGTAGACATCAGTGGAGCAGCATGAGAGGCTTCCTGTGGTTAGGGACCCTCAGTGGAGAGTGGATTACATGTTTAGAAGTCTTGGATCACAGTACAGCCTACAGCCATACCTCCACCTCCATCTGGTGTCGTAGCCACAGCGGCCGGGCTAATGACCCAAGCCTGCTGGCTGTCCGCTCAAATGGGCTAGTCATCAATATGTCTAACCTGAGGATGGACTTGAAGCTGCACATCAGCAGGAGGTCCACTGTTCAAGTCTTCAAGTCTGAGCATTTTTTACAGCAGATATCATTAGAATTTGTTCATGGAACTCAAAAAGCTTTACTTTAAAGATTTTTTGCCTTATATGAGTAACGTTTCCACTTCTATAAAACGTTTGTGTGTGATTTGGACAAAAATTCTGATTGTGCAATTATATATATATATCCAATCTATCTCACCATTTTAACGTTTACTGTAATTTTGAAGACTTTAAATTATATGTAACTAATTTATTTGAATTAAAGGTGCACTTTATAGGTGATTTTTCAATCTAATTCCCAGATCGTCAAATACTGATGCACTGGGGTTTCCATGGTAATCAATTAGAAACGCTCTGAGTTAGCAGGTTGAGGCGAAACCTGACTCAAAGCTTCAGTGTCCAACTACCCAAAAGTGAGACTCAACAGTCAAGTATATCTCATAAATTACACCTTTTAATGAATACACATCTACTCGGGTTTTCAAACTGTGATGGCACTGAAACTGCCATAATCAAGGTTACGAATAATTTACTCCTCCCTTTTGTTATGCGCTCAGTTTTTGACACCATTGATCATAAATGAGTATAAATGAGTTTGCATTTCAGACACTTGTTTGTTCACAAAAAAAGTTTCTTGATAATAGCAAGAGCATCTTCCTCCTCTTCCCCCTTTTCCTGTGGCATTAGAAAGGGGCCACATTCAGGCCCTTCAGCATTGTAGTTTACTTGTTACCTCTGGGTCACATTATTTGTCAACACAGCTGTCACAATCCTGGCTTAGTGAGCCAGACAAAGAGGGGAAACTGCACACGTTTTAAAGTCACTAAAGCAAGATAATATGAACAGAGACAAGACAAACTTAATAAAGGAATCTGTAGTCTGTCAGTCAGCACTGAATGTAGTGTTGAATGCATGTGTGGTGTTGTGGATGCAAAAAACCCCCGCAAAAGGAGAACAGAGGAAACAGAAAGAAAACCACAAGAAAAATGAGAGGGTCGTCACACAACATTAATTTACGTATGCTAATAGAACTTCAGTGCACATTCCACAGGCATCTAGCATGCGGTGTTGGTTTTTGAGCTTTCAAACTCCAATCCTCCAGCTCCAAGCACATCTTGATACTTAATCAGTGAGTGCCAAATACCCTGCCCATATTTGTTGCAGTTACTTTAAGCTTTTATTTGATTGTCAGGTGGCTAAAGTTGTTTTAACTACTAGAGGAACTATTTATTATATTTTGTCTTGCTGATCTCAGAGAAGAGATAAAAAGTAATTTTCCACCTCAAACTGATGCCATGCTCCATATCTCACCAAAAACTTAAACCCACCAGAGGTAAGATGAGTTTCTCAGTGTCTCCCATGTGGCCCATTGATAAAAAACATCTTAATCTAATGGCTGATTTCCGCTGAATTCAATTCTTCTCATGAACAGTTTAGCATGTCACATATTTTCTTCCTTCCTCACAGTGAGTGTCACTCTGCAGCACTGTTCTCAGGTCTGCCACGAGTGGCTGGAAGTTGCATTACAACAGTCCTGATCTGTGCAGAAGCAAAGACTGTTGCAATATAGCACAGCCTAAAGACTACACAACAGGCCTAACAAAATCTGATATATCTTTTTCAGATCTATCAAGTGTTTATTGTCTCCCTGTTGTGTGATTTTTTTCCTCATTAACTTGGACCCTCAGTGTACTGTAAACTATAATAAACAGGAATATCCTTCCTGCCACTCCTTTCTTATGCCCCTGCTGTGACACACACAAGGAGTGAGAGGTAGACAAATTCAAGAAGTCCTCTTATCCAAAATTCACTGTGTCCTGTGAACATTGCCATTGTGAGTTCCTTAATAAAACATAAACAAAGCAAACATGAGAAGACCTCAGATGACCTCAGGCACATTGTGGACGCGAGGCCACCCACTGGGAGCCTCCTCAATCAAAGACCTGAGCTGCTTGTGGTGTTACACGGTGCAGGACTGTGATGAATCTGTGCTCAACAATTGTTCTGATGTCCAGAATCCTGATCTCTACCATTGCGTCGCTTTCTACAGGACCTAATTCCCAGAGAGAACACATGCAGTCTCATGAAACACGTCCAAGGAAAACAGCCACCCCTGTGACCTGCAGGGACTTTCGGTGTGGGCCTCCAAATCCTCCAGGGATATCCCATGGGCCGAGCATGGGATGATTTAATTACACTAAGAAAACATTGTGTGTGTGTGTATGTGTGTGCGTGCGTCCGTGTGTGTATGTATAGCCGTGTTTAGTTTCCGTTACTTGGCTTAACGGTCTGTGCCGACTATGGCATCAGAGACTGTTTGAACCACACTTTATCGCTCTCTTTCATGTGTCTTCTAATTTCCAAGTAGTTTACTAAAATATCTGAATGATGGGAACAGAAGAAGGGGTGAATCTATGACGGAGAGTGGAAGGAAACAAATAGAAGGACCTTGTGAGAGTGTGTCTTGCTGTCTGTGGCGGGCCACTGGTGTATATTTACAGGATATAGAAATGTTTTTCGGAGAGAGATCAGAGCTGGTTTTGATCTGGTTAAAATGTTGTCTCTTTACGAGTCTTGTGCTCCCACTGTTTGTTCTCTTTATGACCTCCGCTCTGCAAAGAAATTGTGGAAGTATCTCACTATGACACAGAGAGGCGAATAGGTGTGTTGTGTTTTATATTAATAAGATAAAATCGAGGAAGTGAATTTTTTGTCTCAGACTCAGGCTATTGGTATGCACAATAACTACAAATTTGAACACGGTGGAACAAAAAAACCGCAGAAATATATATTTAAAGAATCGTAATTATGAATCTTGGCTATGATAAATCTACACCATATCAGCTATCCAATAATTTCTCACAAACACACTTATTAAGTGTTGCATTGTGTAGCTTCCTCCATGCTACTCTTGAAACCACCAACAATTCAGAGTAAGATTTTTAAAAGCAACTGGGACACTTTTGCTTCTAAAGTAGTCCCCCCACAACACTTTGGTTCAAATGATCCCTTTCATCAACAGAACCTCTATATAAAAAAAACTATATACATTAAAACTGTAAACAGGGAGTAAGAGGGGTACTGTGAAACAAAGGAAAAGAAAAGTAGGGGGATAGAACAAAACAAAACTTAGCAAATAAACTTAGCGGCACAGAAATGGTTGAAAGAATGTGCACTGACCAGTCTGACAAAAAACAGAGCGACTGTAGTGTTATGATTTATTTACATACGGTGAGTCCCAGAGTTTATAAAAATGAAAACAGGCCGCTACAGTGTGACTGACACAGGTTGAAAAGTGCAGGCTCTGATAAACTAGCATTTTGTCCAAGAGGTGTCAGCCAACAGATCTAAGCACACAAAGGCCTCACGCTGAAAATCAGTGTCGATCTCCAAAAAACATAGTTATTATAAATATATGGCACAGATAAGCATTTTCACAGACATTCTCTCACCGTAAACTGTTCTATTTTCCCACAGTTTTGTTGTTTTTTCATACTTATTAACAAAACTCTAATAGAACTAAAACCTGAATGCCTTGATGCCTTTTGTGATTGCTTCTGCAGTGCATAATCGCAAACATGTGACAGCCTCAACAGCACCTCGACTCTCCATATGGTAGCACTTAATTGGTGAGGGCTTGAAGGCTGGAATGGTTCCTTGGCGGCACGACTGAGTTCGGTCACAGGAAAAGGGATTAGAAATCAAAGATCAAATGGGAAGAGAATGCTAAACAGTGGTCTGACTTGATGCAAACAAGCACATATACAAATATACAACATTCTGCTCTCTAAACAGAGCTGTGTTTGCTCTCAAAGATGAATCTAGCAGATAACAGAGCATTTGGACTGCAAACAACTCCTGTAAAAATGGTGGCTTAGAGGAGGATTTTCTGTTTTGACCATCTCTGGTCGTAGTTGTATTATTTCATTATTTACAAGCGCTAATTAACATCATCATGCAGCATTTGTTTTTACTCCAAGTTGATGATTCATCACAATGAAACTGATTATCTCACTGTCGATGAAGATGATGTTGCATCAAAAGAGCTAAAATGGAAAATCCACTGCAGGATCAAACCATGCCATCTGAAACTAATTTTTTTTCTGCCACAAAGCCTCCTCTGAGACGGGTCAAATCCTAGTGAATATCAAATAGCAGCTGGACACTCCATGTGTTTGTGCCCCTCCTACAACTGCAAAGAAGAAACAAAAAGCCAGTAAATAATCTTGATTCAAAAAAATCCAACAGAGCTAGCGCCGGGACTGAATATATAATGACCCTCACTACCTCCATGTGTCCATATGATTGTCTGAGGTATCTGATATTTGAACCATTCCTTTGATGCCCCTCATCAGAGACAAACAGCTGATGTGTAATGACACGTCAGGGGCGACAGATACGCACATATCTACCAGTTGTCTGAGTGTTAAAGGACAAAAATGTGCAAAGCATGTTTATATTCATATCTATCGTCATGTTTATATCATGGCAATTGTGTAACGCTGCTTTGGTCAATCCTTTCGTACCAGTTTGTACTGTCCTTTAGTACAACGTATAATTGCTCAACAACAAACAGATACTATATAATTTAAGCTTTTGAAAATGCCCTTGTCTTGCTGTTAGTAGCAATAAATAACTGACACACAGACTAAAAGCCAAAAGCATGCTTGGAGACCAGCTTGAGACATGCGTGAGAAGTTTCTAACCCTTCACAGAGTTCAGTGGGCTTTGGCTCTCTGCCTAGAGTCGTCAAACTCTGGGTGATATTTGAGGCCTTTTGATTTCTAAAATGTAAAAGGACAGTTTCTATCAACAGTGATACAAAGAATTAGAAATTTGAAAAGTGTTAGTGGATTTCACATTTAAAACTGCTTTTAGATTTGAAATCTGATAAAATATAAATATCTAAACCAGTGGTTTTCAACATTTTTGGCTTTTGAGCCTCTAAAACCAGCAAATTCAAATTGTGACCTCTTGGTAAAGCTGACATATTTTATGACACACATCACAAATAATTAACATCCCAGAGGAAGTAAGTATATCCAGTAGTTCTCAAGAAAAGAAAAGATGAAATGTGAAATGTTATGTAGAAGATGTGTGGGTTGTTTTTTTTTGTTTTTTTTTTCCTGTATCTCTTATCATCCTTCAGCTCTATGTTGAGACGCCTTTAGGGAAGTATTGGTCTAAACATCAGATGTGCGAGGCCAGATCACCACTTGGATATCAGCTTTCCTGTAAACATTTTATACAGTATAGAAGAATATGAATTATACTACACATTTTGTTCTAAAAAAAAAGAGCAAATACTTGCCCTTATACTTGTTGTGAAGTTAAATCTATTGTTCAGTAATGTGAATTATTGGACGCTAAGTGTCTTACAACTTCATAAGGTTGAGCTTTCAGATAAGTTAAGTTGTTTATAGGAGCTCAGAATTTTCCAACATTTCCCAGTAATGGTGTGTTTTAAGGAAAAGACCACTAGATGTCATAGTTGCTTGGTTTTCAGAAATGTCCAGAAATGTGGTTCCAAATCTTTCCAGATCCTCCGCTAAGCAGCAAAAAACACTGATGAGGACCATGGACTTTTTGTACTTTTGTTAATGGGCTTGCAAAATCCAAATATTTCCATTATACACTGTGCATATTTATTAGACTGATTTACAGTCGATTTCTACACTTTCCATTTTGACAGAAATATACAAATACTACAATGGACAATGCTACAATCTAATTCAATCATTACATTCCTGATCAGTTCAGTGCTGTTTTATGTAATTATAAAAACACATTCAAACAATAAACTTCATGAATTATTATATTTAATGTTTTCACATTAAAAGGTTAATATTTAACCTTGATCAGGAATAATAGAATTAATAATGAAAAATAAACAAAAATTCTACCAAGTTAAATTTCATGCTAACAAGTAATCATTCAAACTTGTGTGTTAAAGTCCTGGATTAATGCCCCCCAAAAAGTCTACCTTTAACATTTCACTTTCCTCCTGCACAGTCAGAACAAAAGGAGGGTATCAGCCCCCACGTGATATTCTCCAGCCCCCCTCCTCCTCCTCCTCCCCTTCCCCGTCTTGCTTCTTCAATTTCTCCTCTGTCTAAATTTCTCTCACTGTGCATCTCTCCATCTTTCCAATTCAAGTCAGACAGATGCCTCTCCGGAACTTCAGAGCTGTGGAGTGGAAGTGATGAAAGCCACAAGCCGGGTCCCACTGCAAGACCCCAGCTCCTCGTCTGCCAGCACAAACTCCCTCATTTAGAAGCACATCCTGGAACTGGGGCTGCTTTTTAATTAAAGCCTTGGTGGATTGGGCGAGACTTAGTAGAGGTTGCGAGGGAAACTTTAAAGTTGCACTTGACAGGTATATTTAAGTTCACCGAGTTTGACCAGATGGAGCATGTATATTGTATAAGTCTTTGAATACGGTGGTGGTGGTGGGGTGGAAAGAAATATATCAAACAAGCAAAAAGGGAAAAAAATCATGGAGGGGGGAAAAGGAAAAAAGGAATAGTGGAAGGGTGGGTGCTGGTTGAGGGATGTGTGCATGGGGGTGGGGGGGCGTATTGGGAGCCCAGAGCAACTAGCATGGAGCAAGCAGAGCACAGCCTTCTGGGTGAATCTTAGATGTTTCAGCAAGAAGCTTCTCAGGATTTAATTCACTAAGAGCAGCAGTCTTTATCTGGCGTCAGATAAAATAAGACATTTGAAAGACTTAATTGTTAATATTCATCAATATGTCTAATTATGCAGTGAAAAGTGAAAAATGTATTACAAGTTGGTCCACAGATGAATGGATGTGTCCCTCAGAGAAGACACTTCTAACGTGTCTTTTTATGATTCATTAATCCGCCTCCACTAATCAGCGGCATCACAGCATCGGACAAACAAACATGGATAAGTCAACTGATCAAAAAGAGCCCAGCATGCAGTATTGAACCACGCTCCCTGTGCGAAATCATCTTTGGGAGACACAAACATGCAGTGGCTTTGCTTTGGAGAGAACCTTGATAAACCCCCTGCTGATCTTGAATGTTCCTCATCCAAAATCAAAAGTTTTCAAAGTGTCACAGGCTTTCAGCACAAGCTATTTGTCTAAGGGAAAGTACTGCACAGGAATGCTGATGAATGTAGTAAGATGTATGCAAACTCCCTTTCTATAATATACAAAGTTTCAATGTCATTTGTACTTTGTTGGAGTACAAATATTAGATTGTACAGTGTTAGATTTTAGACGAAGAGGATGATAAATAAATGAACACAAACAAGCTGCAGAGCGTTTTATCAACTTCTGGCTTCTGAGTACAAGACTGAAGAGCTTTGTAGTTGCTCCCTCTAGTGAATTATTTTTGAATGACAAACTGGACACTTGGTTATAAAGGGAGAATAAGAATTGTTTGTACATCAGCAGAAAAAGACCAGACGCAGTCTTTTACATCCCTGCTTGCATTCACTTTATATGTTCTCTTCGTAAGTAAAGTCTGTTAAATAAATCAATTAAATAAATAGCTAAATATACAATATTACTATGTCCTCTCTTGGTATATATATATACATATATATATATAAAACTTTCAAAAACCCTTCAGCTAGTTCCCAGTTGGTCATCTTAGCTGTTTCCAACTTCCAGCACTTTTTACTCTTTGGCTGTAACCCACCCAGCACTTACACTTTGATTTCATCATTATGCTAGACTTTGATAATTGGGAAATTTAAAACTGTTGAGGACATAAATTTTAATGGCAATGTATCCTATAGGATTTGACCTCATGTGTTTCTTCTAATTAATCATCACTTTATTTTATTCTAATCATTATTATTATTATTTTGATTTTATATAATATACTGTAATATATCAAGACTGAGCTACATGATTGACTAGGTCAGTGCTTGAGGAAGCATTAATGCTGTACTGTAATAGTACAATACTGTTACAATATAATGAAATTTAAAAAAAGATGGACTGAAATGACCACTTTGTTATTAATTGCCCCTATCAAACACATACTGTATGTATACCCAGTGTAAGGCACATCTTTCCCATAGATGGTACTTCAGTGAGCAGTTAAGATTTAAAAGCACTGGGCAGTTCTCTTTTGCTTCTGTGAATTAATAATCAAAGAAAAAGAGGAAGAAGGAGTGAGGCCTTCAAAAATCAATGGACCCATCAACAAGCCTGGGTGTTGGTGTGTGTGCCTTCCCTCACCTGGGTGACTGAGTGTGTGCATGTACTTAGGTGTGTGTCTGTGTGTGTGTGTGTGTATGCACGTGCACATGGATGCCTATGCTCGTACAAGCAATAGTACCACCATGGCAGCAAAGCTCTTGCACAAAGCCAAGCAATCATTTCAGCAGTTGTACATCTAAATCAGTGGCAAGCAGAGAGCAGAGCTAACTTGTGTAGAGACAGAGCACTCTTTTGGGTTTGCTCCTCCTAAACACCAGTTGTCTCCTCCAATCAGTGTGGTCATGTCTGCATTATTGATACAGCAGGGGCCTGAGGGGCCCAGGCTCAGATGGTGCACAGGCTCACAATGTTCTCCTGTGTGTCTGGAGAGAGTCTGGTTCTTGTGAGAGCTCAGAGGTAAGCTAGGACAAAACTAAAATTAGGCCTGAAGCTGAAAACCTGAGCCAACTTATTCTGGTTTAACTGAAAATAAATGGTAGCAAGGCCTCTCCAGGGAGAGCTGGTGGTCAGGGATTGCACGAGCATCTTATCTAGCAACACAGGGGAATATGAAGAGCATGTTGTGTGGAGAATAAGACGCATCAACAGAGGCAATGTAGAATGAAGGGAATGGCATTTTCATCATGTATGGACAGCACCTTCGAAATCAGTTTCATCAATAGTTAATAGTACAAAGAAAAGTATAGTATAGGTAGATCTCCTTGTGTAGTTTAAGCAATTAGATTTTGTTAAAGTATAAAATATTATAAAATAAATATCATACTGACTGACCAACAAATTTAACAGCAGCTATTTTGACAATAAAATAATTGTTTAAATCATTTCTACAGCCAAAAATGTTAAAATAAAACCGCCATTCTTACCAATGCAAACTAGATTTTAAAGATATTGCGATGGTCATTTTCAATATTTTCGACATTTTCTCAACCAAATAATCAATTGATTCATCGAGGACATCATGAGTTGACAAATCAAAGAAAATTGGTACTTGAAGCCCTAAAATATAGTACTCAGTATTATCAGTGTTGCAATAGATTGAGTACACTCATATTCTCTAAAGATAAACACAGAAATAATGTCTGGCAATATTGCTCCAGTAAACTCTTTACTCTCTGAACAGAAGTTATGCACATGGCTTTTTTTTTCTTTTGGTATTTGACCCCTGCAGGAGCTCTTTGAATTCTTTGCTGCCATAACTTAACAAGACTTGAGCTTTTCACTTTTTTCCAGGCCTTCCAGCCTTCCAGGGCTACATTTTAATTGAAGCTCAGTTCTGTGAAACACACTATTAATTAGATGTAGCATGAGTGATTGGTTAAATGCTCTGGGAGCATGGCTTTTTGTTCTGGTACAGAGCAGTGTCCACTTTTTTCTTCTTTCCGTGATAGGGGTTAATGTGATAGACTGTAATTGGCTCAAGAAGCTGCCTGGGTCAGAGTTAATTTGGCATCTGCTTTTTCATTCAGCCTAAAATAAATTGCTTAAAATTAAATAAAGTGTCACATTTCATTAGACTTCATGCCTGAGTAGGAAGCAATAAGATAAGGAGACATTAAATGAATATGGATTAAATCACAAACAAACAATTTGTTGTATCCAATTAATAAAATAAGTGTTATTTGATATGAGATATATTGATCCAATAACAACACATGAAAACACAAGGCTAAAGCTCAAAAAGGATAGTGTATATATTTTTTTTTATTATTATTATTATTATTATTATTATTATTATTATTATTATAATATATTATAATATAAATGTTTAGTGAAATAAAACATATTAACACTCTCCTAAAACATTAGATTATTTTATACAAATTTGTTGAATCCATTTGATATGTTTTCACCATCTTTAATGAGCATTAATCAGCAGTCACTGTTCGAAGCTTGAAGACCTAATCAAAGCTGGAGTCAAAATAGAAAACAGTTCATCCTGACCATAACACCATGTTCTCACAAGCTAAGTTTGGGTTTTAATATTTTAAGTCAAGGGGCAATATTTATTCACATCTGTCATAAAGGAATTGGGAATGTGGTTTACCTTGATGTGTTTTGATTTATTCTGCAGGCCCTGAGGTTATACCCGTGAATTAGAGAGCATCAATAAGGAAAGACCATCTCCCGTATCCCAAAAGTGATAATTACCAACATCACTATTGATCTGACTATTGATGCATTGCTAATTGTTTCTTGCAGTTATATATTTAATTCCATCTCTGGCCACGCGAATGTGTTGACCTTGTGCAGCAGGAAATATAAGGGTTGTTCAGAAGAGGAAAAACACACATTAAGATTCCACTTAAACCTTATAACAGCAAGGACTTTTTCTCTTTTCCATCTAAAGGAAAGAACTTGGTTATGATCTGTTCATGAGTTTGAAAAGCACAAGCAGAATGGCAATCTGAGTTGAGACAACATCGGCTGATACTTTAGTTTCTTCTCCGCTGCAGCCTTGAAGAGTGATGTTCTTGAAAATCTCTGCGGACATTACTGAAGGTTCAAGATGGCATCATATTGATCAATTACAACACTACATTATCTAAGATATAGAATAATAATGAAGATTATACATCATTAAGGGTTTATTGGATTTAGCACATCAAAAATGTATTCATATCTCTTAAATTAGTTTCTCTTCACATCAGTCCTAACAGAAACTCAAGGTCTAACGTCATGAGAACGTAATTATATTTGGGATAAATAGTGAAAGAGGAGATTTAGAAGTAGTTCTAGAATTTAATATTAACTTAAGCCAAGTTTGTTTTACATTTGTGGATTCCATATCCTAAGTTAAAAGTCTGTAGAGATACAGTTAATCTATACATTTAAATGAAAGAACTCTTTTAGTATTGATAGTATTCTCATTGAAATTGCGCCCAATGTAATGAACATTAAATTTGTTATTCAGAATAATCAATGTTTTGCATACTTGCCGGGATAATGCACTGACTATATGCAGAACAAACAGACACTATGATATTGAAGTACCCGGAAATGGACATAGTGCTCTGAAAGTGACTTTTTTGGTGACCAGTAATCTTTAGGAGGTCTTAAAGAACACCATCTCGTTACAAATGCAGTGAAAGATCACTTCTTGACCTTTTACTTTTTGGACTGCAGTAAATCATGACGAAACAAAATCATCTTACACTGTTGTTGTTGAGATGTCTGAAACAAATTTATTCTGAGGGAAGGGCACTTTAAAGAACATCTGAAACAGCTTTTTATGTTTCACAGTTGTTTCTTCACTGATTAGAGGCCACATAGTACATTTCTACCTTTATCATTCTCATTTCTATCTGTGAACTGTCAATTAAGCATGTTAAAATTCAGGGAGGCATCAAATTTGGTAAACTGTGCTATGTGAACACAAAATGTGAAATGTGCAAGGAATAAATTTTAAAAAGTGAAATAAAAGAAAAAGAGAACTAACAATAATGTGGACAATTGTCACAGTGGATGAACATGTCAGTTTAACAATTTGGAAACATCCAACACAGTTGCCTTTATCTGAGGGCATTAGGAGATGAAGGTGTCTGCAGGAGTGTAAGAATAATCTTGACTGACTTCTACATTTAAGTGTTTGTGTCAGCACTGAATTGCCAAGAGAATGCCTTGTTGTCGTGTTTTTGTCAGGGTGTTACTCATGATGTCAAGACAAAAAAAATTGCAATTGACATGAATGAGAATATTGTTTTTCATGTTTTCCATCATCAGTGTGGCTAAAATCTTCAAAAAATAGGGAGACATTTGTTTTGGTTTGGTTATAAACCTGAATGTGCGTGGGATAGCAAAGTGAACAATCCACTTAATGTGCGTCAACCTGCAGGTGCTTTGGGACACACACTGCATGCAATACACATCATAGCCAAATGCAATGTGTGCGCATGTGTATGTGTGCATGCATGTCCCATTTGTGCGTGTGTGTGGGAAGTGGTGGTCCGTGGAGACAGCTGGCCTTTGCCAGGACATCTGGTACCTGTCACACCACTTTACGCGTGTGTGTGAGCGCTTCATTGGTGTGCCCTGCCCAGTTCTGCCCACCCATCAGGTACCTGGTTAGACCTTTAGTCGGAGCTGTAACAGAACATCAGCAAGGGCCATGTAGGTGTCTAACACAAGGAGTGTGTCAGGCTGGTGGCCCAGCGTGGCGTTAGGAAGGGGAGTACAGTCTCACCACGCGTCACACATTGAGGGATTTTGGATTTCGTCCAGGAGAGAGGTTGATGATGTGAGTAGATATGACATCGCTGGCCCGAGGATGAGTCTGCCTGACTGGTGACCTCAGCACCTTCACCACACATAACCCACGGCTGAATCTCATCTAATGAAGTATTGTTTTGACACAGCAGTAGGTGATGCATTATGGCTTTTAGTGGAATATGTGCACATACACACATAATATGCACATATTTACAATGGATGTCAAGAGTTGATGATTTGAAGATAATTACAGTGTATTTATTTTCTCCTGCTCTTCCCTCTGTCTCTCCCTGCAACTCCCGCCCCTCCAGATTGTGAAGCCAAGCCTCTAGCAGTGTAGTGCTGAAGGTGTGTTTGTGCTGTTATGCCCTCTGGCTTGGCTGCCAGCTTACTCCCACTGATCTGAGCCAGAAGGCAGACTGCCGAGGAATACCGATCACCTTGCCCAGACCGAATCCTTTGAGCTCTCTCTGGCATCTTTCCCCCTTCTGCCAGTTTCCTCCTCTGCTCCTCTCTTCCCCCTTCTGAAGTTGACAACAAAGACATCCTCAGGGTCCTCCTTGATGTGAGACCCACTCTTGATCTTTTTTCCCTATGTTTTTGTACCTTATAGTTGCACTACTTTCATATTCCGCTAGCACAATATTTACACACCAGAAGACAAAGAAACAGGGGTCTTTTCATGTAGGAACCCCTGCCAACATGTTAATCACCTGAAGACCTGCAGTGGTCATGTTGGCCTGACAGAGGCAGGACATTAGTGAGACATCTCTGCACCTTACTACCCCCTATTTGACCACAGCCTTAAGACATTTTGCAGGTTATGCTATCTATCTATCTATCTATCTATCTATCTATCTATCTATCTATCTATCTATCT
>JBCAUF010000134.1:9732204-9754347 GCA_038406115.1 Haemulon aurolineatum
TGTGCAACAAAACACCTACACATCCTCTGGGCAACAGAAAGTTTGTATTGGACAGATGTGCACAGTAATGGTTCAAAAAGTGAAAGGAGAACTTTATAATCAGCTTGAGCTGCTGTTATATACAATAATATTAGTTAGTAGCCAACAGTTATTGACATGACAGTGCTGTGGAGATTTCAAATGTTTCAAGGTAAGGTTTAAAAATTTAACATATTGGAAAAATTAAAGGCAAAATATACCAAAAAAAGATTCAACGTATACTACAGCATCTGAAGACAATAGCAAAACAAGTTAACGTTGGCAGTCTTTTGTCTCGTGTTGGTGAATACATGTGTATGTATCACGGTTATATTTATATTATATCACAGCTGGGAATATATAGCATATAGTTTATGTGAAAGGTTAGGAGGAAGCTACAGGGAGATGTCTGTTGCTTTGACTGGCTCTAAGTGATGGTGACAGCATTCAAACACGGTGACCTTGCGACGGGGACCAGTGACGGGCTTCCCCGTGACTGAAGGAACATTTCTGGAGGCACCCTGCAAGGCTTTTTGGTTTTTCTAGGGCCTATCATCAAGGGAACCAGCATGTCGGCAAAAAGAGTGGCTTTTTTATTTTTTAGTTGCTACGTGCTGCCAACGGCACCGCATCAACAAACTCACTTCAACCGCACAAGCAGCTCTTTCTGGCCAGGCTTTGATAGGCATGGGTGAGAACTGGCTTGTGAAGGAAGTGTATATTGATATGATAAAACATATTTCATCCCAAAAGTGTATCGTCTATTGATTTTGAAAAGTTGTACTACATAAAAGTAACATAAGGCATGCTAAAAGAAATATGAACGCTTGCAGATGAGGAGGTACACTTAAGTTCGAGTGCTTTTATTCATCCTTGGATCAGTGATTATTCACAAGATTATACACAGTCGATACTTCAAAAATGACTTCAAATTCATAAAATGCTAAATATATACAGGTTGGGGAAAGCATGTAGAGGACTGTCAAGGTTTTTAAAGGTTTACTTAGCAAAAGTAATAGATGAGAGATGTCAGTTTCACAGTTTATAAGCCCCTTGTGTCCCTAGTGGGCTGCTTTAGCCTCTGGCCATTCTCCCCTTACCTTAGGCATCACCTGGAAAAAAAACTGATGCTTCTAGTCATTCTGCATCCCTGCATCTGTCTGAAAATAATTGGTCAGGAACCTTCTCTCCAAAAAGGGGTCATGAAAGAGTAATAGCTTGCAGCAAAAACACGCATGTCTGACAGATAACATTTGAAACTGAAAATGTATAGACCTACTCTATGCGCACTACAACCCTCATACCTAGTTTAAAGAAAGTTTCCTTTACTTTATCAACAATACTGTAGGATAATTTTATGTTTAACATACTAAGCTTTGCAGAGGGCCTTTTCAGCAGATAATTTAGGGCTCAAAGAGTCGCCAATGTCTAGTTTAGTGGAGAGTAGTAAATATAGTAAAGTAGTAGTAGTTGTAGATATCTCTGTTTTTGTTACTCAATCAATGGGTGTTGTCTTTTTGAAAAGGTTACCATTCATTCCAAAAGTACCCTAATTGAATGTTAAAGTGAAACAGCATTCTGCATAAAATTAGCTTCCAATTCCATGTGTTGTCATATTGTATTTATAGTTCCTGTGAGGGTTTTATCAAAGTGGCTGGTGGATTAGTAAATGTGTGCAGAGTAAGGTTTTGTACATCAAATGCGTCCAAGTTTATGAGGTATCAAAGGTTGAAGATGAGTAACTCAAAGAAGCAGAAAGGAGCAAAAAGAGTGACATTTCTGTTTGAATTTTTGGTCAAGAAGAGTTTTACTACATGGAAATACTTAGATAAGGATAGACCTACGTTAAAACTTAAGTAAATGAGCTCTTTTGCTTTCTATGTCTGCCTGTTACCATTACAGAGGATTATGGTAGGTGACTGGTTGAAGCCCTGGCCCAAATACAGTAGCTGCTTCACACCATTGTATTATCCATCATTCTTGTGAAAAACAACAACAATAGATTTTGGATATTCAGTTACATCCTCATATGCAGGGCAACATATGCACAAAAGGAAGACTGTTTTCTTCTCGATTCAAATGAAAATATATTAAAAATACATTTTTATTTACTTTCAATCCAGTGTTGGAGGGAATACATTCAGTGGACTGGGGCTCAATCTTCTCTGTGTAGCCAACCACTTATATCGTGACAGCTCTACAGACTGGTGATAAATTAAAGGAAAACCGAAACTGAATTGTTTTTGAAGGACAAGAGTTTGGCCACCACAAACTTCCCCACCAGTTTAAAATCTGGCATATATGGATTAAATGATTATAATGTATGATTCATATCATTTTTATGCTCATCAAATTATTTAGTGACCTTTTGTGCCCAGTCTTTGAACAAACATGGATTGTGATTTTTTTGTTTGTTTTTTAGCTGCCAGACTGTGGAATAAACCCCTTAGTGTCTAATCTGTGCCACATTTAAAGTTTTTTTTTTTTAATTGTGGCATTTTTATGAGTTATTACTGTCATGATTTTAGGTTGTTCTTTTTTCATTTTATGTGACCATTCTCTTGTAATTTTGGTTTTGAAATTTGCAATAAAAATAAAGTTTTCTTACTGACTTATTTACTTGTATTCTCCATTCATTTATTCAGAAATTTCCTTTAATTTGTCTCCCGTCAGTACATTTGCCATTCTTTTTGGCCATGTCTAATCCGGCAGAAGAAAGGCTGCTGTGCTCCAGCACTGGAGGGAAAACAATACCATTGGGCTTTGCTCTACCTGTAAGCTCACAGATGAGACAGAAACAGAGAAAAATTAAGGGGGAAAAATCATTATTCTCTGAATGAGATGTCTTGGGTTTGATCAGAGTGTGAATCAAAGCCCATCTCTTAGACTACTTAAACATTCACTTTTAAAATTCCAACCTGATTGTACTTTTATGGAAATTTCTTGCCATCAGTGGCTGCATTCTCTCCTGTCTCCAGGTCCTCTTGTATCCCTGTAGATATCTGACTCTGCCCTTCATTAGAATTCTCTTGGTGAGAAAGCACGAGAAATGAGCAGAAGATGTAAATTCAGTCGAAAAGAAAAGGTTTAGATCTTTTCCTTTTTTGTCCAGGGAATAGACAAAAAAAGAAAAAAATCATGGGTATACCACATCATTGAGTCAAACCTGACACCAGGGCTAAGGAATGAAGAATTTCATTAAGAATATGTTACAGTGCATCACAATCACTGTCATCATCATATGTGGTGTATATAGTATTTTTTTGTATTACTCCTGTAAAACAAAAGAGGATGATTTTAAGGCAATTAGAAAAGTAGAAGTTAGAAATTAAAAACATCATAGACAGCACAGTACCACTGTAGGAATGGCTCCTTGCTGTAAATAGTATTCAGATGAAAAATGATTAGTATTGGAACATGCTTACACATATAATACACATCACATATTAACTTGTTCAGAAACCGTGTCTTACACCTCCAACTTGAAACCAAAGTGGCTAAGACATCATTTCAATAATTGCTTTTAGTATAATTATAAAAGATGAAAAGATCTGAAATTCTTCATATGAATACTTAGCTTGTTTCAGCATTAGTTATGATTATTAAAATATGCATAGCTCATATACTGTATTACGCAGGTGCTGATACTGTAGACAGCACATTTGGCAGGGCCTTTTTGGCTGCCTCTGTTACTGTAACCAGAAATTCAACAAATCCTTTTCCTTTTCAGACATGTCAGATATTTGCAAGGTATCTTGCAGATTGGTGCTATTCTTTCTTGTAGGGCATTTTTTTGTCTTTATTGGACCAACAGTGAAGTTCGAAAGGGGGGAGAGAGGGGGGATCACATGCAGCAAAGAGCCATACGTCAGAGTCGAACTTTATGCCACAGAATATGCTCTGATTGTTTCTCTGTGTAATTATTTTTTAAGCAGTAGAGGGGCTTTAATAAGTAGGAATCAAATAATTCAAGCTTGTTCAGCCACACACTCATGAGTGTTTTGACAGTTGGCTCACAGCCCACTGCACAATCAATGTAGTTCCAACAGTTAATTGGGGAAAATAGATTTGAAATCTGAACAACACTTGGCTCATTATTGTGCCCGTGCAAGTGTAGTCGACTGCACTGAGTTTCCCTTTTGCCAAACAGACATAAGACAGACAGCTCAAAGTTTTAGCTTAAACATGTCTGGTATAGAGATCTTGTTAACTTTCCTTGCGTATCGTCAGCATGTGCATATCTGCAGGGTGAAACTTTCCTTAAATTTCTTTACTTTCTTTAAGACATTGTTGGTTGACATGTGGTGACTTGCATTCTCTAACTTCTACTGATATTATCTGTATATATCTATGCTTAACGTAGAAGAACTGTTACAAGAACTTCTTTACGGGTATGTTCAAACTGAGCTGATGATGGCGCTGACTGTAGTCCAACATACAGTATACTTGTTACATTTCCAAAATAGAAGTTAACACAGGTGTATGCATTGATCTTTCTGAAGTCTTGTCAGTGGTGCCAGAGGGCAACCTTAAGACTCGCTAGGCATACGTTTGACCTCATTTGGGTGTCATCTAAAATGTTTTTGTTCCTAAAAACACCCAATAGGACAACATTGGCCTTCGTGGCCTGACTTTGGTTGCCAGCAGCATCATACTGGCAGTGATTTTGGACCTAATAAATATGGTTATCAATTCTTTTTTATTTCTACGTGAAAAACGTGTCAGTTTACTAAATAAATATGACTGACAAAATGCCTTGATATTAATGATCTGCCTGGATAGTAATGACCTCAATTTATTTAGTTTACTTTGTATTTCAAATTTGTGAAAACAAAAACCAGATGCTAGAGAAACAAGTAACTGGGAGCAGAAACATTATCACTATGCACTGTATAGATATAACTTTACTACAGTTACCATGTTTTTAATTCCTGTAAAACTTAAATACGTACAACTTTCTACATCAAAGAGTGACAGTGGCCCTGGAGAGGGGCCAAACAATGCCTACAATGAAGCACATCAACTGTGCCAGAGGATAAGAACGGTCTTATAACTGTCCTGGACAGTCATAATTTGGGATGTCTCCCAGATTTTACCACAGATTTGTTGTTAAATAAGATGAGAATCTTTTCAGATGGAACTCTATGCTCTGGATGTGTGTTGGCAAGTGCTACCAGAGTTGTGGCCACACAGGAGCATCCTCCAATCTGGAGGGACACACAGTCACATCTCTACTCTGGTGACGAGATTGTTAGAAATTAACAAACCTTTCAAGTGAGAAGTTCTTTGAATGGCTGCCTGCCATGTTGGACAGAGAAAATGTGGGCTGTAGTATTTCCTGACCGACGAGGGAAATGGCATCAAGGCCGAGCAGAGTCACATGGCAGCCAACCAGCACTTCCTCTCATTATTAAGAAGCCATGCACTGGCTCCCAGATGCTAATCAGTCTCCCAGAGACCCCAGCGCTGTGTGGTTAGTACAGATTTACAGCTCTTCTCTGCCCTCCACTTTTATTAAAGATGATCTTTCACACAGAAGGAAAAGGATGCTCTCCAGACAAATGTTAAAATGCAATGCAAAGTTTCAGGCATGAAAGGCGAAAACTGTAGGATTATTCCAGAGCTATTCCAGGGAGGATGAAAAAGGAAGAAAGAATGTGGAACAAAAACATCAAAGGGCCATAGAAGAAGGGGTAAAAAGGGAGAAAAGCTGTGAAATATTTAGTATGAGGTCCCAACAGGTGGTCAAGAGTGCAAGGCTATGGTTTCATTTCCATGTATAATGGATGATGCTTGTATTTATGAAATTTAGTCATTTGTTTTCTCCTAATTGAAAAAGAAAAACAATTCATACACAATAAATGAAAGAATGTGGCAAAAAATGAGGTTGTTCCTAGAAGTAATTAAATAACAATTAGGCTGTAAGAATTAAATGTGGAAACGTGTTAAATGTGTTAAAAAAAAACCCCATTTAATTCCTTTGTTTGGAGCTGGAGAAGGGAAGACATAAAAAGGGACTTTATATCTTGCATATAGTAGAGTCATTACCGGTGACAAATGAGTGCAAACCCCTCAAAATATGAATGCTCCTGATGTTATGTCACATAGCCACAGGCATTGGCTATTAGAATTAGAGGCCTATCCTGTATAGTGCATTGAATGATATACGATAGCATCATGCCCTAAACAACTGTATTGATACAGAATAGGGTATTTGTTATTTTTTAAAAAGAAGTTTCCTCTCTGAGAGTTCACGCTGCAGTATACAAGATTTTTTTATTTGTACATCATGCTTACAAATTCTGTAAATGAAAAGCAGTCGTGCTTCAAAAACCAACACTGGTGGTACACTGCACCAATGAGCCACATTTGATTTTTAAATGCAATCAATTTGAATAGATTTTGGGATATGTTTTGGGAATTGAGTTGATAAATTATAAAGTGATAAACTGAACATTTGGAAGTGCGATTTTGAGCAGCAAAGGGACTAGAGTGTTGCTGTGAATAAACTTGAATATGATTATTCTCCCACTACACACATCTCATCAATGTCCCCCACACATTGCACCCCAAACTGAACTGAACTGAACGCTTTGTTTTACCTGATAAAAGATGTATTTTAATCATTGTCACTGAAGATCAAAGTTGTAGTTAGCTTCAGTCTGTACTTTTTGTGACACCAGGTAGGAATTATCAGAAATGACAGCTTTTTTAGACAACACTACATTGTTTAACAGGAGATGTCCAAAACTTAGCAGTCAAAAAAGGTATTCAATTAACAACCACGTTTTCAGTGACGATCACCAGATCCTTCCGTTTTGACAGGTCCAACCCGCTTATATTTCAACCTCTCACTTATTAAATGACTTAAGGGATTAATTATTCAGAATTGTCAGCAGTTAATTTTGTTTTTTAAGTTTCTAATCTGCTAATCAATTAACCAACAAATGGCATAAGCATTATCAGACATTTAGATACAAAACTTGACTGTGAAATCAGTGTTATTCAAATATATTTTTGCAGATCTGTGACAATTATGAGAATTTAAAGGCTTCGCATTATTTTTTTAACAATGCCACTTTGAACAAAAAGGAAGAATTAGGGTTTCAGAGTGTTTCCTTGATCAAATTCAGGTCTGTTATTGAGTTGGACTGTGGAGTTATTTTAGCGTGAATGCAGATATTTTATCAAGGCTTACTGTTTGACTGCAAAGAAAGAAAAGCAAAAGCTCAGAGTAAAGGTCAGATAAGGGTTTCTTGTGATGAGTGAAACATATGTTTGTCAAACAAGTAGTACTTGTGGATGACCAACAGTGCTTAATAGTGAGTTATTTTCCTAGATATCTCTGGAGCATCTCTTAAGCTCCACAATACTTCAGTTATAATGATATGTTGTGACACATTTTACCTTTATCAAAGTTTTGCAGCCCCCGCAATTTGGATATTGGACCTGGTCATATTCCAATTTCAATAATATTTCTGTTCATTGGTCAGCTCTTGTCTGAAATGATTTATCATTATTTTCAAGTAAGCTGAATTGAAAGTAAACAAACACTTTCCCACACTGTGTTGTGCTCTACTCCAGAGCGCATGCAAAAGCATAACTGTAGGGTGTCTCACTATTTGAGGCTGTCGCTGCTTCTTCTCCTTTTTCTTCTCCTTCCTTGTTCACCAGCCACTACTATACATCTTAATATAGAACTAGATTGCCTTACCATCACTTCCTTCCTAGTCTCTCATCTATAGGCCATTTTGTTAGCGATTTAGTCCACCAGTCTGACAGTACAGTATTTTATACTGTAAAGACAGATTCTCTTTTAACATTTAATCTGCATGAAACTAACAGTAAATTATAGACGACAAGTAACAGCAGCTCATCAGTGATCTTTTAAGACAAGCCTTTTAAGTTTTGTCGGTCTTTTACAAGGGCAGATCTCCACAGATGAACCCTGTATCTCCAAGATTATTAATACAACCCTTAGGGAGAACAAACTGCAAGTCTAGCAACTACTTTATTAATCTCTCCTTAAATTAAGGAGCAGTGGTGGGCATCCTTTTCCTGTGGTTTTCCTTTTGCAGGTTTTACACACAGTAGAAGCCTGCATAGGTTCATAAACCCAAATGTCCCGTGGCGATTATTAGACGCACTAACGACAATGCAATTAAGACCCTCGCCTAACTAAAAACAACTGAGTATGCAAAAAAGTAAACTGTGCAGGAGTGTTTTTATTTGCCTTAATTCATAGACAGGTCCTGAGTCTGCCTTACAGGTAAGTTTGAATTTCATTTGGCTCTGCTCTCTCTTAACAAACGAGATGAAGAAAAGGGGTTAATTAACATATATTTACAAATTATACTATTCAAACTAATTTAGTTTCTGCAAAATGAATCTCAGTTACAAAGGAAGATAAAATGGAAATTTCTGTGCATTAAAATGGATGAGTGTTGTTTTATGAGTCTTTTAGCATCACTGATCTTTTATTAAAGTTATTCAGTAGCCTTTTGCGGGATTTGAATGAACAGTGCTTACAGAAGATCACACGACAGAGTGTTTCCAAATTATGTATGAATTCATAGTCGGCATGCAGCATTCATGGAAAAAAAAATGCCGCTGGGAAATTCTGGAAGAGGTCACTTACTATTTCTTTAGGCCTTCAGCTTGAACATGTGCAAGTATGACATCACACTAAATTAGCTACATGATTATAATTGATTTATTTGCCTACCAGATTAACAGCACTGTCATGGAAGAGTCTAAGAGGGACTGTGATCAATACCTTAATCGCTAAGTGTTGATAATGTTATTTAAGAGTGTTTGTAATTCCCCAAATGAAATCTCTGATTTCTGGTCCAACTAAATGAAAATGTATACAATGGTTAACAATTATTTAACAGTTACAGTACAACAGTGAATGCCTTACCACCATTCAGACAAAACTTTATTCAGGATCTGCGTTTGCGTAACATTTTTACAGCTTAGTTATTTTATTTACATGGTCATCTAAATCACATCACTGAAAAAAATTATATATATTTCTTATCACAATTCCATGAAATAGTCTAAATATATATCAAAGAAGCTCCACTAAGTTCCCTTTCATTTTTAAATTTATTGGCTCTTTCGTCAAATACCTTTTCTGTCACATCCATTCTTAATCGTCAGTGTTCCTCAGTTATAGTAGGAACTCAAATTAAAAGATATTTAAAAGCTTAATCGTGTGTCATCAAATACTGGTAATATCCCTGATTAATATTTCGATATATATTGACATTAATTTTCAGACTCTTCATTTTCTCTTAATGGCTCACACATTAATGTCCTCACACTATGATTGAGATGCAGCTGTATCCACATGTGCCGCATGATTTTCAACAATATACAAGATTCTGCTCTTCCACAGTGAGCAGCCTCAGAGCGGCGCAATTATGAAGCCGTCACCGCCGCCTCACACTAGTTATTTTTGTTTTACATATTTCTCCCACATTCCACTTATTATTATTCATTTCAACAGTGAATATACATATCATGATTTGATAATGCGACCATAAAGAAAGATTTTCTTTCCCAACCATAAAGCAAACCATTTGTTCGCAAGCTCCATTTTTTGTTCCTTTGACTCTGTCATACACAATTTATTATTTATCCCAGTCTTCTGTATTACAAATGGTCTCAGGATTAGGACAAATCAGGGCTCTCCAAACTATCAGGAGGGAAATGGATTCCTGAACAATATGTGTCAACGGAGAAATTGGCAACGGAGTGACAGTGGCCCTGGAGAGGGGCCAAACAATGCCTGCATGTCGCAGGAGGAAATCACACTGTTCCACTTGAGACAAACACAATTTCATATTAATGAATAATTGAGAAAGTTTAGAACTGGGTTGGGATAAATGTGCGCGAGCGTTACGTGTATCTGTGTCATGGTAATACTCGGATTGTTTCCAGCAGCCCTGCCGTATAGAGCAGGGTTTCTTTAGTGGGACTGAGTGGATTGATCGTATAGGGTCATGACAAGACGTGTGCTGAGAATTTTTTCCTCAGGAGTGCAAATTTTCAATTACAGTTTCAGCTTTAAATTAAGTAGCTTCACATACAAGTTGAATTTGTATATTTAAATGAAACCAAATCCTTTAAACTGTATTTTAAATTAAATTTAGTTTAATTTAGTTAGCATTATTATTTAAATGAACTTCCTGTAACCTATATTAGCAGATTTTCTCCCCTACATGTATTTACAGCTCATCAGCATGAACTCGCTGTGGCTGTGCTTGTTAACCTGTGTCTCGGTAACAAGGCCGGGGCTCGTTTGTTACATGAGAGGAGAAAGGAGGGGGTGGTCGACTCAGAGCACGATGCCTTGACTGGAGACGAGGACGCTCCATACTGCACCCCCATCCATGCTAATGATCCGAGCTCTGCACATAATTAAAGCCCTGGTACCCCTCTCCTGTGAAACGCAAGGGGGGACTCTTGTACGTCTCCCAACGTAGCTAGAGGAGGTTTGGAAAACTTCTGAACATCTATGGTCCATTATGTATAATTTCAAAACACATCCCAAGTATGAGGAAAAGAAACTTTTCATTTTTAATGACAAAATCATGAATTATTCTATTTATTGTACACACTCACTCTTTCAAAGGTAGCTGGTCTATGAAAGGTGAAACTGAATCAAGAGGAAAGTCTTTTTGCCGTTAAGAAGGACTTACCGTTGCAAACGACACCTGTTGAGCACTGTGGAAATGAGCAGGAGCTAAATGAGTGCAACATTAAAGGGATATCTTTTAGTATTCAATTATTTTCTGCACTTCTGTTGTTTCAGTTATTTCTCTCCACCATATTATTGTTATGAGTCCATTAAGGAGGAAAACAAAACACATTAACTGTTGGTCCCACGCTCCTCAGCACATGGGTATGAAATACCACTCATTAATCTAAAAACAAAGATTTGGCCTCTTAACTTTTGATATTACATAATGGTATCCTTAAAATAGAAAGGTGTATCTGTTATAAATGCAGTTCCAGTTTCCACTTTCCATTTAAAAAGCTAAAATTCATCCATGTGGTTCTTGGACATTTTGAGTAGAGCAGCTGCTGAGGTTTCCAACACTCTTTGCTCTCTCTCTGCTTTTCATGTAGTTGAGAGATGTTGTTGTGATACTCTGTTGTCTGAAGTCTGAGAATTTCATGTTTCTAGTTTTAATTACAATATTACTAGTTGTTGCATATCCTGGGACTGAGCTGTGTGCTTGTGGCTTATGAGACGCTAGCGTTTATAAACCAATAATGATTATCTTTTATACATGATTCATTAGTATGTCCTAAGGAAGCACTGTTTTTTTTATTCCTAACAGGCTGACTTGACTGCTCAGTATGTGACTGCACTGTGCATTAAAAGTCTGAGAAACTCCAGCACCATTTTCCCCGTTTTTAAAGATAGTATGCGTTGCACTTTAATTGTTATCCATTATGTATGACAAGTCCTGTTTGTTATTCAACACTGATGAACTACACAAATTAAAAGCAATACTCCCTTGATTGGTGGGACATTTTCATCTTGTGTGCTTCTGCAGCATACAGTGTAGTTTTCATGTTTAGCCAATAGGTGTCCCTACAAACCATATAAATACTGCACAGTGCTGGTCCTGCCTGCAGCAGGGCACTGTTGTAACTGCAAACATAACAATCATCACCATTTCTTTCACTATCACAGAAAAAGAGGCCACAGTGACAAAAATACTGGTAATTAGAAAGTAATTTAACTTTTCATATGCATTGCTTGACTTTTTGTTATATTTGTTAAACTCAATAGGACTCTTTAAGGACCTTATCAACATATTTCTACTCAGGTCTCTTCCGATTAAGTTATCAAATATACAAATGGATGATGAAATTTCTGGCTGAAGGATTAAATGGTCATGTTAAACTATTGCACACATCTACAAGAAATATAAATAAATCGTTGACTTGGAATTTTTTTTAACAAAACTGGATGCACTCAAAAATTGACATTTTTGAGCTTGGAGAGTCAAATAAAAGAGGTATCAAATACCTGCGAAATCATGAAACAAAAGATTGTGGTGCGATCTTATGTTGCTCCACTGATAAGTAACTTTGCTAGACAGACATTGGCTAAATTCACGCAATCATTAAATATGATCCTTCTCAGTGTAAATGCTCAAGCAGGATTGTAAGTATACAAAGTTATTTTCCTAGCGACACTGACGATAAAACAACTCCTGACCGCGTCATTTGATGACAGCAGAGATTAGGTTACATACCTAAGCATGCTACAAATCTCATCTGTCATTTATAACACCCGAATTGCCCGTCAGTTAACAGTCCCCAGAGCTAACGCCTCCATCAGGCTCTCCTCATTACAATTTACTGTTCCCAGCAACAGAAATGAGCTGCAAAGCAATACTGAAGTGGACATTTTTATGTCAACAGCTCCATGCTTTTACTGATGTTCTCGCTGATAATTGCTTTTTGCCTCCAAAGCCAGCAATAACCCAGCAATAACTGAAAGCTGATGTTCCTCTCTGTGCTGTCTCCTCCGTTCTTTGATAGATTTTAAGTGTCTTGAGTCTGTTTTTGTCTCTGTGCCGGTACATTTGGCCTGTAATTGTATTCATGATGTCTTATTGTCTGATATACTGAGTGTGGAGTGGCTCTGCCTTGTTGGAATATTAGTTGGCTCCCCGTTGCAGTCCATTGAATTGCTCCTCTTGTCATTGAGTGTTGTATATTAAGTGTATTGTTATCATGTATTCATTGTGCATATTGAGGATTAAGCCATGTAGACTGCATATACGTATACAGTAAATATGCATTGCTTCAGTTTAAATAATTTGCTTTTCACATGGTTTGTTACTGTATTATTTGTGTATGCACCGACCAGTATACTCAGTTAAGTAACTGCAAAGTAAAAAACAAACTAGAAAATCTGAAATTAAAAGTCAAATACCCAAAATGAGTGGCTTTAGTATGATTTAAATTTGATCTTTATAAAAAAAACAATCATAAATAATAAATAAAATATATAAGTCATGAATTTCCCCCCTAAGTTACCAAATCATTTCTTATGCAGAACTATTTGTTCGGATGTTCAGACACACTACACTTTATAAGCACCCCTGATGTACTTAAACATGTAAATGACATTTTCACACTCCCATGGGCAACCAATGCACATGGCACATAAATAAACATGCACAAATTAGATAACAAGGTAGCCACAACAAGGCCTTTGTAGGTCTTTGATAGCAAACCACTATACTACTGAGGATTGTAATAGGTTGTCCTTTTTTGCCTGTTGTTGATATGCCATCTGGCCCGTGTAACAACTACATCCCTTTAGGCCTGCAAATAATGACTTTCCATATCCTTGCATCCAACCTGTGCATGGCTTATTGTGCTTTAGGGGAATATGTGACACTTGACGTCCCTCCCCTTCGCTTTCCTCGTCTTCACTACACCTCTACAGTTGATGTTTTTGACGATGGAGAGAGGCAGACCTTCACTTGCAGGATAAAAGGAAGGGGTAGCGCCCCTCAATCACTCTGCCCTCCAGGAGGCGAGAGGAACGAGGGATGAGAGAGTTGGGGGGCCTGGCAGGGTGCAGAGATGTAAGACACATTTAGATACAGCTTTGGTTGGTGTAAAAACTGTTGACTTTTTTCTTCTCTATCTCTTTTCTATCCCCTTTTGTTGCCTTTGGGGACAAAAGGCATGCAAATATCGGCACAAGACCATTGAGACCACTGGTGGAAGCATATTTAAAATGTCAGGGCACTGCTTGGAAAAGTGAAACAGCTGGAAAGTGCATCTCCCACGTGGTGCTCTAAGTATTGTGGTGAATACTGCCATAGGTAGAGCATTCTGCCCACTTGCCAAACTGTACATTTGTGTTTTCTGCGTCCAGGTAACGGAAAACTGACAAACTGATATCTTACTTATGTCTGATATCAGCTGAGGAACAAGGCATGTTCAAAGGTTGGTGATGAATCCATATTAACCTCTTTGCCACTTCTTTCATCTCCTCACTATACTTCACATTTTCAGGAATTTGCTGAAACAACATCTGTGTAGTCATGCTGGGGGTAGAGGAGGTAACGTGGAGAGCTGTGTACTCAGACGCGTTACTCTGATCCAGGCACGAGTCACCCCTGGGGAGGCTGCAGGGCCTGGGTCAGCCATATGGTGGCAGAAGCCCCTGGAGGAGCCAGCCCGATAAGCTGGATCAGCTACAGCACTTCCTGACCGAGGCTCGGGCCACACCACCGAGCAGGTAAATGAGGGGGGTGGTGGCAGCTACCCCTTAGCAGCAGGAACCACAGCAGCACCATTAGGAACCTGAGGGCAGAGAAATGGAAATGGTTTCATCCATGGCATCTGCAATGCTAAGGGAAATTAAAGTCAGGGCTGCTGAAACTTACACTAAATCTGCTGAGCCTGTCTGATAAAATACTCTAAGTGATAGCTTGTTTTAAAATAATTTTAAAACACATAAAAGCCTTCATTATCCATCCAGAGATGTAATGCTCGTATCATTACGCATTTTGCACTCAGAAAACAATTCAACGTCTATATTAATATTATGATAACACAACCCATTTTATCAGGTTATGGAAAAATAACTTAATGTAAAAACTTAATTTATTCAGTGGATTCCTGAGTGCTGAATAATTTGCACATGTTTTGAATGTTTAGATTTATTTAAGAAATATTTTCTCCATAACTAGCATCATTGGCCCAGTACATGTATTGTCAGCGAAAAGGCCGATACATTATTGAAACCTGAATAGTTATATCTGGCAACTGGTTTATGTGCCCAGTGCAACGAAACTGTAAGCCCTCAGGACTTGTACACGGAGAGAAACAGACAGTCCATTTGTCTGCTGGCAGGTACACGAGTCTCCACTGTCAGTGTGGACCGTACCATTCTCTGGACTGAACCAGAAGGTTTGCAGTCCTGTAATACAGAAACTGGTGGCGGATATGGTGTATCTTGTCCTTAGATGTCAACAAAATGGGATACACGGATTTACTTGTTTGCATTTAGTCAGACATAAAAGATTTAGCTATTATAAATGAGATAACACCCTGTTTTAGGCTTAATAGTATTCTTAATACTTATTCATTGTATTTCAGTATTTAATAGATCTGTAGAGTGGAGTTTTGTTTTATTTGGAGGAAATAATAGTATTTCTCCCAAGGGTTCCATATAAACTAAATGTGAATTGATTTGTACATAGAGAGTAATCTATAGGATGAAACATTTTGCACTGTGGCATTCCTGTGGTTCAAAATATTATGCTGAGTAGCCATATCTCCCTCCAAATGTGCTTTCCCTTCAACATTCCTGACTGCAAGGCCTTTCTCCTTTTGCTGCTCACTTGCACTTGTGTGATTCTGAATTTCAACCAGCAGTGTCAGCTAAGAAACACCACAGAACATGTGTAAAGCATCTTAACCACTCATGTTTTAGATACCAGTAACACGAAGAGCCAGAGTCAGAGATAAACACTGTGATGCTCCTCAGTTATAAAATGGATTTCCATTCAGATGAAAAAGGAACTTGACATCAAATTATTTTTTATGCTGCACATATAATTGCTTAGATTTCAGCAAGACAACATTATGCCCTCCGAAACCGTTACAAATTGCCCTTGTAAAAAAATGTTGATTTTAAGATGTAACAGTACTATGATTAAGATTTGGTTGAGGGAAACATCACAATTGAGGTTAAAATGGTCATGTGTCAAAAAAACAACAAAACATTAAGTGGCAGTTGGAAAACAGATTACAAAAAGCTGTCTGCTTAGTTAAAGTATGATGTTTTGTTGAACCATCCAGTTACCCAGAGCGCCTATACTAGCACTTTTTTGCCCTTTAATGAGGTCACTTTACTGTACCTTACCTTACACAAGTGCCATAATAACGGTGAATGTCTCTGTCCCGTGTCCCCCTATTACCCATCCGACATGTTACATCCTTGGTTGCCCAGCACTCCCCACATTACATTGTTAAAATATAATAGTCATGTCGGTTTTATTTATATCGTGTTATTTTGCCTCAAAATGCTTTATAACAACATACCAACACACAAACCCGGCATACAATCCTCTGATGCAGATATATTTACATTACATTTCTATTTACATTGCAATATATTGTGAATTCAGATTGAATTGCCGTCATTGTAGGATTATTGGATGAGTCCAATAGAAGTCTGTCAAGGCTCAGAAATTAGGGCATTTTCTGAAGTGTTTGGTCAACTAGATTATGTTAGACTCATGCCAAAATCTCTAGTCTCAAGGAATTGTGTATGCATTCATTGCCATATGATGGGATTTCCAACTTTGCTTATAATTAATCAAATAAAGCAAATTTTTAGAAATATAGCCTGGGGCAGAGGAATTGGTATGCTGTGTGTCTTCAGCTTCCCTAATATTAATGAGAATTAGTGGTAATTACATTGATAGAATTTTGAAAACCCTAAATGCCACATTTTCACACTTTGAAGCCCCCTACAGACATAGGTACTCAGTCAGACTGTTTACCTCTACCTCCCTACTTTGATTTGCACCCACCCAGCTTTTGTTTGGTCATGGCTAAATTCACAACCACAGCAATGCTTGATCTCCATTTCCATTCACTAATTACGGTATCAAAATGATATTATAAACCTGACACAGTAAAAGCCTGGTCTCCTCCCAGTGAACAGTATAGATAGATTAACTGCAATTTACTATCAAAGTCTAAAAAGAGACAACTCGGTCCTCTGAGAAAAGCACTGTCGAAAAGTTTTCACTCATCACCAAGTTTCTGAGCCGGAGGATGCCATTTTCATTTTGTTTGGCATTTTTGAGACGTCTGAGGGAGTTGGTGTGCACTTTAAGAGATGCTGACATGTTATTGTCTGAGTGCCTTTTGGTCTTCATCTCTAATAGAGAATGGCTTGCCTTTTGTATTTATAATGCATGCTCTCTTTGAGGTTGTTACAGGTGCCACTGAGAGACTCCTTATCAGTCTCTCCTTGTTGATATTCACACCAACATAATTGTTTTGCCTTCCTAACAATATATTCGGAGGAGTATATGAAACATATTTGCTAATTATGGATTCTCTCAGCAGTGTGGCCTTACCCTGCTTCACCTGGTTTCTAATTAATTTGCTATGTTTATGCTAGTCATTATAACCTTGACAGCTCGTTACCTTCATCCCAGGAAAGGGTTCTTTCATGACAAATTACTAGGCTGGATGTGTGACACCTCTCTGACTTGCCTGTGGTCTCCCGTGCTGGGGACAAAAGCCCAGATGACTCTAACTGAGCTGTGTCTTGAAGATATGAGATATTCAAATGAGATGCTAACAGAGAGGGACTTTGTGATGCCGGATGTCTAATGTTAATGTTCTCATTTGAATATAAAAGAATCTTTGCCATTTTTTCTGGATCAAAAAATGAGAATAAGAGATGTGAATGTGAGTTCTTCAGGCATGACTGACAAGACAATGGGAAAGTTTTACAGTGTCGCTGCCTTTGTCAAACTGATATTTAACAAGCACTCAAGTCGAAGGAATTATAGGTTAAACACGGGGCACATAATGGAAAATAAAAAACATGTACATCTTGTTTCAGTATTAAAGAATAACCCAAATAAATTGATCACAACATTACGGAAAGATCCTGGCACTTATGTGATGATAAGTATAATGTAAGGTTTAAAGTTTCAACAACAACTCATACTTACACGTATATTGAGATAACTAGCAAAACTAGAGTGATTTTGATAGTACCTTTGATACAAAGTGACATAGATCAAAAGTCAGAATCATTTGCCTTACATTTCATAGCCATAACATATTTTCAACTCTATAAATAAACACTTTAAAAAAAAAAAAAAACATCTCAAAAACTCAGTTCTGGTACTACCCTCAAGAAAAATCACAGAAAAATTAGTCTGAGTTTGCTAGCACTGTGACATTGTCATTCAATAGCAAATTTGCGCAAACATTTCTTGTAATACGGAGAGCAGTGTGCACAACTTGGTCTTTGGTTATCTGTTCAGTTCCTGTGGCCTCAGTATACTTTGGTTTAACAATATTACTTAAAATATTTAAACTTTTCTGCATGTCCTAAGAAAGCAATTACAGCTTACTCAGACAAATAGGCCTATTCAGGAGGGGTTCATGGTTTCCCTGAACCCAACAGAATGTCCTTCAGTGAGACGGAGATAATAATTCATGCTCAGGGGCTCCAGATATGCCAACAGGTCTTATCTACTACTCCTTATTCACCATCATTGCTCAATATACTGTATTGTCGAAGGCAAATTGAGGATGTATAATTCAATAAGCAATGTACTAAAGAATTAATATATTCAAGTTAATTATGCCACCGTGTGAGGGAACTGTTGTACATCGGATTACCAAAATGATTTTTACTTTTGACCTTGGTCTCTGCGGATCAGCTTCATTATGAGGTTTTAGTTATAGCTTAACATTTTAAAACAAGTGGAATGGAGCAGCCCCTTTATTTATGATTCAAGGATTGATGTCCTTTGTTTAAATAAAATATAGCTGAAAGGTGGGAGTGTGAATGAATCTTTTCAAGTGAGTAATTAGATGTGAAATTTATTTATTCATGTTTATGTTAGGTTTCGCTATTCATAAGACAGCTGCTCCACAGAGGGAAAGCTGCAGAGGAGATGGAAAGGAACTGGCTGGTATAAAGTGTTGAAAGAAGAACTAATGTTATCAGAGTTTTTTGTTGAACATTTATCAAAACAGGATCCTTGACAATAACTCTCACACAGCTTTACATAGACAAAATAAACAACAATACAAAGTCTTATGTGTGAGGATTACATTATGTTCACTTTGCTAGGTACGATATAATATAAGACCATCTTTCTAAATGTTCCTCTTGCAGTTGCAGTCTCAAGGCCACGTTTTCCATACACTTCATGGCGTTAAGTGTTTGGGTTTATTGATCCAAGGTAGGTAGGTGAGGCTTAGGCCGATTTATGGTAATAATTTTTGGGCTATTAACGCAAGAGCTCTGAGCATATACCATTTATTTTTCCACCAAACATGCACTGCCTAAAATCAACTGTTGTGGTTCAAATGGTCTGTCTAAAGTCAGAATTTCTTCATTTAGGAAAAATGTGGGAAATGTTTCTTGTCATTAAATCACATCTTCTCCAACAGAGAGGATTAGATTTAGTGTCATATTTGAATATTACTGTTGGTGTTTTAAAAAATCTAATTCTCAACTCCCGACCAAATTTTTTCCAAGTTGGGCCACTTAAACATTTATAACAAGACACCTACTGTAGTACCTCTTAAACTCTTCATCTATAGCTATGGTACTGGCCTCAAGTTTACTTTTTACATCTAATGTGTTTTCTGTTGAATCCATGTGAATCCTACTGTATAAATAAGATGTTAGTATTTGGTTTTCAACCATCTCAGGGCCTTCTGTCAAGCAACTTTGGCAGGTTGCAAATAGAAGCTATTCTTATTCTCCTTGATGACGACATGGGTAGATAAAATTGTTTTCTTACAATCTCCCAAACCTTCAAAGTGTAATTTACCCCTTGCATTATTTATCACAAGTTTCTCCTATACCCTTGTCTTTTGAGAGGACCTAGTTTCCACCCTGCCTGACATTATCTAAATTAGAACAACTGACCACACAACAGAAATACAGATGATACTGATCCATGTCACATCAACAGACACGCACAGGAAATGTAATAAAGCACTCAGTGGTGAGATCATGTTCTCCTCCCGTGTTCTCAAGTCAGTGGAAGCATCTCCCATCTCTTGAAATCCTTTTTGACCTGACAATTATTGAAATTGGCTTTGCATAACTGAAAGTTCCTCGTCACCTCTAAGTATCTGAAGCCTCTCTTTGACCATCTGATTTTCAATTTTATATAAGTGTGTGGGCCAACCTCTGATTGTCATTGCTTCAGATTTTGCCTCATTAAAAATACTCAGACACAGGCACTTGCTCAGGCACTGTATGAAAGCACAATTTAGAGCAGTAGCAGTTCACCCAACACTATATACTGTACATGTAAGATCTCTGTTTCAACTTTTAATCCACATAACAGAGGTTGACTTGACTTGAATCCCATTTGTTCTATAGTATGATTTAAATATGAACAATCCATCCGGTCAAACATCTCTGCATCAAGAATAAAGGTTACTGGAGGTTGGACAGAGTCTCTTGCCACTGATTGTAAATTTAATACGCCTCTAATATTATTTGTTGCCTGACATCATGGTATGAAGCCAGTCTGGTCAGGGTTGATAAATTTCCCTAGATGTCTCTGCAGTATGTAGCTGAGAATTTCTGCATCATTCCCAAGCATGCTGATTGGTCTATAGGAGCCACACTCTAGATGATGGTTCCCCTCCTTATGAATTACTGATAATATAGCCCCTGACGAACTCTTGGGTTAGTCAGGTTCATGTAAGGCATAGTTGAAGGTTTCACAAAGTTTAGTTGCAAACTTGGTCACAAAGGACCTGTAACATTTGCAGGGCAACACATCTGCTCCAGGGGACCTGTTGTTTTTCAAGGATTTGATAGTTTCACTTTCTGAAATTGGGGCTGTTACAGTAACTGCTCATCCTCTGCCTGATTTAGCTTTGCCAAATTGAGATTTAAAAATTTACTTTAACTTTAAAATTCCCTTTCTTATTTGCCACGCTGGGTCTCACCTAGTGCTTGATGAAGGTTTTTATGATGCTTCAGCTAAGGACAACCATTTTTGACATCATTTTAATAGTTTTGGAAATATAGCCAGATGAAGTGGTTGTGCTTGCAGCTTTGCGTATCATGAAAGAGTGATCTATTTGTCTATTAGCTGGAATTATTTTCTCTGCATGTGCCCTTGTAGTTTGTTTCTGTTTTCTTGAATCAGCACAGAGTTGAGGGAAACACTGGTTCATTTTTATTTAGAGTAAAGTTTTCATCAGTCGTTAGTTTCAATTGTTGTCATGTCCTTCAACATCTAGATATATAATATTTAATATATTTAAAATGCATTTCAAAACTAAATTCAGTTTCAGCCTTACCGGGCCATGGTCAGATAGATGTGGCCCATCTACATTTGACAAAAAAGTGAAGTCTTTTGTTCTTGGAATTCCTAGTTCTCGAACCATCAACAAGTCCCAACTCCTCCAATATATGTTCAACTGCTTCGGCTTTCGTACTAGGGGGTCCATGTTCAGAGGGCAGCCTAATAGCTTGCTATTGAGCACTTAAAGGTTTTCAGCTGACCCGAAATCCTTTTTCTTTTTATTGAATGTTCCATTAACATTGTACCTAACCACACTGAAACTTGACGACCGTTTTATTCTTACTACATTTTTACTTGATCTCATGTTCCTCTTATTTCTTCCTCCCCCATTTCTTTTCCTGGATTTTTAACGACTGACCACTCTTTTAGATTTTGAACACACTGATGTTTGGACTTAACAGACATGTCAAGGATACAAGAATTCTCCACAAACAAATTTAAATAAAAAGAATAAAATTGTTTTACTCCCCAAAACCCAACTGGTTGCAGAATTCTAATGAAACCATGAGTTAAGTCCAGTGTATTGTATCAAGCCCCTGTTGTATTAAAGGCAGAGAGAAAGAAGCTTTTGATTTGCAGCCCTGTCTTGGGTCTCATCACAGGGGGGGAAAGAGTCTGGTGTAATTCACCCCCCCCAAACTCTTATTTTTTCTCACATACAAACATTCTTCAGTGCAATTAGCTGTTTCAAGCCAGTCTCATAAAGGAATAAGTATTGTGCATTAACATTAAGGAAAATGGCACTGAATTCCAATATGCTATTTCCTGACAATCACATTAACGGTCCTCTCAGTCCTACATGATGGCTCACAAATCTGCATCTGACAGAGACGTGTCTCCTCTTCTCCTCCTGTTCTCCTGCCTTTGCTATGAGCTCCCATTACATCCTCTCCCTCTTGCTCACCTTCACTGAGATGCCCCCAGGGGGTGGGAAGAGCCTTGGGTAGAGTTGGGTATGTTTTCATTGCTGTCTCCAGGCTGACACTCAGCAATGCTGGGAAGCAACATTTAGGCTGGGTCCTCCTCT
>JBCAUF010000134.1:9754447-9766078 GCA_038406115.1 Haemulon aurolineatum
TGGGTATGTTTTCATTGCTGTCTCCAGGCTGACACTCAGCAATGCTGGGAAGCAACATTTAGGCTGGGTCCTCCTCTGTTTCAGTTGCTTTATCAGACCACAAGCTCACACACTCTTCTTCTTTACCTCCCCAGACTAATCTTGGCCAAAGTATATGATTTTTCCTTGGAAAGTGACTTGTTTCTGTGCTTGGTTTCGTAGCGCTGCTTTAAAACATACAATGCTTAGCATAGCGAAATGCCCTTAATGCACCCTCATTCTCCTCACTTTCTTCAAGTATTTGGTAAATCCTCACATTATTGCACTGCATATGGCTCTGTAGATGAGACGAGAGAGTTGTCTCTCATGTTGCTGGCCAGTATCTTCAGGTGCACTAATTCTTGACACTGCCTCAACAGTTCTCTGCTCCTGTCCAATACTGATTAGCTTCTAGACGCTTCTAGTAAAGACCAGTGTAGCTGTGTAGATCATGGTACGCTTTTCTCTTTGACCTCTTCTCGAGATTCTTCTTGTCTCCTCGTACTTTTTGTAACTCTAGATGTACTCGTGTTTCCCCCCAGCACTTTGCTTGTTCTTGCTGCACCTCAAATATTCTGTAACCTTATAAACAGCCAGCAACAACTGAATTTTGAGGGAGATAACACCCAATGCGTGTATCTCAAAGCATGGCACACTGGAGGTCTATCTTGTTTTAATGGTTTATGGTTTTAATGAGAGGTTCTACTTCTCTCAACCTTCACAGTGCCAATATGCAAACCACCCTGCAGGTCCTGTACCTGCTCTGAGCTGAACAACTTGTTCAGCGGAAAATGAGTGGCCTCATTGTATATCCTCCCAACTTTGACAGCTGGGAGATGCCTAGGGCTCATCCTGAAGCTACTACCTCAGTTTCTGAGAGCAGAGCTGTTGCAGAAATTAAGGCTTGGGTTTTTGCAATCTTCCATTTATTGCAATGCAATGTCAGTTTGGCCTGATAGTGCATGCCTTTATAGTCCTGATTGACAGTGTGAATTTTAAAATGGAAAGGGCACTACGGAAAGGAATATTAGTTATTCCTTACTGGCCAATGGCAGCTAATAATGATGATTTAAAGAAAGAGAAAATGTTCTCCTAGCATTGAGGTCTGAACGTCAGCCTCAGAGGATCACAGTAACTTCTGTAAATTGCATTAACTTTTTACAATGTAGGCTAGGTTCTTTGTGGCTGCTAGCCTCATCTCATTAGATTTTCCAATTATTATTCCTTTTCGCTGTGTTACTACTGGGCAAAAATGCACACCCCTGACACAGTAAAAATAATTAGCTACTCCCAATAATGCAGCAGTGTGTTTGGAGCAGAGTGAGGTCTGAGCTCAGGGTATTTTCTTTTTTTTTTCTAGAGATCATGACACTCTGAATTACCTGAAGAATACCTGGAGCAATCTATGAACCTAATTAACTTCCCACAGAGATCAAATCAACACATCATTTTGAAATATATGGGAAATAAAAACGAACATTTGCCAAGGTCTTATCCGTCCCTTTCTCTCCCTTCTGTCTTGCAAATGCTGCTCTCTCTGGGATCTATTGCATGTAAGTAGAGCTGAAGAATGAAGGGGGAATGCGTTGGGAAGGACCAATTTATTCCATCAAGTAATCAATGTGCAATTTGAATTCATTTGAATGCACTCAATCATGCCCCTAATGTTGATGGCTCACGGGTGTGAGCATCAGTTATGCAGGAGTGTTATATAGCTTTGGTTTGGACCCATTTCATCAAATATGTATGGGGTTAAAAAAAAAAGTGCATCAAAATAGGATTGAACAGAATTACACTTAAGTTTCTCATGTGTTGGGAGCTCTTGACTTGTATTGTTCTGAATACTAAGAGTTCTTTTGACCAGGTTTCTTTGTTTTTTGGGGGTTTTAGATGGTGTTGGAGGAATCAGACATGTCACAAAACTTTTTTTTTTCATTCGCTTTTTTGCTTATTTACTTAGATGAACTCATCAAACCCTTACTTTCATGCCATAAAAGGCTCTTGTCTGAATGGACATATAGTACAAAAGCAAGTGATGCAAAAAGGTGAAATCGGGGTATATCTCTCCAGCTCAATTGAGCCTGCCTTTTCTCCTCACTCTTCATCAGCCTTGCCTGCCTCGCCTCTGTCTGCCAGTGTGTTTGGCTTTTAGATGTGATGTGAGCGTAGTATTCTCTCAGACCCAGGCAGTTACTTTGTGAACAGCCGCTGCTTGCACACTGATGGTATTTCACTGCTGCATCCCCCAAGTTATATTAAATTTGCAACTGGTCCTCTTTAAGTCTTTTTCATGAGATGTATGTTTTAAAGAGTGTGTCAATTCTTAAAGATGCCCTTGGCTTTTATCAGTCGTTTTTAAGAAAGCTTTCAATAAAGAGTGAGGCGAGAGCGCAATGTGGCGGTGGCCCATTTTGCTTGCATAAACTGCATATAAAATCTTAAACTCAGATCTTAAAGGCTGATACGATCTGACTTAAAGCCGTCTCAACAAAGCTGAGGCTTCAATATTAATGAATTTTACTTAACATCATTTTAACAATGATTCAATGTTTGCTCTTTTCAGTTTAAAGCGCTTTTCTTGTTTTTAAGCAATAACTATGCATTCCTTTTCACGCATAGCTTCAGCCGCTGGTTCCAACTGCAATTAGACGTTTAAAGCTGTGACTTCTCCTGTGAAGACCTCTCTTATAGCCCTGCAAGAAATCAGCTATGCTTTTTATTTCATGTTGCAGCCGATCTACAGATAAACCCCGAGCAACTGTGTTTGTTTTTAACATTCTCTAAGTTCCAGCTGTTCAGTTGACCTGTATCCCTCCTAGGGTGCCATGGTAAAGCAAAGGCGCAATTACTTCTTATTAGAACTCTGACTCCTGATACACCTCTACGAGGAGGGGTGAGCCATCACTTCTAGACATGCTAAACCTCTTGTAACAGGAGACAGCGGAGCCCACCAAATGTGAGTTTATGTCTACGGCTGGTATGATAGTAGAGTCAGTGGTAGCGTCCTGCTGAGTTCCCGCACAGATCAGAGATCACAGATCCACAGTGCTCGCTCCTGAGACTCTGGCCTTCTGCAACATTTACCCACTACATGAGCTCTCCAAGCTGTCATTCACACACTGAAGCACATACACACGAGCAAGCGCACACACACGCCGGACAGAAATTACAGTAGGCTTGTGTCTTAATTATGCACAAATCAGGCCGCAACAAATCAGGTCTTTTGACAGTTCTACATTAAGAAATTATTAAGTGTTTACTCAGTAGTGTGAATTAATCATGTCTTGGTTTGCATTTTTGCCAAGGTGTTTTCTTTTTTTTTTATATGATTGATTATGGGTGTACTCAGTACCCTATATGCAGCCTAGAAGTACATTGGTTCCCAACCTTGGTGCCAGGACCCTCGATGGGCAACAACAAAAATCTGATGGGTCAGGTAGAAGGAAAACAAACCATATTTCTGCCATTAAAATATTTTTCTGATTCTCTTCTTGCTTCTTCAGCTTCGACAAGAGGTCACAAGTATTTACATTGCTTTATGCATCTTTAATATACTTTGCACATTGCTTTATTTTGAGGGGTCAAAGGGTATTGAGTATGGGAACGACTGTTGCTCTAATAGAAAAGAGCACTACACTTTTTAAAACAAGCATCTATCAAGATTTATGGCCACAAAATTGTGAATGTATGATGTTGCATATGTGAATGTAAAAAGAATTCAAGGCTCCACAACTTAGTTTTTGTTACACAACATGGAAAAAGAGCTGTGATACAGTCAGGGGTTGCATTATTTAGCACTAATACTAGTGCTGCATTATTATTGAAGTTCACTTCTCATCAGCTTGACAATGTGGGATATAAGTGCTGTTTATTCAGACAGCACAAAAGAATATTGATCTCCATTCATTTCATCATAAGCTTGACCTGTACTTGACTTGTGACATTGATCCACACACAGACTATACTGACCAGAGGAGAGAGAGGCCATGACCATCGATACAAAAGAGGGTCCCTGTTGATTTTGCCAACAGCTAATTATGCCTAAACTCTCATATAGACCAATTAGCAGACTAAAAAATGGTCACAGATTGATTTTAGCTGTTATCCGCCCTTCAGATCCAAACCACTGTAGGTTTTTCTCTCCGTGATCAGCACATCCAAAAGATGCTAGAAGTGAGACTTGAAAATGCAGAAAACTGTATAGAGATTGTATGGAGCACAGAGATAATATGTACCAAATATTAGAACAAGAATAACAAAATGGATTTAAAACAATATCCATTGAACTTCTCGTGTAGATTCAGGCTGAGGCTTGCATTTTAGTTTCTAGTATTTCTCTCAAGTGTGAGTATTGTTTTCGTTCTGCTGAAGCATTTGCAATGCGGCAATGGGAGGATGCTAAACTAAGTGCTGATACAAGTTGCAACTATATGTATTGGAGATATCCAGTGTCCAGTACTCAAAGTATAATGAGTATAAAATGGAGCATTGCAATGCTCAATCAAATATATAAGTTTCATAATCAAGCTTTTTTAGTCACAATTTGTTTCATCATCTTAGCCAAAGGTTGTTAAAGGTGAGCAAATTAACGTTTCCTTGGTCGTCAGACTGCGCAAATATTAAAACAATAAAAAGAACCGTTTCAACCTTAACATCATATGAGTTATCTGTATCTATTAGCACTAGCTCATTTTCAGATCTGGAACCTATACCAGTATACGGTGGCTGATTTAAGGTTCAGGGATCTGATTGCCTCGGGCGAGTTATTCTAAGAGCCCCCTGATGTCAGTGGGACTGTCTGGCAGAATAAAAGGCAAGGCAATAAACTGGGGGAAAAAGTAGCACACGCGCATTGAAATCGGGGCCTCCCCGAGGCGATGGCCCAACTGGCCCGTGGTTAAATCCTCCACTGAAAGTGTAATAATCACACCAGAGCCCCACAGAGGGAAGGGAAGAGAAAGAGAAGAGAGTGGGGGAAGACACAGAGGTACCAAAACAAAAGCCACCCCTCTCTGTCCTGTTCTCTTTGTGCCTTCTATCCAAAGGAAAAAAGACAAAAAAAATCTTGGCGCTAAGAAAGGGAATTATAGGGGCTGTGATGACGACTGATGGGAAAGTGGAACAAGATCTGAAACGGATCACAAGGGTTTATTGTAGCTGTGGCAGTCATTCTGATGTGTTTGCAGATATAAGCATTAGGCTTGTACTCTAATCCTGTCCATAGGCTGTTGTTGGCTCGCCCTGGCTGCAGATAAATGGTTAATAATACTTTGACTACCGTGAGCAATGGGCTTTGCGGTTGTAAAATTACTTAACACACGTTTGTGCTTGAGCAAAATGTACCAGTGATGGCTGTGTTATCTTTGCTTTTATGAGATTTGTCTCATCTTTGGCAGCGGTGAATTTATTTTTCTGTCTCTCAAAAAAATTAACAAAAATGGAAAAAAAACCCATTTGTTTAGATAGTGATATTAAGCCATTACATTCCTCTTGAATGCCTCTCAATTCTTTCCCCTATAAGAGTGCCCAGCAGGAACTCCCACTATAAATCACATTTAGTACCTCTGACATGTTAGAAGAAGTGATATAGCTGCCAGTGCTCTAATTGCCTCACCCTGCATGCTTCGTCTTTGTGCTCCTATCTCACATTTTAAGACACTTTGCCCAAGTCGAGTACTTCTGCGTGCGTGTTTTAAGATCTGCGTCGGTTTTAAGAATTGTGCAAATGAGGGGCATGTCGAACAAAACGTAGTGTCATGTATTGTTTGAAAACATCAATTAAGGGAGTGTTTTCTATCCAGAAACACAGCTTGAGCGGTACCCCTTTTGTTCTTGCTGGTAAATTGTGGGAGGTTGACTGGGCTCGCTAATTATGACAGGAAAGGTCAAACTAATTAGAGCTCCCTTTGAACTTGCCATTGAGAGTTCCTGATATCTCCACGCAGACTTGACAGAGTTCAAATTAATCAAGAGTTGTCCTATATGCAGCGAAAATATCAGCTTTTTGAGGGGCTTTTTTCTTTTTTCTTTTTTTTTTTTGCAGGAGGCTGTGGTTACAAGACATTGACATGTGCAAACAGACCTCTTTATCAAGTGTAAAGAGAACACTTTGTGCACCATTAAACCTGCACAATGCCGTAATCGTCTTTGTTTAGATATGTTAAATAAAGCATATCATTATGCTCTACTGGGTGCTAAGTGGTATTTAAAGGTCCATAAATTCAATTAGACACTGTTTAATGCTGCCCCTAGACCATGTTAGTGCAGTGACGCACGTGATCCGCGGGAGGGTCGCGTCAGCCATTTTTAAGAATTATTACTTAGGATTTACATTTATATTGTCATTTTAATAGTATGACCCTCTTCAACCGATAGGGGCCTCAGATGCTTCCAGGGCCCAAGCTCATTCCTCCTCCCTCAGGACCGCATCCCATTTGTCATTATACATAGCTAGGAAGAAATCTCTCCTCAGTCTCTCAGTCTGTCATTAGAGCGGTCCCGTTAGCCTGGTGCTAATGCACAGTTTAGCAGCCACCGCGGAAAATGCTAAAGAGGTCCTGACAACTCCTGGGGGTCGGCTAAGTGTGGGCCAAGGGTTTCTGTGTGTGCGTGTGTGCGAGCGCGCACTCACATTAGTGTTTGAAGGGGGGGGTGGGCGGGATGGGGTCCCAGTGGTTGTTTGCCTGTTTTCCATCAAGAGCCCTCATCTCCTTTATCCCCTTTGTGGCGGAGGCCCTCCTCGGGCAGTTCCCTCTGAGGGGGATCTAAAAAGAGCAGCTGCCGGGGAATGAGTGCCATTTCCTCCTGCTGTCACCAGCACACTGGCAACCCTTAGTCCTCCTGTCCCCCTCCACCCACAAACCCCCTATTAATATGCATATGAACTTGTTTCTCTTAGTTCTGAACTCCAGTGACAAAGTGGGAAAGCATATGCCTGAAATATTCATGATCGCACGCAGTAATTAAGCGGTGGAGAAGGGAACTCTGCGAGGGAGAGTCACTACCCCTCTGCTGGAGTTGAAAACTGCCTCTTTTTTTTCTCCGGCACTGAAAAGCATGTTGTCCCTGCTTTCTCAGTAATTCTTCGAAGCGTTCTCCTCATTGTGTGCGCGCCGTCGTGCAACACGGAGCCGTTCACCATGTAAGAGTTAATGAGGCTTAAAAGGAAGTGCAGTTTTTGTTTAGTGTGTTAAACCCAGTTAAGTGCCAGAGAGAAGCCACAGTGTGACATCAGGACTGTTTTTCTCCATTTTCCTCAGTGCCACATCCATCATTAACTACCCTTTTGCTATTCTCTCCATCCAAACACAGAAACTTGCAAGATTCTTGGATGATATTACTGCAGCGGAATTGGAGGATCTCTTGCCTCACACTATTTTTAAACTCATAAGTGGTGGCAGCAACCTGCTGAGTAACAGATTAAGATGAGTTTTAGATTAGAGTATTTTCACTTTAGGATTTTATTTAAGGAACTCTGGGCTGAAACTTTAATCATGTATAACTGATATTTCATCGTAGTTCACAGGAATAAAAAATGTGAAGTGCTTTTTTCCTAGCAATTACCCATAATTTACTCTGTTAACCCATACTGTATCTACTGAATCATATCAGTATAATTTATATTGGTTTGGACACAACATTGTCTGTTTTTATTCCCCAGTTCTCTAGGATCACCTATTCTGCCATTGTGCAATCCATCTTTGGGTGCAGCATTTAGAATCCACTGTGGACAAGATTTTACATGTAGAAATCACCACGTTGATGTTTCTTTCATGCATATAATGCCATGTTGCAAAAATAGTGCACATAAAATACTAAGTCTGGGAGCTAAAGCATAGCTAATACATCAGAAATCCATCAAATTTTAGCAAAATGTCCAGTTATATCTGAAAATGCACTTGCTTTATGTTTTTACAAGACCAAGACTTTGAAGTCAGAGAATAAAGCATGCTGCAGACCATTCAGAGATTTAGCCAGAAGAATCAGAGGACGCTGAGGGTGGACGCCTCCGTACAGCCACCAGAGAGATGGAGAGAGGGAGAGGGAGGGGGTTGGGGGTTGAGGGGGGTTATAGTTACAGAATCTGAGAGGGAGGACTGGGGAGAGAGGGCTGTGAGATGGTTGCCGAGGCTTGACAGCCAGGTAGATTGTATCTGACATAAAGCCCAGAGATGAAAGAAGAGCGGACAGCTGGCCCACTGCACTCAGCGCACTCCATGCAGTTGCACTCACCTCGCCATGCCGCTTGTGCCCCCCCTCGCCCCCCCTTACCCCCCCTCACCACAGCCTTTTTTCGCTCTCATTCTCCTCCTGTTTATGCTCTCCTGACGGGCTCCTCAGGGGTGTGTCCGCCACTTTCCATCAGGGGATCATCTCCGCTCTCTGGGCCCCTGCCTAGGCCCCGGCTGGCCCATCCGAGGAGCAGTGGTCCAGAGATCAGCCTCCCGCCTCGTCTCCACGTCTCTCCACTCTGCTCCGCTCCGTGCCTGTCATCTCACAGCCCACTCAGTGCCACACTGGCTTGTTTTGTCAATAACCATTTATTTGTTGCTGGAATGGCAGCAGCCATTACATCTGACCTCCCTGTTTCATCAATTATGGATAGATTATTGGATGTGAACATCTGCAAGAGCTTGCTGTTGGACTCACCTCCTGGCAGGGATTAGATAAAGTATTAAACTGTTGTTTATTGTCAGGCCAAAACTCTACTGGGAAGCCAGAGAATTTCTACAACCCCACAGCAAAAAATAACTCCCATCAACAAGGCACCTTAAATAGTTTAGCAGTGCTGCTGAGGCCCCCTCTTGGTAAGATATAGGCCATTTATTATTTACACTTATTACTGGTTGTTATAACACTCATGGTAAAAGCTACTGGCAGATGGGGCCTAGTCATTGTTTGTCACCTTTGTAAATGTGTGAACCAGAGGCCAAACACACACTACACAGACATGCGCCCAGATGCCAGTCTCTAAAGGAACTTTCTACTGGGACAAGTCTTTCTGCTCTGCATAGAGAAATGATTGCTGCTAAACCACCAGTGATTGAGAGAGCAAGATCATGGACAGACCACACACACACACACACATGCACACACACAAATATACACACAGATCCACACACAGTCTCAGGGGTCAGAGAGATATTTAAAAACACATTTAGGTTATTTATTTTTAAAACATGCCAAATAAAATGTTTAACACATGAATTATAGATTTTAAATGGATATCTTCTGGCTGAATATGTAACACTGGCATCGTATTTAAGTAATAGTTGGAAATGGGGGAAACGGGCAGCAGTGGTGCTAAATAAGGATTAGTGTGATGCATGACCTGTGGCTCAAGTTGTTCCACAATTTTTTTTCCCCCCCAATACTGGATGCATTTCAATTTTTCCATGCTTAATGTCACATTACACTTTGACAGCACTGCTGCCCTTTACTGTCTCTCAGTGTTGTCAAAGATGTCTGATAACAGGATAATTTGTTCTTTTACAAATTATTTATTCTTAAACTGTAGTTGAGTCTTTAACACAGTCATTTACTTTAAACATTGGAGGAGAACTTAAAATATGAATGAGTAACCAAAAGCATACATAGATATTTCAGCATAGGCAGTTTATTACATAGAGAGAAATGATCATACAGATAAAGTACACTCTGTTTCCTATTATAGTATGATATCGTATAATCGCTGCAATGTTTCTACAGTACTTGTCCATTACGAGGAGAACATATGTGAATAAAAGCCGAGAGCCCAGAGACATGATTGATATCATCAACTATGAAATCATGTGTGATAGAAAGCCCTCAGTGTCTTTAGTTTTTGATAACTATTTACTTAGAATCATTAATTTGAGCAGAACAATTTGATGTTATCAATTTGATCATATAATCACAGTATGATTCCACAGAAAGTATTGGATTATTGCCCAGTTATAACTATAACAAGAAACAAGAATTATTTTAATAATTGTTTTAAACCAAACAACATGTCTGGTCTACCCACACCAACCTATTGTTGAAAATTTGACACATTATGTACAAATTATAAAATCCTAATGCACCACTGCCATATTGGATGTTTCCTCCCAAAAACTAAATATGTGCTCAGACATTTTTATTGGTACAGGTGACCTGAACTTGGACTAAGAGACTTTTCTTGACTGCTTAGTATCTTCTCCATAGTGCAGCGAGGAAGAGGTTGCTGCACTGCCTTTTTAGTCCCCTGTCAAAGCCTCTCACAGTTCACCTTCAAGGCATCTGCTCAGCTGTCAACACCAGTTGTCAAACCGACACTTAGCATTCACATTGTTTCTATAAAAATGAAGATATGTATTTCCACAGAGTCTCCAAAAAACCAGCACGTAGCCCCAGCGTTTTCGTTAATGTCTTTAGGTGGTTTAGGCAGTGATGTAACCTCTGTCAAACAGGAAGTGTCTTTTTTTTCCAGGCTTTGAACAAAGAGCGTGAAAACCTCCTGTGTGCTAGAGAGTAGCGGGGCACTGTGCATCAAAATATCAGTGCAGGTTGAAAGGCACAAAATAAGGTCAGTGTCACCGCACTGCATTATTAATACCCCACTGTTTATCTCCTTGCCCATTGAATCTGTGCACAACAAAATGCTGCCTCCTATGAAATATTGATGCAATTTCCTAGCTTTACATGTAGAAAAAGCAATCGGAAAACTAGGTGTTACACACTGGCAGCAGGTTGCTGAATGGCATGTCGCCTGGTAACATAAATTGTCAAACACAGCAAAACACTGGTGAGACGCTGCTAAAACAAGCCATCACACTGTAAGCTGCGGGTCAGGTGGGCATGCTGTCATGTTTATTGGCGGACATATTGCTTGAACACAGGTCACTCTGTGAATTCAGAAAACAGCAGTGGTTATTTCTTCACTTTTATTTTAATTATTTTGCTGTCACAATATAAATAACGTATTATTGTTACAATCACATTGATTCTACGCTAACCAAGCGGCCAGTCATTCAGAAGCATTTGAGTGAAAAATCAATCCCCTTTGAGGACTTGCCAAACAAGTTATCCAGTGTGTCCCTGCTCATGTTTGTCTGCTATTCAATATTTAAAATAAAAATGCCGCAAGTTTTTAAAAACATATTTATGAACACTTTAATGCGTATATCAACTCAACTATCAGTATCAGTTGGCATAATAATGTATTTGAACTGAAAACCTGACATTGTTGTTAATCTCCAAAGGCTTCATTCATTGTTAAAGGTTTCTTTTAAAATGATAACATTTTGGTTATTTCATCATACCTCACTTAAATGTAGATAAGCGTTTGTTTTTTTTTCATATTATTTGGAGACAGAGGTATAGCAGGTCTTTGCACTTCTAGGGAGAAATCAAAAATGCAATTTATTGATATTTCATAATTAAAAGAAAACGTGTTGCACTCCATACAACTCGCAATGCATCGCCGTCAGCACACGTCCAGGTAGTGCACAACACTGCACCACTTTAAAGCACAACACGCTTTCTCCCTTTTGTCTTTTGTCTCTTTCATGTTAAAATCGCTTACTAATTAAGCCAAATGCCACTGCATCCAGAGTGCATGCTTCCACACACACACACACACACACACACACA
>JBCAUF010000134.1:9766178-9788125 GCA_038406115.1 Haemulon aurolineatum
CACACACACACACACACACACACACACAAAGGGAGAGAGCGAGAGAGAGCTCTCTAATGATCAACATGCGCCAGCGTCTTTATTATCCCAGCCAGCCAGTCAGCCTGTGTCTCTATAGTCGGCTCATGTGCTGTTTAAGTGATTGTAAATCATCCCACAGTAATGGCTTGGATTAGCATACTATCAAAAAGCTTTCTTCATGCATGATGCGGTAACATCTCAGGGCCCTAAGTGTTTTATGGTGAGTGAGACCGTATCACCCACTGTCATTAACAATCTAGTGGTGGCCAAGCAGGCAGCTGTACTCGCGCGGCTGCTGTTAGTGTTACCAGATGCGTGAGGAAGATGCAGGCTTGGACTGCAGCCCATTATGGGCGCTGCCTGTCAGGAGCCATTAGGCACATGCTTTTTGATTAATGCTCTAAGTGATGGTGTGAGCACTACTCAGAGACCAGCGCAGGGAAAGAGGAGAAAGAAAAGGTTATCGCCTCACTAAGGAATGCCTGAACAGGCGCTGTAGTGTCAGTGATGATGATCGTGAAGACGGTCTAGCCTTTGCCGGAGCTGCAGCCGGGTGTGAAAGAAGCATCCTGATGTTTGTTTTTTGCTGCACAGAGTGGTTTTAGGCTCTGATTTCTTCTTCCTGTTTTTGAGGGGATCCTGCTTAGGGAGAGGATCTCAGGGTGTCCCCCCCCCTTCCCCCAACTCGCACCGCCTGCTATTGTGACCCATGAATTATTGATTAACCTTGGTAATAGAAAAGATATAACTGTGGTATGCTTTGACCTGCCTCTTCTGTGGTGGATCAGTGTTAATATCACATAGATATGCATATGCATGCAGATGATTACATAAGATTTATTTAAAATAAATGATAAGATGAGCTCTTGTCTTTATGATTGCTGTTTGAATAGAGAATATTATAAACAACTTTTCTCTTCTTATCGTTAAAAAGACACATTTGGTTTGAACCATATTTGAGTCTTGTCAATACAGACAATACTAGATTTTCTATAACTTTTATATATTTTTAATGTAGCTCAATTCATCTGAAGTCTTCATCTATCCAGCATATCTGTTGTGACAAAATACACAATCACAGATAGTGAACTTAGAAAAATGTGACGCCCAAGTATTTGTCTCATCACGGCCATTAAAAATTTCATTTCGGCCGCCATCCCCTGTAACAAGTTATTCTCCGGAGCAACAAGACCCATGTGTTCTCATGACATGTTCAAATGAATCCATCTGCTCAGGTCGTGTTCCTGTGATGATCTCACCTTCCACGGCGGATCAATAAACGAAACGCTATGTTTAAACTGAATCAAATTTTCCAGTTGTAGGGTTGGGCTTTCATCCGCAACAAGCCCCTACAGTCTTCACTCTTAGCTTTACCGTATATACAATTAAACGCCCCAGTAACCTGCGCGTTTTCATTAGATTGGACCTGCAGGGATGTAGCCGCATGTTTACCCCCACCCCAACCTAAAAGAGATGACCAGCCGAAGTAATTGCATGGCGCTGTGTTTACATTTATTCATGAAACGGAGGACCGCCTTTTCATCCCCATTTCCACCTGTCACCCATTCCATTTGCCGCGTCAGGAGAGAACCCCTCCACACCCGCCCACCCACCACACCCCATCAAACTTGGTGCTACAATCACTAATCAGGCCCTCCCCTCGCGAAGAACCACTGCCTACTTGTTCCCTACCGATATTTGATTCCCCGCCAGCCTGAGCGAATGATTAAGTTTTCATGCATTTGGTTCCACCAAAATGTATGCGCACTCAGCCACATCCTTTATTGATTACTTCTAGTGCAAACAGTAGGCAGAGTGTGATATACATAATTGGACAGTTGTCAGGGGAGATCTGGCAGTGATAACCATCGTCTTATTTCCCCTCCCTGATGGATATATGACACACCTTGAAAGTGATCACATGTTCCCTATATAAGGATGAGATAAATATGTCAACTAAATGGCTTTAACAATGTAAAGCAACACGCACAGAACTAACAATGTGCTGATAGCTTGAGCTCAATACGATGTGTGTTTACCAATTGCTTCAATGATGAAATGCACCAGTTTTTGACTGATGTGGGAGTCATACATGAAGCATCATACATCAGCACCATACAGTGTAGAGCGCAGCCCTATTTCTTTTAACTACCGTGCATTAAGGGGGAAAAAAAGACTCTAGAGAGCAGACAGAGGCGCCTTGTACTTAATATACACAACATGTGCTTGGCTAATTATTTTCCTGAATGCTTATAACCACAATAAACTGGCTGCACATTGTTGGAACAAAAGCCGCCTCACCAAGCCAAAATACCTTCTCTCAGCTTCTAAAATTACATTTTCCGAGGCACAGTTGAAATAATAACACTCTAATCATTGCTAGAGTAAACAGTGTTCTGTTAAGAAAAACAAAAAGACATCCTTAAAGTTTGTATTTTAGTAATGAAAAGCAAACAGTGGCTGCTGAAATTGCCTGACCGGTGACACAGAGGTGATGAGAAGTCCCAGCAGAATCTCAGCTTAGCCCTGTCTCTCTCATGATAATAGATTCAGCCGCACAAATGGTGGAACCACAGATGTGTAATAACTCTATCAAACTCACGTCCCTGTGTTTTCACAAGGTTAGGTACACACAGAGACACCCACTGGAATTTCACATTTTACTCCTCCTCACCCTTCATCCATTCCAAAGAATAATTCTGTGTGGTCAAGGTTACAACCACTGTTTGTGTTTGTTAGGTAATCATACCGCATTTCCAAGGTAAGCCTCCCTCCACTCTGGAGCCCTCACATTACAAAAATATCCTCTTACATGGATTCATACGTACATGGAGACACTGACACTGACGCTGGCCGGGAGTTTGGCAGGGGCGAGGAGGCAACTGAAGTGGGACCCAAACAGAATCCATATTTAATACTGTGTTCCCACTTGGACATGTACTCTTTCAAGTCAGCATAAAAGAAGCTACAGAGACTTTGCTGTCTTTGACTAAGGCATTGTGGCATCAGAGATGAGCTGGTACCCTTTTTAAGTAAATGTAAATCTGTGGTGGAATCCCACAGATTACAGAAAGAAAAAAATATATACTACTGCTGGCACAGAGCGGTCGCACAGACATGTCCAGACGTTTCACGGTACCTGCAGGCATGTAAGGGAAGTGGAAATGACATGCTCAGTGATCCACACTCATCAGGAAGTCATTGGTCACAGAACACGTTAGTGCTGCTCATACCTCTTACCTGCCTACATATTGCTGATCTTTTGATCTTGTTTATTATTATTTATTATTCTTAATAATAACATTATACTCACCAAGTTAACTGCTGAGATCCGGGGCCATAACAAGATTTATAAAATGAAGTCCATCGAGGCAAGAAATAGGAACAATCAGATGATCAATATCATACTGTTTTACATAACAACATTGGTTTTCTTCTCCCAATAACTTTAACTGTAAAATTATTACCCAAGCTGTCCCCTCTGTAAGCATTCATCATCACAGGATTCACAGGACAACTTCCTGGTTGAGCTTCGACTAACCATACATACCAGACTATTTGCAGTTGTCCAGTGCAATAAAGGAATATTAACAACAATTTGGGCAAGCCATCTTCTGGTTTTATCTACAAGTTGTGGATTAGATAATCTGGTTAAAATTGTTTACTGCCTGTCCGATCCTGACCAAAGATGTCAGTACGTTTCAGCGCTTGTTGGATGTTTGAACAGTTGGGACCCCCCCACTCCCCGCTACATCAATATTGGAGTATTTCCACACGCCTTTCACAAATTTTGGGAAATTTCTAAAACCGGCAATCTCTAAGAACACCCACACTTCCCACAGTGATGGGCCAGGTGTGTGGAGGTGGGAAAATAAGCATGGCTTGAGCGTCTTCCCTACACTCCCTTCTTTTGTTCTTCACACAATTTTTGTCACTTTTTGTTTGTACAAACTGACGCAACACTATAAATGCATTTGAGGAGCGACTCCCAAAGTGTACCATTCGTCCTGTTTGAACACTTATCACATCTTTCCCCTTTGTATGCCAGCTTGTCTGACACAGCTACACTAACACTTTTTGTTTTCAGCTGTGCCTGGACAACATTTCGGGTTTCAAGCATACTCCCACCTTAACCATTTGTTTCTTACCTCATCTCACTTTGTTATAGCAACGCTCCCATGTCCCCATATATATCAACTGATGTAAACAATGGCCAAAACTATGAAAATATGCTCAGAGTTACAATTATCCCATAAGGCACCATCCAACTACCTAATAACCTACTTAACTACTTACCTACTTATCTGTTGAGGTCATGTCCATCTCACTGGTCTGCAGCCGAGTGAAACAGACCTTCTACCCTAACAAGATGTTCACTCCCTGTTAGAGATTTATCTGCAGTCAATTCTCTGGTTATAATGGAATCAAACTGGGAGGGGAAAAAAGACCTGCTTTCACTTTTTAATGTGCTCCACACGCCTTTCACATTCACATTCACATCATCTTCATTTTCCTTGTTTCTTTATGTGCACGGCTAAGCTTCTATGACCTGCCCTGCGTCATCTAGGCTGCATGTAATTATCCAGCCATCAAAGCCAGGCTGCCGTGCCAATCAGCCTATCAAGGGTTAAAGGGACACACTTGTCTGCAGCAGTACCCTGTGCACATCTCTGGCCCCGGCGCATCTCAGCAGTCTTTGCTAATGACTTGTAGCCAACAAATTCCTAAGACTCTCAGGTGGCTTCCTCCAACCAGGCTCTGTGCGATGATGAAAAGCCTGAGATAAAATAAACTGACAGTTGCAACTCATTGCAAGGAGCAGGCAGCACCCTAGCAGCAGCTGAGACCCCGGGAGCCCAGCACTCCCTCTCTTTTTTTTCCTCCTTTCCTCTATCACCCCCTCCATTCTCCTCTGCCCTCCTCCTGTGTGTCTCAGTGTGTGTGTTAGTGTGTCTGTGTGCATGGGTGATAGACTGCAAGTGTGGACATTTGTTGTTGTATGTGTGAATGCACTGGTAGTGGAATCGTGTGTGTGTGTGTGTGTGTGTGTGTGTGTGTGTGTGTGTGTGTTTGTGAGCTTCTCCATGTGAAAGTGCACGGGTGGATGAGTGTGTTCTGCAGAGGGGGTGCAGGGTAACTACTGGGAGGGGAAACTAGATGCCCCTGCCACTGTTCCCTAATTAAAGCCCATTCCCACCTCTTTTATTTCAGTCCATTAAGCAAAAAACTGTGGCCACCCCTCTCTCGCTTCCACACATGACACACTCCAATCAATACACTCCCACTGGCTGCCTCACTGGGTGCCTCAAATGAATAGATTGCAGTGCAACATTATGTCTAATTGAATTTTGCAGAGGACGCCATACAGAGTTCTGTTGCAGGGATTCAGATATGTCTTTAAGATTTAAACAAAAGGTTTCTTAAATGATAAAATGAATAGATTTTTTAGAAATATTAGAGATAATCCCTGAATCCTTTTGTCAATTGAAATAAACAGATCAATGCGTTATGATATACCACATGAATTAACGTCTAATTTATTTGAGCTATTTTTTAGGCTGTTATAACCAAGCAATACGCCACAGCAAAGACACAGTTCAACCACCTAGCTATCCACTTAGCTCAGCACCACAAAGGTTCACATTAGCACATCAGGCCCCGAGAGAGAGAGCCTCCTCCTGGCTGGTGGCTGTGGGGGGTTCAGCCAGGGATGGGGGAGGCTGGCAGATGGTTCAGTGGTATGTCTGATGGGCTGACTGATAGATGGATGCATAGCGCTGACTCTGTCATTCTTCTGTTGTGTGTATGGTCACAGTCCCCACAGAAGTCCCTTTGTATGACATTTACATCGACCGCCATGTCTCTTTTGGCACGTTGCTCATTTGACACAACAATACACGTGACCTTCCATAGGACATAATCCGGACTAGGGCTGTCACTTTTTATTCAAAATTTAAATTATGATTTGAACATTGCAACAGGCAGTACTTTCTGCTTAAATACATGTAAGCTGGACTATTGTTGTTCTCTTTTTTAATGCATGTAGAACAGATAATAAAGGCAATGAAATTTTAAGTCAAAGAGGTAATGTGTGGCAGCATTTTGGATTTGATATCTAGCATTTATAAATCTGGGATAATGGTGAGGTGTTTCTCACTCTCACTCTCACGCTTTCTGAAATGATGTTACCACAGCAACAAATCTGCAGTCACGTGTTTGAATTTAATTTTTTTTCTTTTTTGAAAAAAGTGATAGTCCTTATCTAGCCATGACAAAAGGTGGACCCCAGTTTCAGTACTAATACAAAAACAGTCCATGGTTTTCCACAAAACTTTAAGAAAAGACAAAACATATCAAAAGTAAAAACACAAGCACCTGTGCAAGAACCTTGGCCATGAAAAAAAGATTATAGATTAATATAATCTAAAATATAATAGATTATATGAATCACAATCTACAGACAAATTTTGGTTAGTACCAAAAAAGCCCTGAGATTTGATGCCCAGCCCGACACGACTCGTTTTACAAGCCTCCGAAGAGAGAACATTACACAAAGTTAGAGGAGCGATAAAATCTTTTTGGTATTTTTGATCAGTTTCAAAATGAGACAATATTCTGTTTTTAGCAGCCACTACTCTCGTCCTCTGGATGTCACATCTTTCTCTTCTAATTGATTTGTTTGCCTCTGCCAGTGAGTTTCTGTGCGAACATCTCTTTGTGTGTCTTCAGTGACCACTGCAGCTGTTCCCATGCCAATTAGGACGGTGGCTCAAAGCAGGTGCCAAGGCAAATATTTAGCTAATTATCAATATTTAATGGCATTTCGGCACTGGCTCCTGTCCTAAGGTCCAGCAGATGCTATTAAATCTCACCCCATAGATACACAGTTATGACACGTAATAACTACTTGAATATGAAAGAGATTAATAATTTAAAGTGAGCCAACAAATTAGGACCATCATTTAAAAAAAACTAGGCTTGAAACCATTTTGCATAAAACCAGCCCGGTTCAAGGTAATGCCAAGGCTCTCCTGATAAAGAATTACAGCATTAATTCAGCAAAGTGAACTTATTGCTCCTACTCCTTCTCAGAGATCCCTGGAGCATTTGGAGTAGAGGAATGAAATGATAGCGTTCATGGGCACAGAGGCGCTTATTTCCATTTCCCCATCAAACCTAGTCTCAGTTTTGAGTGTGTGTATGTCTCTGTGTGTGTTGCAGTGAAGGGGGGAAGGATTGGTCCCTTTCTCCTTGTGGTACAATTGCTTAGGTCCCTATGAATAGCGTGTTTTTATACTGAAGGTTCCCTCCCTAGAGGGACTGAGGTGGCCTGCCTCCACCAGAGGTCCATTGTGTACACACAAACAGACACAGACACACAAGCACGCACACTGTGACCTCTCTGGGTCATGGCTGGAATTACATAGACATATCTCACCTTTGATGTAGGGTTCTTGACTGGCATCTTAATTGACTCTCCAAGCTGTGTCAAATGAATACGATCAACAGGAGTTATTTGGTCTTTACTCCTCCTCTGGTTACAAATTGAGCTTGGCTGTCAGTGTGTAATTGTGCTTTGATATGATACAACCCGTGTATGTACAAATGATTAACACCATGACAGGCACATGATAGGGTTACTTGTGTCTTGAAAACCCGTTTGTTCAGAGGCTGTTGTGCGATTTTCAACATTAAAGTGTGTTTTCAGAATTCCTGTTCAATTCCCACAGAGCAAACACTTCAGTTTGTGCAGAGAGAGCTGCAGCACCTTGTGCAGCAAACTCTTTTAATGGAGCATGTTGCTGGAGGCACCGTTGCTTGCTTGTGTGATATTACCATTTACCTGCTGTTTTGAATTTTATTTGAATTGGGATGAAAAGATCAGGAAAAGGTGTTTGCTGGCAGACATATCTTAACCCCATTTTTTTTCTCCTTTCACATTCTAATTTCACACATGCCAAATGACTTGATGCAGTGTTTTATACTTCTTTACTTCCATGCGCCTTTTGGGATTTAACCTGCTTTGGCAAAGAGGAAGAGAGTCTACAGCATCTCCCCAAGGATATTCATGCAGAGGGCAGAGAACATCAATCAGACATACCTTACACATTGGATCTTTGTTGATATGACAAGGTCTTGTCAAATGTTTTGAATCGCATGAGATGAATTGAATGAAATGAGGCGTTTTCTAGAAATTAATAGCTAATTTTAGATAAAATATTTTGGTGTAGTCAGAAAAGTAATGTGAAAAAAGGAGCAAATGTGGCAAATTATGCAAACTTCAGTTCTGATTGAACCTGATAATTTGTCATTACCAACTTTAGATAATGTGATAAGTTATGTACTGTAAATTATTTGGACTTAAATTCTGATTTAAGTCTAATTTGTCATTTATGAACTTAAACATCTGTTTTTATTGTGTAGTCTGTATCCGTAGATGCAGCAGTTCCAAGCTGACCCTCTTCTTCCGCTTCTTCATTTTTAGCCATGCTAGCAGTTTGATAACAAAAATGGTTCCCTGAATTCTTTGGTGAAATCTTTTTCTTAGGGCGACATGACATTAAAATTCTAATTCACTTGGTTCACTACCTTGGTTTATGATGAAATACTGCAAAACTAACAACATTAGCAGGTGTTAGCAAGATGGTGAACATGGTAAACATTACACCTGCTAAACATCAGCATGCTAGCGTTGTCACTGTGAGCATGTTAGCATGCCGACAGCGTTTAGTTCAAACCACCCCACTGAGCTGCTTGCATGGTTGTAGACTCTTTTGTTATGTCACATAGTGCTGTAACTTCGCAGTTTTGCCAACATACAGTATTGCTCTCAGATTAAAGTTTTTAAAGATAAACAAGGCCTCAAATTGTTATGTTGCACTTTCCTGTTAGGCCAAGCACAAAATCCAAACACATAAAACAACTTTTTGTGATTTACAGTTCAATATAGTAAAAATGTGACCCCTTAATTGTCCTGCATGGTAGAAGGCCCAGCCCAACAGTCCTTCAGGCCCTCTGAAGAGCTGCAGTATGAAACCGTCTCCCTTGCAATAAAAAGAGTTGATCTTGTTGTCTGTACACATTATGTCTCAGCTTCCAGGAAGAGCAACGTGCCCTTAAAGCCTGACGAAATCATCTTGTTTCAGTAAAATAGGCAGTTTTATATTAAGATACTAATGTCTAAATTGTTAATACTTAATGTCGTCATACCAGGATGGTTATGGTTTTTCCTACGTAAAGCTACCAGTGTAGCAATCAGCTAAATTGAAAGTTTCATTGTTCAAATAAAAGTAAATCCTTTAACAAAATAAATTGAGTAAAACATATGTAAGCAAAACGTTTACTGTGACATGTTGAGGAATGTGCACAGTTTGGTGATAATCACTTACCTATTCCCTATATCCATCACTCTTCAGTTTCATATTTTGCTTATTTCATCCACCTAATGTAAATGATGTCTTCCTCAATAATCAAGATTTTAATCTGATTTTAGCAATACAGCTATTTAGTTAGTTAATGCAATGGTCTAGACAGACCTTGATGAGGCAAAAACAAACAATAAACACAGCCAAATGTTTTGTGGAATATTCACATATTTAATGGAAATTTACTAGAAATTTGAGCTGAAATAGAGTTACTTCAGCTTATCTCATGCAACTGCAAGTTCTATTTATGGTTTGCGAGTTTACAGCACAGGTTGTGCAAGAAACACGGAAACAAGGCAGGTTGTGAAACCGGCGAAAGCTCTGATAACATGTTGTGGCCACAAGTTATTTGAACATTATTGCTCCAAAATGGATATAGTATGACATCACTCCAAAATGAAAACTGTTGGGAAAATTGAAATATGATGATTGATGTAATGTTTGTTTTAGCATGTTTTTTCTTTAAACGCATGTAAAATTGTAGTTATTTATGTTCACAAAGGGTCTATACAAATGCATTTTGAGACATTAATCACTAATTACACCAATTTTACAAGATGCGTGATTTGTTGGTTCACACATAAATTATTTATGGCATGCTACATAATCACAACACATCGCAATTCTCTGGATCAAGATTTCTAGAAGGAGCTGTACGGCGTAGCTTGCTTGGATGGAATCATCTGCATAGATAATTGGGCTGCACCACTGAAATACACAAGGTCCCAGTAGGCACTGTACTGATACTGTACCTAAGGGAACCTAAAGTATAAAGTATATTCATGTATAGTAGAAATTATGTACAATTCCAATAATTATATGGAATTTAGTTGCAAATATCAGGAATATAAATAACTGACAAAGTAATCTTCACATACAGTATATACATACATACAGTATATTGTATGATAAAATGTATGTTTTATAATTATGAAACACATAGATCTTTGCCAAACCAAAACAAAAAACTTACCTCTCAAGCTTTGCATCAGGTTAGTTATGACAATGCTGAAGGAAAACATTATCTAGAAATCATGAAATAGTAAAGGACACCCTGAAATAAAGAAAACCCAAATTTATCTAGTTTATGGGTTTTTCACTTTGGAATTTATTTCACTAATAAAGCAGAGGCGTCTGACAAAAGCTTAACCTCCAACAACCCCGACGGAAGACAATGAAAATGATGTTATCACAGACTGGAAAAACTCGGAGTGACTAGGTTTAAAAGATGACATTAAAAATCCTACATAAAAATGTAGAACATTATCTCCCAGAGGACATAAAGATAATCCCAGCGTTACAAGGGCTAGACTTTTGGATTTTCATTTATTCTGAGAAATAAGTTTTTGCCATTTATTATTTCTTGACATGAACAACAAACCTGACAGTTACCAGCTTGACAGTCCATTACCTCATACTGTTGAACCTTTTCTTTGCATATCATTGCATGCAGTTATTCTTTATTTACTGTCAATCACCTTTCACCCCCCAACAAGAGGGAGTAGAAGTACCTGTTTCAGGAAATAATCCATGAAAACCCACTTTGCCTCCCAAATTATAATAATCATATCCATGATTTCATTGTGGCATATCTTTGCTCATTGAGACAGTGGTTTACCGTAAACGCAGATTTGTATTAACAACAAAGTAAACTGGGTAAATATGAAAATTTTAGTTGCACTGTAAATGTTTGGGCGTATTTTTGAACATATAGGCAGAAGTAAATTGGGCATGTTGACATTAATATTCTCCCTTAAATATCCAGTCTCAAACCTTAGGTGAATTTGTGGTCCTTGAACAGTAAATATACTTGAAACATAAGGACATCAAAAAGACCTTCCCAAGGACACACATCTACAGGTAAAAAGGTAAAAAAGCTGTTTTGAATTTAAGTATTAAAATGAACTGTGTCTGAGACCTTAATGAGACAGAAAAAAGAAATCACACAAGGTCGTCTTTCGTAAGAACAGAAATTCCATCCCTGTGGGGCAGAAAAGACAGAACTTTTTGTTTTAGCAAACTGCCCATCAAATAAGCATAATTACCATCAGAATTCATACGGTGTTCTGAGACTCCTGAAGGCAAGCGGCCCCACTCAAATTAGCAGCTCTGATAAATCACCATTAATTAGCTAATAAAAGCCAGCAGGTGGTTCGGAGCCCAAAGACATTCCCTGGTTGTCTGAATTATGTATATTACAGCAGTGCACTGATAAAGTAAATGAGTAGGGGGAACAACAGATAGGAGTTCTGGAGGGCCCTCATGTAGGGATAATGCTCCAATCAAATCTCCAGCAATTCCACAATCCCACCCACAGGAATACAAGTGGCTCTGACCCCCACTCAAATCACATAACACACAGGGCTCTGGTGTGGGGCATATTTATACATGGATTATGCATACAGAATACAAAGTTTGCCTTAGCCCACCCCTGAATAAAGGGCTGGTAAAGATGTTATACTTTCATTATAGAAACATAAGGCAATTATTTGGAGAACAGAGAAATGTGGATTGATTGAGGCACAATGACCTCTCTGCATCGAGCTGACAAGGGCGACATGTATTCTTGATAATCTTCATCATACATATTTACCACGCAACGTGTTGTGGCTGCATTACTTCAGATGCTTTGCAATGGGACTTTATATTACATGTTCATACATATTTATCTTGACCTGGGCCTAATTTAATTGGCTAACTATGGTCAACATTTACTCAACACTTGGGCTGTAATAGTTTAGGAGCCAAGGCCTGTGTCACAGGTTTGGTAACTAGATGGAATCATTCCAATGATGCAATCTTGAATGAATTGGGGTAAATGGGATGACAATATGGTCCAGCCCTTATTCATGACAGCTTGTGATGTCTCAGTCAGCACAGCTTCAGACTGTTAACCCTTCATCAATTGATTTTGCCCCTTCTCTTTATTACAGACGGAATGTAGGTGGACTATGACATGGAGCGTCTGAGATAATGCAGCTATACACACATCACTGTGAGTGCAACAAACCTACCTTTGAAATGTGTGTTTGCATGTGCTTATGTTTTATGTGTGTGGAGTTTTAAAGATCTGATAAAAACATTTATACAGACATACATACAATAAGCTAATATTGGCCAACATTTTTCAGCCAAGTCTAAATTATGTATAAATGGGTGCGCGTGTGCATGAGTGAGAGTGTATGTGGGAGGGTGTGCATGCGTATACAACATGTGCAACTTCAGTATAGGAGTACCTTGATTTGTTTTACACAACCATGTAAAAAGAGAAGATTTTTGATGTCTAGACATTGAAGTCTATAAAACAAGGTGTAATCATACTCGTGCAAAACTATGTATCGTACTATCATAAACAACCAGTGCTGAACCAGAAGGGTGCTACATTGAAATTAATGGAACTATTGGAAATGACAACCATAGAAAATGTGTCTGGACTCAACTCAGACGCTCCAGAAGACAAACCAATAGCAGGAGTAAAACAGATCATCACAAAATCAGTGTATATGCTGATGATACAACAACTCTTTGCCAGTCTTTTAATTTGACTAGATTATGCCATGTCTAAGATTCTCTCTTTAACCAACTCCCAGTGAAATGACACCAGTTAACTAATCCCTGGTCTGGCTCAAGCCAATATATAAAACCGCCCCACTGTATCAAAAACTGAACTAATTTAAGCAAAAAAAGATTCACCACCAATATCAGCATCACTGATAAGTGTGTTTGGGTATGCTCAGAAGTGTACTTTGTTGGATCTGTAACCATACCCAAGTACTCAAGTACTCTTCTACAGTACATCACTGTAGCAATGTGAGTTAAACCACTTAAGGTAAACAAAAATAAGATTTTCAGAGTGTTAAATTACAGTTTTAAATTACTCTTTAAAACCCAACTAACATGATGAATGCATTCCCTTCTTCATAAAACATTTGGAAATTGGATTTCTTTTCTTGCATCATACATTCATGTTTGTTTGCAAGGAGCCTTTTTTCCACTGCCTTTGCTGGTTCATTGCTACGCTTTTTTGTTGAATCCGCTGTCGATCAGTGGAGTAGTTTAAACCGTTGGCAGGAACGTGTATCACATTGCCTGCGTACTCATGCGTGAGACAAACAAAATGGGGACCCATAATCAGTGATGCTAAATTTGTAGATTCACTGAGTGGGCCTTCATTACTTGTACAAAACTGGGGTCACACCACTTACCTTTGGAGTGGGTGTAAGTGCCCACTTCATATAATCCCTGCGAAGCATCATTAGCCTGGACAAGGGTTAATAGAGGTTAAGTCAACATGTAAAAGCTTCTTTGATAGCTTTTTAGCTGCTCAGTCGTAGTTGATCACTCTTTGTTTTCACATTAATTCATCACCGAAATGATGTTTTAGTGCAGTTTGATGAACTGTTGTTTTGTGTAAAGTGGCATGTTTTCCATATTATAATCGATCTAACTCTGTTAAATTCTGCCACAACCAAGTTTCCCTGTTAGAAAACACACTCAGAAATCTAGTTTGCTTCTTTCCTCCTTGGGTAAATGAGCTCTTTTCTCTGGGTTAGATGTCCTGAGGCAGCCACTTGGCAGAGGGTGAAAGAAATGGCAAAAAGGCATCCACACAAGTGGGACATGGGAGCAGATGGGACACTGATTGCAGTGTTGTTTACAGCTGTTGAGGTCCTTCCACACTGCTATATAGAGGTCAGAAACTATGTCTGTCTGCCACATTTCACAGCACAGCCACTGAGATACACAGGCATCTCCCCGGCAAAGCGCACTGTCAATATTAGCAGTTTTAAAGAAACATGCCGATGGAATATATTTTTGGCATTTTCAGTAATAGGATTATTTTTGGGGGATGATTCCTGTTCTTTTAGTCAATATCAGATTTATTATTTTCCTCAAAATGCTTTTCCAGTCTGCACATGCTCACACATTCGGTGCTCTCTGAAAGTGAGAAAAGGACAGCAGAGAGTGAGAAAGAGAGAGTAACTGGAAGGAAAGCCATCCAACACAAAGGTCTTTGATGATCGTTAACATTTCTTTATGTTCGCATTGAATCACCTTATATGGTTTTACCAGGGACGTTGACCATTCAGGATCGCTCCATCAGGGTTCTGACTATAGTCTGTATCTCAAGCAATAATAGCCCAGAGCGGCAGGTGAAATATATCCAAAGTAATCAACCTTTTGCAAAGGCACCTCCGAAGCACACATTTCAACAGCACAGTGTAATCTAATATAGTGGGTGGCATCAACTTGCTTTGCTGAGACATTATTTCCGACAAAGTATTTGCATGGCAAGACCATGTAACTTTTGTCATGGCCAATAAAGATGATGCATACTTCTCATTTCATTATAATAGCTGACATACTGCCTGCAATGAGGACTTGATGGTCAAGCACAAATATGTAGAGCTTTTCTGAAAGGTATTTTGGTACATCATCATTTTTGACATATTATACAATATATGTGCAATAATTTCAGTAAAATAAAGAAATATAGAAGTCTGTGGAGGACCCTCTTTGTTCTTGGACTTACTTCATATTTGTATGCAAGTCTTTTGCTTTTTAGTAGCAGTGCTTAGATGGGAATGACTAGCTGAAATGTGTCTGATGGCTCATTTCCACCATGATTGGCAGCTAACAATCTGTGCACAGGATAAGGCCATTAAAGGCTGCCTTCAAGTGCTGTCAGAAATACTGAGATTACAATTTTAGGACACAAAAATGATCCCGCAAAGTCATCAACGTGAGACTCTAGATTTTGTGAGATCCTATTGGGTGAAATACTATGTGATTTTAAGCAAACAGGGTTGTGCATATATGTTCATCAATTCCTTCTGACGACTGTGTTACTGATCTCTACCTCGTGTTTTTGCAACAATTACTACAGTTTTGTTCTAGACTTTTTTTGGTCTTTTTTTATTTATCTTATTTGGATTTTCTCCTTCATATTTTCCTGTTGGAATTGGCATCAGGTTACATGATTTGAGGCCATAGTTTGTTTCATAGTTTGTCAACCGTCAGAGATCTGAGTCATCTATATTTCTGGTTGGGGCAATGTTTTGAGTCAATGAGCAGGACCATTTTACGGTAGTTATTACATATTAATTTTTTTGATGACACCCTGTTTTGTCAGGTATTTAATTTACTAGACGCTCCCATTGTTTTTGTTTTTTTGTTGTTTTTGTCTCCAATAGCTTTCTCAGTTGAAATTCCAAAAGCAAACAAAATATACCATGATACACATCAATCTAATGATAAAATGATCTGTACTAGGATTGCACCATGAAGACTTTATCCATATCACCCACCGCTTTACAAGCATTTTGAAGGACAAGATGTATTTACACCTTTAAATTCTTGACGCATGAACCTATGATAGAGTCGCGATGAGCTCCAACAAGACCTATACAGTGTACAATGAGAGAAAAAGCTGTCAAGGTAGCAGAGTTAATGGCAATTACAACCATCTGTTATTAACAAAACTTGTCATAAATCTATAACATTGGTATCCTATGGTATATTACATCAATGTACAGTATGCCTTTTTGCATAATGTGCAGAGTGTAGTGTAGTGATTTGTGGCTCGCACAAGCAGAGGAGCATTAAAAAGAGAGATGAACAGACATAAAGCACCATGTGTGGGAAGCTGAAAAACTTATAGAGGGTCTCATTTCGAAGGCAATCCAAAGTGGGTAAAACTGTTTAATGGGACACTGAGTGTATGTGATTTTTGTCCTCTATAGTTTCAGTTTCTGTACCATAAAACTCACCCTAGCCACAGAGACTTTTGAAAATTTAATTTGAATACCTTGATGAGTGAAATCCTCATCTCCACAATACGACAGTTATCACACCTGAAGAAGAATAAGCTGTTTCACAGTGTTCAACTCTGCAGTGTTACAGACAAAAGCATGAGACCAAATACAAAAAAAAAAATGTATCAGTTAAATTCACAAAATCAGGTTTTTTGTTCTAAAGATTATTTATTTGTCTGTGACTCACGGGAATTTTCCTTGAAGCTCAGTTTGAAGAAGGATTTATTTCATCACTAAAAGTTGGCTAATTTATGAATGTCTTATGTTGTTAAATATGATGCCATTCTGGTAGTTGATGTATTTTTAATAATGCAAATATTTTAATTAGCCTTTCCCCCTCTTCATGCATGTAATCTCAAGTGTATAGTGTTTAGCGTTGATGTTTGCTGAGGTCTGCCTTCACACACTCCCGAGCTCCTCTTATTAATTCAATTTGATTTGAATCCAGTAAGATTTAGACATTTTTATTTTCCAAATTGTATTTATCAAGATAAAGATATAAATAAATAATTTAATCAATTGCCAAAATAAAACGAAGTATTGATTTGATAAAAAGGATTTCTATACTGCTGGACAGAAGCGTCAAGTCCATAACCCCAGTGGATTATCAGTGTGGACCATCAAAAGGCTTTCAGTTAACACCGTTTCTATGACAATGTGACTATTGAATCGCACTGCTTACAGTAATAAAAGCATATTGTTTTGATATTGTATGCTGTATAATGTGCATACATTACGTAATGCTTTGGATGGATTTAATCCGATCATACAGTAGGTCTCTGTTTGGGGTTTCAGATTGTGTGTGTGTGTGTGTGCGTGTGTGTGTGTGTGCGTGCGTGTGTGTGTGTGTGTGTGTCCTTATTGGTGCTTTGAGATGCATAGCCATTGAGGCCATAATTTAGTCCATTATGTCCTCTGGTTTGCAGTCGTAGCCCCAGGCCTCTGGCACTGAACGTTGTGTCATTTGCTACCAACTGGGTTTTTGATGAGAGTGTGTGACCTAGACGCCTCATCCCTCACCACTGTCTCATTCCCTTTATTTACATCTGTCTTTAGCATTCTAATTACTCTCTTTATTGCTTTAGCCTGGAGGAATCTGTTATACTGGAAGAAAAAAAAGACTAAGGACACTGGAGTTTTAACCAATAATAAAGCAGCATAACTCCCATTACCCATAGGCAAAGATTGGGCCTGTGAGGGTCTCCTGTTATGGGCTGTGGGCAAGACAACTTCCCTGTACAGGGTTTACATGCAGGGGTTCATTTGCCTATCTGATGTGTGCCTTTGAAAAACAATTGGTTTTCACTTATTACACGGTCAAAAGATGATTGGTTTTCCTGATAAGCAGTTTTATAGGTGTTTCTGGGGGTGTGATCATATTGTAAGCACATCTTTAATTAGACTTCGGTCAGCTGATAGTTTTACCTGAATGTATTTAGTTTTTATAATTTGAAAACACATTTTCCCACACCAAAAACTGTGCATTTTGTCCTTCAGTTTCTACTTGCACTTAAAGCAAGCAGGATGCACATACAGTACAACTACACTTTTTTTGTTTTTGGGCAATGTCAATGCAAAAAAACTTTAAAATGTTCGGTCCCTTCCCACAGAATTTTATGAAATAGCATCAAGAGCAGGCACAGCAGTCTTTAATGAGCTCTCAACTTTAAAGACTTGAAGGATATTAACAAGCTGCTTGACAAATGGTGCTTAGAAGCACATTAAAGACGCAGCTAATGGTGCGCATAATGACGGCTAATTTTCGATCAGATATAAATTAGAGCCCCCAACAGTTATTTGCCTTAAGGACTTTATGTAAATGATTCTGTTCTGTATAAACTGAAAACTGAGAGAGTGAGTGAGTGCGAGAGAGAGAAAGAGGGAGAGAGAGGGAGAGAGAGACTAGCACTCCTTGTGGGTATGATTAATAGATCTGCAACAGAGCACGGCTGTCAAAGCCCAATGAACACACATCCACTAGACAGCTCTACCACCTTCTCATTAAGGTCCAATCTCTACGAGGTCTACAACTTACTCATTCGGAACACCAAAACAGCCTCTGAGAAGGAGCGAGTCGAACACCCGACGGTAGCAAAAGGAGGATCAGGTGAAAAGGGAGTGCAAGGAGGAGACCTAGCTGTTCATAAACGTGTATATCCATCCAATGTTGTTAAATATTTGATGGCTGAAGGCACTTTGATGCCATCAATTTACACATTAGGTCATAATGTATAACTGAGTACACATGGTGTGACTGAATTAAATGATGAGCACATTTAGTTAATAGCTTCTGTAGTCATACACATTATGAGGAATCTGCCATTCGGATGCCAAAGGTCCTGGTGTATGTCGAACAGCACTGATCCACTCATTTGATACACCTTGTACATAGTTATACATGGTTAACATTCATATTGAATGCTTTATCTCTGTGACTCAATATGGTGTAGTGCTTGTAAACGGTTATCTTTGATCCAATGTATGAACGCTACGCTTTTTGTAGCTTTTATCAGTTTGTCCCTTTTCAATGTAAAGTGTGATGATGGCAGTCATCAGCTTGAATATTGTGACACACACTATGCTTAACTTAACACAACTAATAATGAATTGAGACAAATAGATTGTTTTTTTACTAAGCAATTCATAATGTGCTTAACATATCGACCATCATTTGTAAAACACAATAATTTAAGTCTATGACTTCAGGATTTATGTGACAACAAGATTGTTACTGATCAGTTTAAAGGGAACCTCTGTATGTGTTTCTGTGGACTGCAGGTTTTGGCTCTAAAGCACTGTGTGACCAAGTTCTGTATAACAGTACTACAGGAGATGAAAATGGATGAAATGTGTTTAAAACTTCATTATTAATTATTCAGTTGATCCTTAAGATTATTAAAAGACTTTTTAGTCATTAAATTCCTCTAAATTCTGTTTATTCATCAATACAGCATTAAAAATGCTAAATTGCTACTTTTGCAAATTAATAGAGAATGTTTTATGTTAAAAAGAAATATGAATCACATGATTAAATCACCCAAGTTATTTCATTTTATTCTATTTTGTTCTGGTTTTCGTATGTAAATTCTTGTAAAGTTGATTGTCTTTCTGAATAATTATCTACGGGTAGTTATTTAAAGTGGCTTTATCCATTGAGCTGCATTAAGTGTAGAGTGAGCAAAAAGTTTAGGAAGAGATGAAAACCAATTTTGTAATGATGTTGGTCACTTTTTTAAAACTCAGTTGACTTTCTTGTTCAGTCATCTGGAGATGTCATCTGACTTAATTCTTTATTTTCACAGGGAGTCATTTTATCCCTGAAGGACATTTCTTCCTCTTGCCTCCATGGACTCTACTCTATTTTTTAAAGTAGTGCTCCTTGCACTCCCCTAGCTGTAAGAGAAAGTACTGCAAAAGGTTAATAATGCTGGTGGTGGGGACAAAGGTCAGTTTTATTTTTCACAATGTACATAAATAATCTTCCTTAAAGTAAAGCTTAATTTACAGAACAATGGGTCCCAGGCCATAACTGGATGATTTCTCTGGACTAGACTTATTGGTGAATTATTTACTATTATTTATGTTGATGAATGCCACTGGCATCCAAATGGCTAAATTTACTGAACACATATTATCTATCCTTGATAATTTTTAAAACACGCTCGCCATGTTGGAGATAGCTGTATACTGCAGCAGTCTAGCTGGGGTGTAGACAGTATTCCCCCTCAAGCAAAGGCATTTGAATATTCATTTAGATTCATGCTGCAAAATAAAATCCACAAATTCACCAAAATGGCATCAATGGCACTGACAATAAATAATCATAATTCTGTGTTTTATATAGAAATTAGTCAAGACTTGATTCCATTAACAACAAATGTGTAAAAGAAAATGAAAAGGCTCCGGTTGGAGAAATGGGAGAAACTTGCTTATGCATCCAAATCATTATTTTGGTGGCAGCCACATGTCAGGGGTGACTGTGGCCTCTGTGCGCCCACCCTCTAATCACGCCCCTGAGCTATTTTAGTTATGAAGGCTGTGAACGTTACCAATGGCATTAAATTAAAATTGAGGGGTGTGGGTTTTTTTTTTAAAAAAGCAAATCACAGTTTATTTTCCGATTCACAATAAAAGTTTCAAATTTCAGTAAATCATAATTCATTAAATCTTTACGTAATACGTTTTGATTTGAGAAAGCCATGTGTGCAAATCGTCCTGAAAACTCTGCTTTTTATTACTTGCGTTGAAAAAAGAAGCGGTGTTAAATTGAGCAGAACTCAAAATGAATACCAAGATGTCATACATTTTTAATAAGGGAAGAATTCTTGTCTACGCATGTCTGGACAGTATCCAGTGTTTGCAGCGCGCCTATTTAAACCAGGCCCTTTCCTTAAAACGCAATTTTTCTCACCTGAACATAATCTGTTCATGGAAAATAATATGTTAATCATGTAATAAATAACTAGGCTATTCCGCCTGATAAACGTGAACAAGTCATTTTTCTGAAAAAGTGTCATGTCTTAAATCATACGAAATCACCAAACTTTTATTTTTCAGTTCTGGCTCAATTTTTAGTCTTGCGTTTTTTAAAAATTATTATTGTATGATGAACGACACAGTACCTGACCACGTGGTTTCATTAAAGATTCAGTCTTCAATCAGCATAAAAAGTGAGACTGTCTTTCTTAAAAAGATGTTTTTCGTTAGTGAACTGAGAGATGCTGTATTTGAACAAAAAGTAGGCCTAACCCGGCCATCACCTCGCCTGTTTATGAGCGCGCGCGTGGCTGGTACGTGTATGCGCGTGCGATTACACCAGGCAGAGGAGAGAGAGAGCGAAAGGGGTGGAGGGAGGGGGGATAGAGAGCTATGTCATTGGTAGATTCAGTGTTGCCTTTGCCTCCTTTGCGTGGCATCCTGGATCAAAAAGTATCCCACCAAAAAAATCTTCCTGGAGCCACCCAGTGCTCCTCCATCGATTAGTTTCTGGAAAACACTTAACAAACTAATGACTATTGATGGCTGATTAATATTGCATCAACGACAACTGATTGGCGACAGTATCAAATGGCGATCGCCGCTTAACAGCCATCTGACGCGTGTTGCACAGTGTTTTTTTGGCGCTGCGAAAGGAGCCAACAGATGATAAATAAAGGGTTATACAGTGTGCAGCGCGCTCAATTTATGGCGCACAGTTCGTCTAATTCGAGAGCAGTCGCGTCTTTTGAAGGCAGACACTTGGCGTAAATGTACAGTTAAAATATTCTACTCCCAGGTCCCCAGGCGGAGCTCCGACAGTCCCTGGCCTCATTAAAATTTCATCAGTATCCCTGTGAAAGGGGGGGAAATGTTCAGGGGAAAGAGAAAAATAAAACAGAGGGCGTAATTATAACAAAAGGAAACAGCGCTGCCCTTTTCGTTTTGTAGAAAGCTCACACAGTGTCGTCCTGTGCGCGCGCGACGCAACGTATGGACGCACGTGCGGCGTGGTGTGAGCGCGTGCGTCTGTGGCTTTAAGGTAAACTGTTTGCTGCACATATTTATTATATAAAAAAGACCTTCGATTTTTCTTCATTGTGCTGCTGACTGCTGAGGCCTTTTTGCTTTACGTGTGTGTGTGTGTGTGTGTGTGTGTGTGTGTGTGTGTGTGTGCACGCGCTGTAGTTTTTCTCTTTTTTTCTCCTTT
>JBCAUF010000134.1:9798344-9818860 GCA_038406115.1 Haemulon aurolineatum
GTTGCATGTTTACACTTGAGTGATTTTAGCATACATTAGTTTTTGTGTCAACCTGACAATATTAGTCCAATATTCCCTCTTCATTTAGGACTCTTTTGGGATTCACATCAGGAGACAATGGGTTAAATGTTTTGATCACAAGGGAAAAATAGGGAACCAAAACAGTAAAGTTGTAGGCAGTCAATCAAAGCAATGTGCTGAAAGAAGATAAAACGCTCCATAGAGCTAAAGGGGATTATGGAATTATGGTGCTAATTCTCTGTCACATTGCACACAAATGTATTGATTAGTCCATCTTGCACACAGTCAATGTAAAGAGATTTTTTTTTTTTTTTAATGTTGGCATTGAAGGTAAAAACATGTAAGCATTGTGGCCAGTATCATAACTTGTGTTGACTACAGGACGATAACCTAGTCTAGTAGTGAGGCCAACCTCAGGCCATGACTGATTAGAGGCCTTGAGAGTGAGGTGTGCCACAAGGTCAGGAAAACAAATAACACCACTACCAATTTCCCTATAACGCACCAGGTACCCAGCTCTGGGGGTGGAGGCATTAGATTCTGGCCCATCCCTGCCTAAAGGCTGCGGGGCAGCAGATGATAAGGTCAAGCCTCATAATGATGTCACATACCTTTAGGTACTTCAGATCAATATCGAGAGAGCCGCGTTATACCTGACAGCCAGTCAAATAAAGCCTGGCGAGGGAAAAAATAAAAAAACTCGCTTTGAGATTGTCTCTTCTGATAAAATGAGATCCTCCCTCTCATGCTGCTTTTGGCAAAGATCATATTGGTGGAAGCCTTTGTGATCTTTAAAACAGTGTGGTCATTCCCACATCTGATAAAATATCCTCCAGATTTGACTGATCAACCTTGAGTGAAAAAACCAATAAAACCTTTTGAATGTATGTAGTTAAGCATGACTGACTGTGAGGTGCATGCAGTCAATGTAGTGTTGATGGTTCTGTACATTAACGTTTGACATGACAGACGTTCCTTTGAGTAAACCTGACCTCGTATGACAACAAACGCGATGGTGAGGAAGGCAGCTCATATGCGAGGAGTTACACCGCGGAGCGCACGACTATAAAGGACGCGTATGTCAAGTGCTACACAAGTGATTAATGTAGCAGGATGATTGCAGAATTCTGTCCAACCTGAATGAACATTTCTTCTGCCTCTCTCATTAGTTTGACTGTCCCACGCGGTAATATATTGCTTGTCACTGGGTTGTCTAATGGTTGATGCTAATTGACCTCCTTTCCCCCTTTCTTCTGCACAAATGAAAAGATTTCCTCCGTCCTGTGATGGAGCATGTCACAATCTGATCCGACAAATTAAAAAGCTCACTGCTGTCACACTGTCATCATTCGAAGCCCTCGCCTCATCAGCTATAATGATCATTTTTCCTCGCTGAAACCACTGCAGAGCACTGCCAAACACAATACTTAACAGGGCACGCTGCTGCAGCTGTGTGGTATGTGTGACATATCTGAATGTTTGTGATCTGTGAAGTCTTCTATACTGTGAATTTTGAACTGTCCTTCAACCTATATGTGAGGGTTTTTTTCTGTCAAGAGTGAAGTTTTAGTCGATGCCAAATCTTTCTAAATTTCAATTTTTGCATTAGTTCTACCAAGTAAATTCGATGTTCACATACATTTTTGAAGAGCACCTATACATGGAAAATGTGCAGCGTTAATTATTTATCACAACTCCAAATTTACAGAAGGTCATATTTTATTCAAAGGCCTAAAAACATTACCAGTGTTACCTCCTCTTTAACAGCCCCAGATTATTTACAATTTGTCACATTTACCTGAAGTCTTACATTCTGTTTAATAAAAATGCACAGATTGGATATACAACTGTGACTTTAGCCTAATATCTCAATCACAGATGATAACAGACATCTGAATTCACACTTAGGCAAGACGAAGGTCTCTTCAGAACAGCTTCACATTGTTCATTGTTTTCTTTTTGCCGTGCCCGAAACACGTGAGCGCCACTCTGTGAAGCCACTGGCCCAAACTTGATAGCAACACGAGAGCTCGGCCACCGCGTGTTATTGGCTACAGAGCGGTGATGACGCTCATTACCTGCAATCAGCCGCCACATCTGTGGCCGAAACAGAAATTGAGTGTGGCGTTTTACCTGCTGACTTTGTGTGTATAACTTTATAATTTATGCGGTGTACCCATACTATTGACAAAAACGCAGCGCGGTGATCAAAGCAAGCCATTCAGGAGGTTGGACAGGGCCACGAAGACAGGGCCTGTAACACTAATGATCTTCAAACGCTCGTCTATTTCACTGGGAGCTATGCACAACTCCCTAGCAAGTCCCCCGTCCTCCCCCTGGAGGTAATTGTGCCTGGCTGGTTAGGTGACAGGTGTCAAGTGGCCCCTCCTCAACCGATTCATCATGCTAAGCAGAGAGGAAAAGCTGATCTCGGTCTCTCTCTCTTTCTTTCTCTCTCTCTCTCCCTCTGTCTCTCTTTCTTTGTACTTTTCTTCTTGTCTGTCTCTTTCTTGTAACCTCAAATAACTATTTTGTCATTACCTCAGAGTGCCCTCATCACATGTTTGCTATGTTTCATGACAGTGTTTGGGAGGCAGTATGCCATCAGACCTTGGGCCACAACTCGGTTCATGCTGTCGAGCGATATTCCGTTTGTGTGCTTATCGAGCATAAATTCATGGTGTTAATGTTAATGATTAACAGAGGGTAGGGCTGATTATTTCTAATATCACATAAACCGCCAATCATATTCCCAAGAGAAAAATACCCTGCAAGCGCAAGTTGATGTCTTTGGATCGCTTGTTTTGTCTATAAAACAGTCCAAATCTCAAAAATGTTTTATCATTACATAAGACAAAGACAAACTCATGTAATTGAGCTGGAACTGGACAGTGCTTGACATTTTTACTTGAAAATAGCTGAACTAAGTAATCAATTATCAAAAGACTTGCTAATCAACTAATCATTTACTAATCTAATCTTGACTCATCAACTAATTCAGTTCTGAGAGAGAGAAATAGAAAGTATAAAGTTGCTATGGAGACACATGTCCCAAAGTTGCGCATTGTAGTCATGGTAATCATTACTAGAACTTCACATAACAATTAGTTTTCATCATTACTTCACTGCTTTCTTTTTTTTTCAGATCAACTAATTAATCATAAAATGTCCAAAAAAAGGAAAAACGGAAAGTTTGCAAATGCCTTCAAATTGCTTGTTTTGCTCAACCAACAGCCCAAAACCTAAAAATATTCTCTTGACGATGATGGAAAACAGAGAAATGTAGTAAGTTCTCACATTTGAGAGAATTTATGATTGTAACTTATCAAAAAAAATATGCTAATTGAATAATTGATTAACTGACTGATCATTACAGGATCAATTAGCTGCGTTGAAGCTGGAGTCCTCTCTTTGTGCAGAATAACTGGTAAGAGTTTAGAAAGTAACTGAGCGCAAACAATGAGCTGAAGGGGTGGGTGACCTCAGAGCCACTGACAGGCAGGCAGGTTAGCACACTGGCCAAAAATCATGCAACCCAGTGGAGACATGGAGAAAAAATGCAGTCTGTATTGTGTGTGTGTGTGTGTGTGTGTGTGAGAGAGAGAGAGAGAGAGAGAGAGACACACACACACACACACGTACACACACAGAGCGGGGTAGAGACCACACCCTCACCATGCCCGCCTGTCTAAGCAGAATCCCATAGGGACCTGCCATACACACGCTCTCTCTTGCACACACACACACACACACACACCCCAGTCATTAATTCCTGCTTTGCATCTCCACACCATGTAATATTTATGGGTCACCGCAGCTTTGTATTCACAAATGGAAACGCCAAGAGAAAAAAGGGAGAAGACACGATACCTCAATCAATCCTGTGAATAAGGTTCAGATTGTCACTTCATGGCTTTTTTTTCCTCCACTAAGCCCGTGCTTATGCAGCATTCTTTTCTTTGACCTCTAAACAAGTGTTTTGTATGACGGATTGTCAGACACAACCTTTGAGACGGAGCCATATTTAACTCCTTTAGAGTTAAAAAAGCTCAAGGCAAAGGTATTATTGACGTGACTGAAAATTTCATAGCTGCAGAATTTGAAGAACAACAAAAGTGCATTAGTCAGTAAAAACAAATGCAGACTTAATACGTTTTTGCAAGATATGACACCGGAGTATAAACGACATGCAGCACTCTAGTACAAACATTTGCTGCTACTCAGAATCTCCAGGCTAATCAAGGGAAGTCTTTGGTGCATTTTCCCTCTTCTACATCTGACAGATCGTAATTGGGGGCCCTTTTCTCCACTTCCTAAGATGTTGCCTGAAACCTGTGATGCAACAGTGGGAGCTATACCCTCGCTGCCTTTCAAATCAACAGTGTTGTCAAAACAGAGCCCTGAGGAACCCCCAGTAGAGCATGGCTCACCAGACCCCTGTAGAGATTTGAAGACCACTTTGGAACTCTAATCCACTCAAAATGTGCTGATAATTTTCCTTGCCAGGACACTCTCTGCCTGGTGTCACAAGAGTGGCCTCCCGGGAGCAGATCAGCCAATGATAACAAAGTAGCCAGATGTCTGGCGCTGGCAGAGTCCCAGAAGCCAGACAGCGGCACGCAGCAGCATCCGCTGTGGGCCACAGATCAAAGATACCTGAGAATTACTTATGGGCACAAAATATGTGTTGCTTACTCTACAGTTCCCATTAATAACAATCTGGGAGAATTTGTATTTCTAATTAACTCTTTTCTTTCGGCATACAAAGTGCTGTAGGTTGTCTAAGGCTGCAGCAGCAATTTTTCCATGGCAACTGCGAGTCGACAACAGGAAGTCGGATGCAGCACTGTCTGAAGGAGCCAGATCAGCTTTAAATGCGGTTCTGAGGCTCAGAACACCCCCTGACTTGCCTCAATAAACAAACAAACAGTGTAAGAGTCAGCGTATTTAGATTTAATCATGCTGCATGGGGCCTCCTTAGTCTGGCCGTTGATGCATACCTCGAAAGCTTTATGTGTTGACATTGAACTGATTCGACTGAGGTGTCCCCGTCATGAGCGATTAAATTCTTGGCTCCAAAGTGAGGTGGTGATACTTAATCTGTAAAGACCGGGCCAGTTACACCAGCGTTTCCAGTACATTTTCAAATTGTAGCCAGTGAGCATGTGACTCTCTCTGATTTATATTTTCTACAGGGTTTGAAGCCTTGGCTTGTTTTTCACCATGGTTGTTTGTGTTAGTCAGACTGACATTAAGAAGCATTGCAGTTCCATGTTGTTTTCTCCTGCAGGCCCTGCACTTCTTTTAGAGTCCTCCATTTATTCCATCTTATGTGTTATGTTTAATACACAAATATTTAGAGTAGACCCCTGACTTTGAACCGAGAAGAATAGTTAAGCTCTCTCTGCCTAGGGAAGGCGTTTGTTGCCTTTTTTCATCTTTATGGGGGGAAGAGGGGTATTTCATCTCACACACATTTGTGCATATTTTGTCAGGCTCACTATGTTCTAGTGCACTTAAAAGTCATTGTTCAGTGAATGGATGATATGCATCCCATGCAATATATGTGTGTGTGCACTGTATTATATTAATTATTAAGTATAGAAAGTGTTGCTTCATGTCCGTATTTGATGGAGAACCCCCCACCACCACCATCATACCCTGCCACCCCTTCCCCCAATTATGTATATTACCTTTGCTGGTGCATGGTTCATGCAAATTCTCATTTGCATCGCTCTCTTGAACGTGCTATCTCCTGGCTGGAATCCCTCAAAGCCTATGGTGAACACTGCCCTTCATTAGATCGTGATTGTGACCTTCTCTCTTTTTATCTGTTATTCTAGTGCGACTCTCACTGTTTGAAGTGCTCAGATGAACAAGCAACAAAACAAAGAGAATTTTCTATAGAGCTATGTTGAGGTTTCATTGTTTTCAGCTTTTAATGGAGATCTGTGTTTCTACTATTCCTGCTTTCCTAAGACATCTACCTTTTCGACACGTCTGCTCACATTATTCACATTATAGATAAGAGATGCTAAAAACCCTTACATGAGCTAATTTCTAATGTTTCATTGCAGCTGAGCCTAAATGTTGGTTGAAATATGCTGACAATTAACAAATATACCAAGGACGTTAATCCGTTGTTAGTAGATTATCAATGTCTGTTCATATCAGGCGTCACTCTGAAGAAGTTGTTCCGCAATAAATCGTCTTTTATGAGCGTATTTAAAGGCCTGTGCCAACATCCAGTCCCAGCACCTTTCAGGGTTACTCTGGGTCATTTTTTAATGTCGTTTACTTGAAAATGTAACTTTAAAACGAGGCTTAAAACTGCCTTAGTGAGATCCTGTCTCCCAGCTCCGGCAGCTCATCACTCCTAAAACAGCCACTCTCATCCACCCCGGCCCCGACCGTTATTAATGTGCGCTGAATAATTTAACGGGGTAAAATTACCATGCTCTTTTGAAAAGATTTTTGCCTACACAATTAAAGAGCATTATAGTGATTTTTAGTTGAACAAGAATTATGACTGTTTTCCCTCCTCTCTGCTACACTTTCTGGCTTCCTTGTTATGAGCTGTGGGTGAGCGGCGCTGTAAAGGCCTGATATTTCCCTGTTTCTGTCTGACTGTTAGGAGAGGTTGTGCTCTAGGTCTAACCTATGCCATGATGAGCGGCTAATGGGTAATGGATGAAGTAGTGTAAGTTCAACTTCTGCCAAAAGGACCCCCCATAATGGCCCGCCGGCCCCACCAAACACAAGCTATCTTTTGGCTGTTTAAACAGGTTCAGTCAGGTGGTGGTGTGGCATTTATGGCGCCCGGCTCGAAAATTGCTGCTCACACTCCATGCGGTGACTGCACGAGTGGAAAGGTGGGATTGTATTTAATCATTTTTGATTTTGTCACTGAATGCTAAGCCAAACAGATTTTTTTTAAAAAGGCCGGTAATGGCTTGCTTTATGAAAGTTTGTGGGCTAACAGTGCAATATTACAGCGCTGTTGTATGATATCAGCATCAGCAGCAGCGTTTGCCAGGCCTTCACTCTTATTCCATGCGGACAACTGTCCACATCTCAACCACAGGCCAACAATTGGCAGTAATTGGCACGTTGCCTCGGCTGTCCTGGGAGAGATCTGAGGGTGCATACGGCCACGGACAGGCTGCCCTTTCCACCAATTAGAGAGTTGTCTCCTCGTGGGGCGGGGGCGGGGAGGGGGGAGGTCTACCTCACTGCTACCTTGTCTCTTGATCAGAATGATTTGTGGAGATCCTTTTCCTCTTCACTCCTCTCTTCCTCCCTGCCTGCCTCTCTCTCTCTCTCTTTCTCTCTCTCTCGCGACTGAGGTATTACTGTTTGTGAACTGCTAGTGAGAGTCTTCAGTCAAGGACCCCAACCAGCGACTGACAGCCTTACAGTAGCAGTCAGTGGGACATTCACATTAGAGGTGCTCTGACAGTCAGGCTGTGCTAGACAGGCCTCTCAATGAAAATGCTCCACACAGCTCTTTGCTGCTGGTTCCCTAATACATAACTTGCTGGCTCTCTTCTCTATATGAAGATTCTTTTTTTTTTTTCTTCCAGTGGATGTGACGCTGAATTGGGTTTGGCAGGAGCTGAAGTTTCTCCGAATAGCTGAACTTGAATCTTTTCTCTTGTTGCTGGTGTATTGCCTTTTTTTTTTTTTTTGTGACTCCAGGCATAAGCAGCAGCGTGTTATTGCTGCATGGCTTTATTATGATGGCTTTGACGCAATGATAGCAAGTCTCATGTGATTAGAAATGTGCAGGCCACACAAGGTACCATGGGACCTCAGTCCAAAGGATCACAGGCCTCAGTGCATGCTGCTAACGCTCCCCGGTTTATGCCACAGGGAAGGCTGCGGAACCAACACCCAGCCCCCTTGTTCTCTCCCCTCTCGGTCTCTCTTGTCCTCAAAGCCTGTGTCTCTCTGCGTTTCACTTCAGTAAGTATGAGGAGGCGAGGAGATGCTTCCTATGCTCAGAAATATGTGTCAGGCTACTGGGTTATGTTGTGTTGCAATGTGATGTAGAGGGCAACAAAGCAAGTGCGCACAGAGAGGGAGAGAAAGAAACAGGCTTACTTATTCTCTTTAATCCATTGTGAGATATTCAGAACTAGGTTAAGTTATACCTCACATTACCCAACGCATTGCCATTCTGAGCATGTAACAAGATCTCTATTTACACATGTGAGCCACAGTGATACCATGTTGATGTTCTTTCAGTCAACAATTAGCACAGGTGAAGCCTAGCCTTCACCACAGGTTGACACGCTCGCCATAAAGCCGCTTTATTCCTCTGCAAGGACCTTCATGGTGGGGGGGGGGCTACCTAATATGCTGTCTGGCCCCGGGGCCTGTGGGAGCGTGGTTGGATTATTATGTTAATGCATGTGCCTCCTGCCCTCTCCTCAGTCCCAGCTGGCCTCCCTGTCGTTAGGAAGTGCTTTGCTCTGACAGAGGAGTAATATGCTCCGTGATTGAGGGGCCAAAAGATCGAGCTCTATAAGAGAGGGGCCACCACTGATAAGCATATGATAAAAGTGCCATTGTACGTGAATGCCTCCGAGACATGGAAGATGACTTAGCAATTCCTATGGATTTCAGTGGGAGAGTGAATATGTATAAGGGCTGTGTGGTCCTTTTCGGCGCGGCTGAATTTAATTGCCCATAGCATTATATCTCTTGCCATGTATTTTATTGTACTTTTATTGCATGGACTCTTTCATTATGAGCCAGTGACACATCCACCTGTAAATATGTTGGCTCCCGCTGCACAAGCCAAGGTTGTGATGCTTTTAATCATCCTGTAGGAACCAATATGAGGCTTAAGAGAACAGATTTTGTTTCATGTAGTTCATATTGTAAATAAAGCAATTAGGTGAGCTCTAATTTTGTGCGCTGTCGGTGAAAACATTCAATCAAACCCATATTTTAACGTGTCCCAAATGCAGCCGAGGAGCTGTCTGCGTGTGAGATGCGGTGATGTGTAACAGCCTTAATATTAATTGATGGAGAGTTGGTTAAGTCAGTGTAACTCCATCAGGAAAAATGATGACACTGTTCTGCCAGATGGCATTACCCCGCAGATCTATGTCACACACTCTCATTTAATCAACTTGACACTAAAGTAAAAAGGGAGGTGAGAAAAGAAAGAGAAAAAAAAAAAAAAAACTTCTTCTGACTTGTCGAGAAGGGGAAACGCTGGTTGCACTGCTTTGGATCCTGCACATAATTGTGTAAATATGTCAGCCAAACAGAGGAAGATCTCTCCTTTTAAACACTTGTCTTTTCATCCCGCCTCCTTAGGAGCGCTCGGGTAGCTACATATTAGCTTTGTGCGGGGCCATTCACAAAGTGTGTGGAGTGTTTGTGTTTTGTCGGGGGTTTGTTTTGTTTGCTTTTTAATCAAGTTCAATTTCGTCTCCATCAGTAGGAGCTCTTTCCACACCCCTCTTTCTCACGTCTGCCCGGATTATAATGTGTCTCTTTTTGCTGAGGAGCCTTCACTGTTGTTATTGTTTGTTCCCTTTTTTGGGGCCCCAGCTGTAACGAGAGGAAGGGTACCTGTGGGTAATTGGTGGGTAAATACTTTGCTGTGACTAAACGTCAGAGCAAGAGAGGTTGTAACACAAGCAAGTTGTTGTGCTGCTTTTGAGGAGACGGCAATGAAAGACTAAATGGAGAAGCTGTTTAAGATGCGTTTTTACCTGATTTTCTTCCAGATCATCAAACAATCTTTATATCTTGAAGTATTTTTTTTTCTGGCTTCTCTTACATCAAGATTTGACTGTGTGAACTTCTTTTGGATATTAACTACATATTTTGGAACACCATGCTGGAGATGTGACTGATTTAGGCAATATCCACCTTTATGACTGAGTTGAAACCGTTATCTCAGCATGTTAATGGTCAACTTTTTTGATAAACAATTGATCATTTAGGTAAAGTTAGGTAGTATACACGACAAACGTTCGCTGGTTAAAGTCTCTCAAATGTTAGGAAATAAACTATTGTTAACTGGGGCTGCAACTACAAACTATTGCCATCATTGATTAATCTGCTGCTTATTTGTTCAGTGCATTGTCAAAAATGTCAAAAAGTCTGACATCAACACCGGTTTCCCAGGGTGATGGGTATCTCCTCCAAATGTTTTATTTTGTCCGACTGCCAGGTGTAGCACCGACCAACAGTCAAACAGCCAAGATTCAAACAGGGGGCAAATCGTCACATTTGAGAATCTGCACATTTTTTGCATTTTTGCATGAAATGACTGAAACCATTTTTTTTTTAAGAATTAGTTAGGCTGCTAGTTAGTCATTAGTTTAAAAATGAATAAAAGAATAACATAAACATTTGAATATGCAAACATGGCTTAGTTTGAAATATATTTTGTGTTACCAGGATAAACTGAATGACATTTAAATGTAAACATTTAACTTGCTAATATGCTTTATCTGCCCTTACAAAACAAACTTAATACAAGCTATTGTTTGTTTAAATAATGGTGTGGTTGCTGGGATGGTTGCTGCTGTGTTATGGACTGTTAGATCTGAAAAAATGTCCCAATTTTATCATTGTTATTGACGTACATTTTGATTTACTTATATTTACTTACTTATACATACAATCTTGCCTTGGTCACATATAAATGCAACAAAACCATAAGAGGAAAATAGAGTGAACAGCAAGTACAATTATGAAGTTACATTCAATCAGTCTTCACTCTAGACACAAGCCCTTTGAGGCGCAATTAGGTTCAGGTTAGGACTTTTCACTTCCATTCGTTTAGATCCATTTGGGGCTCTCCACTTGTCATGTAAATGTCATTTTATTATGAGCTGGTGCCTTTTCAGTCAAGTTTGGCAAGATGGAACAGGGGCACTTTGATTGTTACCCTCTCCTTTGTTGTTTGTTAAAGGCCCTGAGGTTTGGCAGCCATTGTCTTTATAAACTCAAAGCTGTGTTAAATGCAGCCCCAGCCCAGCTAATGAGGGGGAGCCTTCAAAACCTCCATGAGATGATGCTGTCAAATGGGTGACATAAAAACGTTGCATGTAATCCCCCTGTGCAGACCCTGGGTGTAAATATGCCAGCTCCACCATTTTCAGAGCGTTTACTTGCAGTTCAAACAATCCCTCTCCCTGCTCTCTCCCCTCCCCGAAAACACAATGACAGCTCTGCGATATTCTCCTCCAGAATCCTTGGCTGCCTGCGACCAATGAAACAACCAGGAACAGCTCTGATAATCTCCTTCATCCACATTGTGGGTAAGACACCTCTCTCTTCTTCTTTGTTTCTGCGGACTGAAACTTGTGCCACTCACACATTTTGTACTGTGCATGCTCAGAATTTTGGGTGTGATGCTTGGAAATGAATTCAGTGATTTTTGAGCTATGGATTGGTGCTGTTTGTTTGCGTGGTTGTATGTTTGTCCTTGCACAGTATTAAATACTTGCTATCGCTGACAATCACAAGGAGTTTAATATGGACAAACGGTAGGCCACTCACAGTCACTGGGAACCTCATGAATTATTGTCTTTAATGTCTTAAACTCAATTTAACCCCTTGATACAGAGTTCATACAAAATGTGCTGAGAGTCAACATTTGGTAGCTTTAAGAGGGAAAAATAAATGGTGATAAATGTAAAGCCATTCATCAACTTCATTCCTACAGAGAGACATATTGTATCTATCCCAGTGGGACAAGCCATTTCCAGGACTCTGCAAGTGGTCACTGTTTAATAAGTGTAATGACGTTGTAAAGCCTAAATGAACATTTAAGGAGAAGGATACAGTCTACCCTCATATGACATCCAGTATGTTTGCTATTGCGGCAGAGGCCCCCTGAACTCCATATTCATAAAATTAAATGTAGCAAAATTCAATATTTTATCTGCCCCCTGTCTCCCTGCCCACCTCCATAGCTAAGTTTGGGTCAAAGGGACCTTGTTGACTTTTTTTTTGTAAAAGAAGCACTCTTCCATGCAGCATATGTGTATTGGGGACTAACACATGTGTTGAATGCATTTCCTCCCCACTAAAGCATTTTCAGACCTGATCTCGGAAGAATTTGAAACCTGCATTGTTAACATCCATCTTTGCTCCCATGCACTCCCACCAGCTACTGTGCATATGCACAGCATAATGAAAAAAATGGGGATCCACAAAACATTGCTCCTCAGTTACTAGTGGTCAAAAACTCCACTGGGTACCTGTAAGTTGAGGCAAAAGGTCACGGTCAAAATGAACCCATGTTGACTATGCAATACAAGATGTTAACTGCCGTCTACCCATGACTCAACCATGCACCATAGCGTTTTTTTTCTGGTGTATAAACATGCTACTTCCAGCTACAGTACTTGCCACTCAAGTAATTACTCATTTGACTGCAGGTTGTGGATTGTCAGAAAACAATTGGTTGTTTTTCTGTAGGCGTTCTCGATTTAGTTGGTAATAGTATTATTTTCAAAGTTTACTGCTTTTCTTACACACTGATTTTGCTTTTGCAGTGTTGAAAATTGTGTGCTGTTGCATATTTGAACAGGTTGAAAATACTGGCTTCAAAAATGTATTGCAAACCAATGCTATCACTAAGTTCTATCAGTATAAAACAATGAAATTATTATATTATTCGCTGTGCATAATTACCATTCAATTAAAATTAGTGGTGCAGTCTATGTCTCAGCACTGCACAAGGCACATATTTGCCCACACACTATTTAACTGTCCTTGTAGGCTTGACCCACACATGTTCATCATCCGTCCCTCGTCTCTGTCTAGTTTGGCGGCTCATCACGCAGCAATCCATACTGTGGCTTCTCATTTGCAGGCTCTGTGTTTTGTGTGGTCCCTCTTTTGCTTCCCATGGATCTCTCTGCAGGGAGCTGAGCCGACAGACGTGTCTGATTGATGTATTGGGGGGCGTCTCGTCAGCTATTGTTTTCCTCGCCAGCACTCAGTGGCTTCACTCGCCAGCCTTATCTGTCCCTCTAATGTGGATACGGATGTGTCAGATCCACTAGACTACAGGGAGAAATGGGTTGCATAGTGACCTAGGAATTCCCATAACCTGCAAGCGGTAACTAAAGCACAGCGGTTCTTTTCTTTTGTCCGACATGAAGAGTAAAATTTCATTGTGGTGTGCTGTGAATTTGTATTTTAGTCGGCCGATGTACTTCTTTGACCCTCACAACTTTTCTTTGGATGACTTTTCCAACTTCCATATCAAAATAGTCATGACTCCATGCAAGTAGAGTACTCACCTTAAGACCATGAATAGTTTTCTTCTAGTTTGAGTGTGTACCTGAAAACTTTCCCACAGAACTTTCCGGGATGTCAGTGTTCGCTCCCCCGCCTACCTTTGCACCCTTTGATAATTCTGCCCAAAACTCCTTAAATCCACAAGAGAATTCTTAAGAATTCTTGAAAAACTCCTCTCTGGCAGTAGATGTGTTACTGCCAACCCATTCACCTGCTTGATGAAGTGGGCAAGGCTGGAAGGTTGGAGAGGCTGGATGTCCGATCACGGCTCAGGCCATTAAAGATGAAGGACTGGTGTGTGGTCAGAGGTAGAGGGGAAAACCAAGCCAGGCATGCGGACTGTGGGCGCTCGAACCCTCCCTCATAGCATCACAAACCAGGCCGACACTTCCCCCAGTAATGAGCAGGGGCCCAGACTATGGGGTCAATTATTCATATCCAGTCAGCTGGGAGAGATGGAGCGCGAGAGGAGGGGTGTTGAAGCCTCCTCGAATCCGACAATTCTACCACACTCCGCAATGATTTTTTTGTAGCAGCGCTGCTTCCATCCACACAACTAAATCTAAACTCAAGACTTGTCTGGATGGATGGAGTGTAACTTTAAAAGGCATACATGAGTGGCCACTCACTCCAGTGGCCATCCTGCAGGAGTAGCCTTGGCTACTCAGCCATTCTCTGGCCTCACAATTACTGTGTTGAAAGGACAGACATTGATCGTCAACACACTACAGCTGTTTCCAAGTACTGTCATTATGCATACAGTAGACCATGTCGGGTCAGTTATCAAAGAGAATTACTCAACACGGAGAGCCTCAGTGTCAAGCATTGGTCCTGTTTGTGGTACACGTGGATTATGGTACCTAATTAGCATTGTAGATGCTTCTGTTAGTGTAGTCTGTGCTGAAAATAATGGGGGAGGTCAAACACAAAAGGAACTGTTTCTTGATACTCCAGATCCTTTCTCAAGAAGCGGCAGCATCACGCGGGGATCACAATAGCCGTTTACCCGTTTATGTCAGACACAAATGAGCTCTTGTTCATTGGCACCACAGCATAGAGCGATCAAACCTATTGAGATGCTCCCCTTCACATCCATTTAAGACAGGATTGAAGACATTGATGGAACAACCCATGGGAATGAGAACAACGCCTCCTTTCAGGGCCATTTTGCCATAGCAGAAATTTCCATGCCTCCATGTTTAGTGGCAATATCTCTGACGTCGGGATAATCCATTTAGGTGACAGATTGCTGAGCTTTTCACCCACAAGTTGTGTATCGGTCTGCATTTTAATGGTTCAAGGGGCAGAGCAAATCTATTTCTTACTGTATCTACACAAATGAGCAGTTGTGATCCATGTGAGATCTGAGTATCAAACAGTTAAACCCTGTAGGGTGGAAAGATGCCTATAAAAAGTCTGTAGTCTTCAGCTTTAATTCATACGAGTTGCCTTTAATAGGGTTCCAATGTAGCCTAGAAAAAGCAACAAAACATCAATAGAAACTTCTCAAATCAGTCTTATTTTTCAGGTACTTGTACTTCGCTTGACTATTGTTATTTTCTACTACTTAGTGCTGCTGTTCCACCACATTTTACTCCACTGCAAATACTTACGAGTTATGTTGCTGAATTTGCATAAAACTTGCAATCAGTTTTTGAATTGTCAGACAACATTGCAGATAACATTAAAAAATATTACTAGATCGCTATAGCCACTCCTCATCTCTGCCTGATGCCAATGATTTGAATACTTTGTCCACCACTGTTAACTTGTCACTGTTAGAATCCATTATATGTGACATGCATTCAAACTGACCACAGACCACACCTTCTAACCCGACAGAGGAGCATCTGTATGTGGTTGGAGTATAACTCACAATGACACTTTTAATACAACATCTGTTTAAAATGCTATTATTACTGAGTCATAATTGTCTATGAATATTTTATGCATAAAGGTTGAGCAGATAAGATCCTATGTACATCCATTTCCGAATGCATAATAATGGGCCAAATCAAATCATGTAATAAAAATAAACATTACACTGCCTCTCTATTAAAATTGGGTTCCCTTGCAACTTAATGGTATTGTATATCTCTGTATTCATACTGGAGGGCATGCTGTGTACATTCTGCTGAGAGTGACTGTGACTATGGAGAGACATCTATCAAAATCACATAATGGCCACCATCAAGATGCACCATGAAGTAAAAACACATGGAAAGAAGATTCCCCTCTTTATTAGCTGTCATCATTTCCATGAATATATGTGCAAATAAATGGCTAGTATCACACAGGGAGCAAATGTGTCCCCAATGAAGCCTTGGAAATAGGAGGCGAGGCATTGTCTGTGTATGTGTGTGTTTGAGGGAGGGAGAGAAAGAGAGAGAAAGAAACAATGGTGGGGGGTTCATGGATGAAAAATCATCACCAGTCCAAATGCAGATATTGTGGCGGCCTCACACTCTTGCCAGTGTCACCCTCCATTCGTCACTGTCCGCGAGCCTGCCTCTCATTAAGTGGCCCCGCTCCGGCGACAACTTAATTTCCTTAAGAGGACCAGACACCTGATTCAATTGTGCTCCCATTACAGATTTGTTTTCCCCTGTCTAGCCTTTGCTGGGACCACATGGCTGTGAACAGAAATACACTCCCACTATATTAAATGTTGTGGACGTAATTCCCAGACATATGATTCATGTCTGCCTCCCGGTATCCATCCCTCACAATGCCCTCAGCTCAAATAGAGGCGTAGCTCCAGTCAGCTGGGCTGGTTCAGCTCTGCGCCTGCTGCTATAGAAATGATATCATCAGTGTTGTCTGTTATTTCTTATGTTCAGATAGGAACACTTTATCTGACAGCACTCTTGTGTCAAAGGGAGGCTTTCTTGTTATTTATATATTTTTTTTAATTTTCAGTAACTTGTTAAATTGAAGAGTACTGTAGACTTTTGTGTTTTTAATACAAAGATATATTTTTTTAAAAGCACATTTTTTTCTCACATGACTATTAAGCTCATTGGTTTGTTATCACGTCATCAGAAGACCCAGAGCGCTTCAATAATTCAGAAACACTTTTGAACCGTTTCAACATGACTGCTCCTCAGTCCTCTGTCTTTGAAGATCAGACAGTGTAAGATGTTTTTATCTGTTCGTCAGCGCGGGCGAGACTTCCATTGTCCATTTGACTGCTGGTCTCCATAGCTTACCTCTCACCTACAGCTGTCAGTCAAATGGTAGCCGTTGGAGAATGGTGAGAAACAGCTTTTGCTCTTGTACAGGGTTTAACTGATTGTTACTGTAATTTTTCTGTCATGGCTTTTATCCGCAAGGTGTGAGTATGTTTGATACCAGATGCTCACCCGAAACCACACAAAAGCCTCATGTATTCATTTATTTATGGTTGTCTCTGTTTTTTACAAGCATCCTGTCAATTACCCAAAAAAAGTTATCCTTTGAGGAGTCATTTTTGATCTCCCAATCGTCCAAATAGGATTGTGTGTGTGTGGCTGTGTGCATTGTGGAGTTGGTATTTGATGCTCTGAATTTTGAATAAAGAGATTAACACCCACCACCCTCACTTACACACGTTCTCTCTCACACACACACTCACTCACACACACACACACACACACACACACACACACACACAGTCAGAGTGCAGTTGTTGCCTTAAACCTATCCAGAAGACACCTCCAAGATATAAAACTGCTGAGTATGGGTCTGTTCTCAGCAGCCAATAAAACACAGAGAAAAACTCAAAGTTATAGAATTCACTCCCCCTTACTGCTCCCTTCCTGTGATGCTTTCCCTCTGATCCTGTTGTGTGTGTGTGTGTGTGTGTGTGTGTCTCCTTTTGCTCTTATTGTCAGCATTGGCTACTTTAGCAAAGCAAAAGGACCCTCTTGTAAAATTGCAAATGCTGCATTAAAACACGCACAACTACATCCCAGATAACACAAAGTCCAATGCTTAGGACACTCCAACACTTATGTCGAGAGATGGAACCTAATTCCTTGTGTCAACTACACCAAAAATGTACATGTCACTTTCAAATCTCAAATGAAAAACTTAAGCGTTCTCCTTTTTCTTTTGATTTCTTGGCTTCTCATTGGGATAATTTTCATGAGGCCTTGGAGCACAGTCTATTTTGTAAACTCACTATGAATTTAATGATAGTGAAACACTTGCTATTGGTAATCCACTTCATTAAGACACTGTGTTTAAACTAATAGGTTGACAATGTATTTACCAAGAGCTGGATGAAAAGATGACCCTCATGTATGATTTGTAAATACGTCATAAAACTAGCAGCCACTTAGCTTAATTTAGCATCAAGGCAGGATGACAACTCACGTGACTCTTTCCAAAACACACAAAATCTGCATACCTGCAATTTCATGGTGACAACAAGACTTAAGGACGTTGGTGCCCCCACACATAATCTCACGGAAAATCGTCCTTGTGCACATTCTAGGTGTTATTTTGGCCAAAAGATTGTCATGAAAACCGAGGCATGTACAGATCCTTGAATTAATCAATGAATGTAGAGACTTAATGAATACTAGACAAATCTACAGTCGATAATGGGTCAGTTGCAAGATAATCACATAGACACACATGAAAATAATGTTCCATCCATAAGCAGTTTCCAGCTCTGAGTACACCTGACCCGCATATTTACAATTTTAGAGAAAAAGAACTGAAAGTTTTGAGCTCGAGGTCTTCCTTCAAGTGTCACTTTGCTACACTCTCCATTTCTCTTTCTGCTTCACATATACATCAGCTGATTGTGTAGGATTCTATCTCTGCTGCATTTATTCAGTTTTCAGTTTTCCTCTCCCTCTGTATTTCCTACACCCCCCCCATCTGGTCCAGTAGAGCTCAGCAGCGTGTGTGGAGGAGTGTCTCCTGTTCCCCCTGTCCTCTCCCTCTCCAGGAGCATCAAAAGGAGGAGGACCCACGCAGGGTGTTTGAAGAGCCCACCGACACTCCCCTATGGGTGGTGAACTGGCAGATGCTCAAACCACACAACTCTATCTAGGCAGGAGGAGCATCCTTCTCATCTGCTTTTGTACCCCTGCCATTGGTTTCCCTTGCAGCCACGGAGATTAGTTTTAACTGTATTGTCGTTTGTAAATTTGTGCACACAGCATTTTGCAATCAATGGATGCCATTCGTTTAGTCTTATCATGACCATTTGTTCTTGTTCTTTATTTATAGATAGATTTATTCTCCTACTTAGACTTACAGTTTTTAATAATTCACCTCGAAAAGGTTGATTCACCCAGTTACAAGAAAGCAAAGCATTTTATCTATTATCTCAATGGTATCTCATGCCTAAGCAGTACACTGGGGCTCTATTCCTGTTTAAACTCACCAAATCCTGGTCATTTTGTGGCCATCTTTGGGGCAACAACAATGACTGGTATAGTATGAGGCCATTTTCCACTTTCCATACCAAGCTTTGAACCCAGGCCGTGTGGGTGAAAACCAGGAATCCTAACCACTAGGTCATATGGAACTTATTGGGTGTTTAATTCAGATATAAAAAATTCTACAGCAGTGTTTGATTGATTGAATAGTTTCCTGGTTGCTCTGAATAATCCATAAAACAAGTTGTGAACAGGATTCATGAGGACTATTTGTGGATTCGGCGTGACCAGGAGATGTTGGGGTTGAATCTTTAGTCATGTTTGCAGCATAGCTTTAAGGATGGTAATATTGGCACGGACTGATGTAGAAAATGTCATGCCAATGCATCCAGGAATTAGAAGAATTTGAGTCTGGTAATCTTAGCAACTGTTACGATATTTTGCAACATTCTTCATAGCAGCAGAATTGAGTTTTTAATAGCATGTTAAGAGATCTTCCCATACCGGGAGTTGAACCCGGGCCGCCTGGGTGAAAACCAGGAATCCTAACCGCTAGACCATATGGGACTGATTGAGTGATTAATTCAGATCAAGAATAATTCTGGCGGAGACTGCTTTATAGAAAATGTCATGCCAGTCCATCTAATAATTAGAGATACAGTATTTCAGTCTGGTCATGTCAATTGGGTAATTTTAGCAACCATTGGGATATTTCACAGCAGTCTTCATAGCAGCAAAACTGTGTTTTAAATGGAATATTGGGATTTTCCCATAACAGGAGTTGAAGCCAGGTCGCCTGGGTGAAAACCAGGAATCCTGACTGCTAGATGGTATGGGACTGACAGTGCTTAATTCAGATTAAAAAAGAAAAAAAAAATCAAAAATTACAGCAGTATTTGATTCTAGAAACAGTTGCCTGGTTACTCTGAATAATCCATAAAACATGTTGTGAACTGGTTTCATTACAACTAGTGGACTCAACACATCCAAACCTGTCATTTTTTTGGTCTGAATGCATAGCTGGTTCAAAATTGGGTCCAGGAACCAGAACCAGCATGGAGCCCTGCTGGTGTGAAAGCCTGTTTGTGGATTATTCAGAGTGATTTTCTGGAAAGAGAAGTTGGGGTTGAATCTTTAGTCATGTCAGCAGTCAAAGATGTCATGCCAATGCAGCCAGTAATCAGAGATATTTCTGTCTGGTAATCTTAGCAACTGTTGGGATGTTTTGCATCAGTCCGAAGACTAGTAGTTTTCCGATATTTTCCCATACCGGGAGTTGAACCCAGGCCGCCTGGGTGAAAACCAGGAATCCTAACCGCTAGACCATATGGGACTGGTCAAATGATTAATTCAGATTAAAATAAAAATCTACACCAGGAAGAGTGTTTTTTTCTGGAAAGAGATGTTGAGGTTGAATATTTAGTCATGACAGCTTTTAGGATAGTAATGTTGGCAAGGACTGACGTAGAAATTGTCATGCTAGTGCTTCCACTAATTCAAGATATTTTAGCAACAGTCTTCATAGGAGCAGAATTGAGTTTTTAATAGCATTTAAAGGTATTTCCCATACCGGGAGTCGAACCCGGGCCACCTGGGTGAAAACCAGGAATCCTAACCGCTAGACCATATGGGACTGATTAAACAATTAATTTAGGTTTAAAAAAATCTTCAGCAGTATTTGATTCCAGAAACAGTTTCCTGGTTTCTCTGAATAATCCACAAAACATATAAACCGGATTTGTGAGTAGCAGATTATATGAATGTGGATTATTCAGAGTGACCAGGAAGAGAAGTTGGGGTTGAATCTTTAGTCATGTCAGCAGCCAAAGATGTCAT
>JBCAUF010000134.1:9824887-9836344 GCA_038406115.1 Haemulon aurolineatum
TTTAATCCCTGGATTTTGGTTCCTCCATCAGGCAAGATGTTGGATCAGTTGGGACTTGTAGCTACAGTAAAATCTGCCTGATATGTTGTTTTACAAGATTAAGAAAAAACGTGCTCGATTCTGCTAATCTGACAATTTACATACAAGTGGTAGGCCGATAAAGAAACCAAGCTGATAATGTTGGCCGTATTGCAGATCAGTTGATATTGTGTATATGTTGGCAAATAAGCAACAAGAAATTGGGATTCAGAAATGCCAAACTAACTTAAGGTTATTTGGAAATCATTGATCTTTACATTATATGTTTTAAAGGATATACTATCATTACATTATAATTATTTGCGTCAGAAATCCAGTGTCAGTCAGGTTGTAATTCACTTATTTTAAAATAGTTTCTGAGTTAGTGGGACACCTCTGTTCACCAGATTACATATACTAACTACAAAAAATACCAAATTCATGCAGATCTTATTTTTGATAGCATGCTCATTTAAAGAATCAGACATAACCAAATTTAATTAGTTATTATGAATTTAATATACTGCTAATTAGAGGAAGCATAGGCCACTGTATGTCCCTAAAATATGAACCCTTGGACCTCTGGTGCAATGAGTTCAGTTTTGAGTTGTTCTGTAGCCAAGCAATAGACAAAAATGTACCTTTTTTCACAGCAGACATTTCGACTGATTATTAGTAACACCTGTGCTTTTCCTACTATGACAAGTCCCAGTCCCAGTAAGACATGACAGTTTGACAGTGAGCCAGAATGCACACTATCAGGACCCTGAAACTGAAGCAGCTAAATGGAATTCAGCCATCATTTATTAGATTATTTGCACCTGTGCTTTTCCCTCTGTGACACTGCAAAATGTCTTTAAAAAGGTCTACAGAAAATCTGTCAGCCATGACTTCCCTGTTAAGTGAAAAAGACAGTTCTTAAACTGAAGACAGGGGCTTGATTTGAATTTGAGGCAAAGTCCCACAATTTTTCTTTTCTTTTTTCTTTCTTTTTTTGCTATACGATACTAATTCACATTTGGTGGTATGAAAGAGGAGGGAAAAGGGAAAAAAGAAGTGGAGAGAGAAGTGTGTGTTTAGCTAAGCAGGGGCAGCCCCTGGTCCATTGCCCATCATTTATTGATAAAGGCCCTGGAAAATGCGCGGGAAAAAAAAAACTAATGAAATTATCAACGTTGTTGAATTAATGATGAATGGGAATAAGAAAAGGCTGGGCTCTCTGTGGAGCCAGAGAGGAGCGCTGCTTCATTAGCCATGCAGTCTCATCACATCCTCTTTTGGAGCTGCAGACACTGGGGCTCTCCACTCTCTCCTCTCCTTACCATCAGGACCTGCCATTGGATTCCATTCAAAAAAACCTCCCATCTTCCCTCATTGCCTCCGCCCCTACCACTCTGCTTTTTCTCTTTTGCCTATTTTTTTTTTTTTTTTTTTTTTTTTGTCTTCCTCATAACTTCACCTGCCACCTGCCACCCCCACCCTCGTCGCTTTCCAGAAGATGAGAACTCTTTGGTGGCTAATCTCATTTATCATTTTTCTCACTTTTCCTGAAGATGAGGAGAGCTGACCTGATTCTGGAGGTACTCGCGGTCATGGAGCACACCTCTTCTCTTTACTTTCTTTTTTCCTTTTCTTTTTTTTTTGTTCCTCACCTCTCCCTCCTGACTGCCTCTCTGTGGATATCATTCCTGATTCTGCACATGCAAATGATATGCGAGGGAGAGGGGCGCTCCGTTTGGATTCCTTGCCCCCTCCTCCTCCTCCTCCTCCTCTTCCTCCTCCTCCTCCTTCCTCGTCTTCTTCTTCTTTTCCCTGGGTGGAGCAGGAGTGGTCTGGCGAGCCGGCGCACGCTGAGAAATCACGGGCATGGGGTCTCATTAGGTAAGCAGAGGCCAGGGCAGCAGGGCTTCACCCAGACACTGATTATTCTGAGAGCAATATCTGGAGGATCACCTCAGCTATACACCTTATTAGAGCTACCGTCTCTTATAGTTCAGAGCCCTCTTTGACTTGAGAAAATGAATTAATCTTGTCTGTTGTGTGGGATTGTGTTTGAGCTTTAACACTTTCACATCTTTAAATTTATTCCATTTAAAGAAGCCATTTCTGCCTCATGTAAGCATTGTAGAATAGATTTTTATTAATTTCCAAAGTGTGAAAAAGCACTCACTTTCTTCTCTCTCCTCGTAGCCACGGCTCTTCTTGAATCCCAGCTGCTCTCTTCTGGTGAGGCCTTCCTGTTTCATTTATCTGTAGACGAATGCACTAAACGATCCTTCTGCCAATTTGATAGATGCAGTAATTATCTGTCAGCGCTGTATTTACTTGAATTCAGTTTACGGCGGAACGAATGACTTCACCGCGGTTTTGGAGCTTCATCACACCCCGAACAGATCGCCCATATACGCGTGTAGCCCACTCATAAAAATTGATGACACGAAGCACCGTGCGTGACAGACAGCAGTGACACGCATAATGTAACGTGCAGTCCTTTACATGGTAATCTGATCTGAGAGGGATTCAATTATTTAATAACAACACGACAGACTATCATTAAAACAAATTGTGTATGTCAATGCGTGCACACAGTCGGAGCTGCGAGGTCACAGGTGTAATGTTGTGTTTTGAAGTCTTGATCCCTCCCGCACACACACACACACACACACACACACACACACTGTCTCTCTCTCTCTCTCTCTCTCTCTGTCCGCTGGTTCTTTTCTTATGAATTGGCTGAATTGATCCTCATACAAATTAGGTCTGTCCTCAAAGGGCTCCATCAATACATTGACTCCTTTTATGAGGGTCATCAAACAGCCATTACTGGGCATCAGGGGGTCCCGTTTGGGGAGAGACTGCCCAGGGTGACTGATGAGCCGGATGGGGATGGTAGCTCGTCTGGGGGCCTTGGAGCTGTGGGCCTGTAGCAGAGACTAGAGGGGAGGGGGTGCTTATTGAGTGTTAGATTCATTAGTTAAGCAAAGCCAAATTAATTTGCTGTGCAACAGAGCTTCTACCACCAGAAACCTGCTCCTGCCTTCGTTTGTTCTCTGCGGAAAAAAAAAAAACCCTCTCAAAACGTTTTACTCTACAGCTTTGGAATACTTTAAACATAATATTCATCTGTTTGGAGAAACTGAAACAGATTGAACACATGATCCTCTCTCAGTGTAATTAGGGTGATTTTAAATTTCTGGTACAAGGGGAGGAACACGTGTACTGAGTTTATTGTTGTCCATTAACATGCAAGTAATTTGGCAGCACAAATTACCCGAAAAGTATAAATAAAACAGATTTGTTCCTACGTGAAGTCCTAAATTGCATCATTTAAAAACCCCATTTATTCATCTGGCCTGATCCTGCTACTTGAATGGCTTTCTTGGAGCTTTGTCTTGTATGTCTTAATTACTGTTGCGTATTTGTGCACCGTGTAAATGAGTCCTCGCAAGCCTGACAGAAGGTTTCAGCAGAGTTGATTGCTACATTAATAAAAGGCCAGACTATCATTTTCCTGATCCCAAAAACAAGGGTGAAAAAATCAAACAAACAAAATGCTTAAAATGCGTGATATTTTACTTGTGACAAGGAAAAATAATGTTGAAGTACTAACAATAGACAAGCAGAAGGGAAAAAAAGCCCTGGAGTATTCCCCAAAGGTTGCTCTCAGGTATTACGAAAGAATCTTTGAAACTGAGCACAGCCGCAGCAGGATGTAAACAAACTGTCACCGCTGTCAAACACTTGCTTCAAGAAGTGTCAAAAGTTCAGACTTTTCAATTACACCAGCTTTAATATGCATGTGAGCCTCCCCAGACTGATTAAAATGCACCAATTTAAGTCTAATTGTTCAAGAAAACTGTGTTTTATGTTGCTGCAATGGTAATAACTAATGATAGATGCATAAAATTAGCATACATTTCCCAGACCAAGAGAATATCTGATCATTGTGCCATAGAGAATTGCTCTAAGTTAGGAAGTTAATTTCATTATCTCCTCCTCCTCATTTAAAGCCCGCCACTTTACAATAATTGGAAAACAGAATAAAAGATTAGCTTTTGACTGGATGACGGGCGTTAATAAAGTGTGATGGAATGTGAGTGTTACAGAGTGGGTACCAATTACAGCAGCCAATCTCACACAGGCAACCATTGATGGTGGTGGTTCAATCTCTTCATCTGCCGTACAGTACCATCAGGGACCCACTGCAGAGACCTCTGCTCCAGCTAGCAGGCTAATTGTCAATTCTGCTTAAGTCATAAGGAGAGCTATTTTAGCAGGGCTTTGGAGAGGAAGTGAACTGTAAAATCAAAGTGAAAAAAAGTCAAAGTATAGCATAAATGTAGAAATAAAGTGCAAGGAGAAGCACAGGGAGGTTTTATGGAATAATTTGAGTTGGATAATGTGAAAAAAATGTCTTTTGGAAATAATATTGCAAAAAGGATTATATTATCAATCAACTTTATGAAATGTGGCACAACCTGGTGTGTTAAAATTGCCAAAGTTTAAATAAACGTAATTTTGATTTTCAAGAATGTAGCCACTGTCTGCGCAATGGTTTGAAACATTTCTTTCTTTTTACAATATCAAGCACATTTTAGTCGTCTCCCAGTGGGTCTGTGTTGGAGTGAAGTAGAAAATTCACGACAGGAGTTTCTTCTCAATTCTCAGGGGTCACCCTCATCCCTCATCATGTCACTGCTTTAGTCACATTAACCACATCAGTCACAGTGCGCCCGCACGTCATCACTCATTGGCTCTTTCAGCTGCTCCAAACAAATGGCAAGCACAAATGCAATTCTGCGTCAGACTTGATTGGCACACCATTTGTTAAATTAAGAATCTAATCAAGGGCTTTTGTGCACAGGTCAGAACGTTTGCAGAACTTAATAGGAAGCAGCTCAAAGTCACTGTTTCTGCATCCAGTAAAAGAAAATCTCTATCCCTGTAGGCCTGAGTTCTTTATTATTTTTGTGAAATTCAAACCTGAAGTGGACAGAAAGCAGACAAACCCAAAGTAATAATATCTAGCAAAACAGTAACTGTTCTTATTTATGGCTTACAAGTCGTCCTTATGTATAACATTATATGTATTACAAATTGTTCATATTGACAAATGTGTATCATAAGTCTCCTCTGAGGTTTTCCTTTGCCATGTGTGTAGTGGTGACTTCTGACCCCATTTATTTTACATTCATAGGCTATATACTGTATATATATTTACAATAACTAGATGAAATTTAATTTAATCATTATTTACCACTTTACACTTATGAAAACCAAGGCCTAAATATTAGTAATCTAGAAAAATAAATGGCATTATGGCATTAATTCATTGTTTTTTAGAGGTTTATCCGCCTGTACAGCCGTTGCCAGACATTGTGGAAAATTTCTGTATACAGGTTTATATTTTTCTCTTTTAAAAGCCATTGTTGCTAACAAATGGAAAATACAAGTATTTTTTAAATTTTTTTTCATTTATTTGTTTTCTTAAAATGTACTGACTGGTAATTCAAGATCATGGCATCAGATAAAGAAACTCCAATCAGCTGTTCTAAACACCATTAATTTTTCCCCACTTCTCTAAATGAACATAATGTAAGTAGGACAGAACGGTAGAAACCTGCCGATCTGTACACACACATACATACATGCATACACACACACCTGCACACACACAAACACAGACAATCTAGCCTCATCAAAAATGATGTGGTGGGCCCTTTGTTGTCAAACTCTTCATACAGAAATCGCATATTCATGGGGGTGTATTTAAGCCATTTCTGCTGGCATAAGCATGCAGCGCAGCAGCAGCGGTGTTCTGAAATGACTGTCGTTTTCTGCCACTCTTTGCCACTTAACCTACCTCTCTGTTTGAGAACGTGGCACCTTGTTTTTTTGATGCGTCGCGTTGCACCGCGGCCCCCCATCACCATGGAGTCTTCGGGTTTAATAGTGGCTCGGAGGCCTGCGGTAGCACAAGGTGCTCCCCGATTATACACTAAACAGCAAGATTTGCAGTTATTGAATTGACATCGGTTTGTTGTGGAGCGGCAGTGGACAAACAGAGCTGCTTTGAATTAGTGCACCACCACTGCAGTGGTGAACTGGGGCTTACTGCCTTCTCTTACAGATGTTGAATGCAGCTGTCTCCTCAGCCTAACAATAAAGAGCATGCTTCACAACACAAAACCAGCCTGTGCACCTGAACTCAGACATCTATATTTCATCACGTCTCCAGATTCCCCTGCACCTTTATTTTAGCCAACACCACGTTAAATCGAATGCTTGCATCATGAAATCCGTAAATTTCTTTTCTGAAAGCAAGAAAATGGAGCGTTATGCAAAATGTTTAGTAGTTTATTGAAGAACATTTGTGCTAAATAAGCTGCTTATTCTGCCTGATATGGTACCTGTCTATGAATAGTTTTTGCATTTGACATGTATGAATTTATATAACACGATTCTTCACTACAATTCAAAGAATGAATGTGTTTGTATAGACATCATGATGCTTAAATGGATTACACAGTCTTTCCATGAACTTGTTGAGTTGAAAAGGAGATTATCCAAAGTGAAGCAGTCAAAACTCCATGTGTAGAGGAGACACAAATAAGTCTTTTTTTTTTTTCCTCCATCTCTTGACCAATGGAGTCGTGGGGTTTTGTTTCTCTGGTGAAGAATTATCCACCTGCTGTCAAGCCTCTTTGATCCACAGTAGCTTCAACGTTTGCCGTTTCCATTAAATCTTGTCTTTGGAAGAGCTGCCAATAAAAGAAAGGGCTTTTCAAGAGTGATGTCCCAGACCTGCAAGACTGGGCCCTTAACACCCCGACATGTAAGCACACACACCTCCTCTCACCCTGTGTGTCTTTGACCCAACAACGAGACTGACACGTGTTCTGTTTGTTACAATTTAACAGATAAAATCACATTTTGTGAAGTCTGTCTTAAAGATATTGGCTGTTTTATTCAGCATTGTTGCCTGTCGCAAAAATGCGACTTTGGCGCCAGGAGGGTTAAGACAGTACTCACATTTCTTTATGTGCATTAGAACAGTTGCTGGTCTCTTTAATCAGCCCTCTGGCCCATATTGGTTGTGAAGAGACGTCCTGCTATTCCAAGTCAAGAGATGGTGGCCAAAACCAAAGCTAATGTGAGCAGCTTTAACAGGCGCACTTAGTCCGACCATCTCAGTGCTCAATGCTGAAATGCTTTCCGAGGGAGCAGAAAGTGGAAAGCTCACTCTAAAATTACTTTAACTCTGAAAGAGACTACAGTTAATTTGACCGACTGCATCTGACAGTCTATATATATTTATATATAATATATATATATATATATACCTTTTAATCCTGACAAACTGCCTCTGCTGGAACCTCTAATCAACTTCATCTGAACTTGATGATGTATTTTTTCTTAAAACAAAACATTTCTTTCAAATGCATTATGTATATGATAATATTTTGCCAAACTCTTCTATGTATGGTTTAATCAGTTTATCAGGTCATAATCAATAACTTTATAGTTTAACAATTTCAACATACAGTACTGAGCAAATGGACTGACCTGATAACGGATAGATTACACTCCTGCTCTGCAACTGAAGTTCCTGATACAGGGAAACATAAACCCGGCAAACTCAACTTAACTGATGAGAGCCGCCCATGATGTGTATCTACATGTGCAAAGCAGTTTGTAATTTACCCATATCAGCCAGACCATGAATTACCTTAATTAGAAACACCACCCGGAGCTCTTTCTATTGATCGCCCAGCGCGCTAAATCAAAAGTAATGTTGGACAGTTACCCGGGAACGCCATCGTTGATTAATCAGGCGCCCCTCAATCATTACTCTTTTAAAGAATTTCCTCTTCTTTTAACACGTCTTCCTTCTCACCCTAGCGTTTTTGTATTTTTAATTTTCTTTTCCCAGCGCCTTATTTGATGTTTTGTAACTTTTCATGTGTTGCCAGTGGATTGCTGCCTTTAAAAAGGAAATGCTTCGCTTCTAGGGTGGCAGGGGTGTATATGCATATGAATATTTTCTATTGATGAATACGATACACTGCCGCGGCGCCTTTGATAGTCTCCTGCTCGGGTCCTGAGTGATGTCATAATGGTGGGACGCCGACCCTGGGCAAAACATCCCAATTCGCAGCAGAGAGGAGCAAACATAAGAGCCCTTTGACGTCCTCTGTGTTTAATATTACAGGACTGTTTACTGAGGAGGGAGTTGATTCTCGTGTCCACCAGGGAGCCCAAATATGTTTAAGGTCAAGCCATCTCAGTTCATCTTCAGTCAACTTCAGGATCTTTGATCACTTGTTGTTTTTGACTGTGCTGTTTTCAATCATGGCCAGGTCTTTATAATGCATGAGCACATTACATAGTTATGAACAGCTTGGCAGGCGAGTCGAGGCAGTGATGGAACTTGTTAGACACTTTCAGAAAGAACTTCGTGTTCTTCAGCGTACCTTAAGGTTAAAGGAATAGTTCGGCATCTTTGGAAAGACCCTCATTCGCCTTCGCACAAAGAGTTGGATGAGGAGATCGATACCACGCTCATAACTGACAAGATGTCAGGAAGTCACTGCACTCACCCAATTAGCAGTCCCACACATAAACTCTGTAGAACCACAATGTTTCCTTTTTACACTTTTTACACAAATTAAACTAAATATAATATGTCAATTATTAAGCTTTACAGGTGTAGGTTGGCGGATTTCATTAGCTTTGGAGAGAGCCGGGCTAGCTGTTTCCCTTGTTCACAGTCATAATGCTAAGCTAAGCTAACTGGTATCTATCCTCCCACTGAACTGACAGGGAATATGTGTACTTCCCAATATGTCAAACTGTTGTTTCAGCTTCCCATAAAACACACAGACTTTTATCTCTTTGTGACCTCTCTCATCAAGTGTTAATTGATGATCCACGTCATATTTTCACTGTTCAGTATCTCAGGTAGAACAGTTTCAGTCAGGAGTTTTGATCATATACCATCCAAAGATAAATGTTAAACTCGTTACACAGACAGAATGAAAAGAAAACTCAGAAGGCGTAAGGAAAAAAGCGCTGACTTTGAAAGAGGTCAAAAAGGTCGTCGGTGAAACACAGACAGTTTGGTTATTCGGGAGACAGGAGAAGTGGATGGACCATTTCCTCAAAAACCAAATGACCCCTTGTTGGTTTGACACAGTAAAGATTTAGAATTTTTAATTGCCTAATGTATAATGCATATGGACTGAAGATTTGACTCATTACTTACTCAGGGATTTCCTCTTTTCGGCAAGGGTAAAAACACGGAGGGGAAGCATGAAAGTCAAAAGCATTAGCTGTTCTGTTGATGCTTTCCAACACTTTTTCTTTTTTTTCAAACTCACCTCCCCAGGTTCTGAACAAAGGCAGCAAGCATGTCAGTGTGCGCATGTGTTCAACAGGATGCTCATTCCCTGTAGCTCTTTGTAACATATTCAGGAGGTGTTTATACATTATTATTTTCTTGCTTCAACTCCCGAAATATTAGTTATCTGAAATGATTTAACCTCTGGAGACCTTTTCCCAGATGTGTCATTATTTAAAGTGAAAAGCCAGTCATGTTATCTTGCACAGTATTAGCGTTTTCTGATTAAAAGAGGCAAACAAACAGTATTTGAATAGAGCAAAAACATAAATAAGGCCACAGAATGAGTTTTTGACTTGATCCAATTTGGCACCACATAATACATTTTCCATCCTGTGACCTCTGCGAGGCCTGCACAGCGTTGTACCGACAGTGACTTTTTTTGCACTTCATGGAAGGTAAATTCTAGTTCAACCAAAACAAGTCCCAGTTTTAGCGGTGAACTGCGATACTGCCACTTTTCATCATTCATGTTCGTTCAGGACTTAGATAATAGGTGTCACTCTAAATCTTTCATTTCTAATATTTTTATCCAATGAAATAAGACTTTGTGAGTCAACAGTATTAACTGGAGGTCATGTTGAGCGCACATACAGCGACAATTGAGGCATCACGGACCCTTTTTGTTGTTGTGTTTATTTTCGGTAGGAGGTTATTTTTACTTGTGATGGTACATTTAATACCTGATGTTTAGACTTGAAATATACTTCACATTTCCTCACAGTTAAGGTGCAAAACCTTTTGCAAGCGGTGAAGCCTCCATTCTGTTTTGAAAAATGTTGCAGGTGTTGAAATGATCTAACAAAGGTTGCTGCCGGTGGAGGCGGGAGGAAGTGAGGGAAGCTATCGAACTTGTGTCCTGGTTTCCCTACTAGATAATGATCTCTTGAAAGTGTGTGTTTTTTCCTCTTCTTCCAGTAACAGTGTGTGCGAGATGAAAGATAGTTCCGGGGCTAGTGCACCGGCGCACATCTGACTGAGGCAGGTGTTAGAAATGTAGATGGCTGGCGGAGACTAAAGACAATACAAATTTGAAGTGAAAACGCTACTGGCACGCCTCCTCTGTTCTTAACACGTGAAGCCCCAGGCCGATCAATTATTCATCCTATTGTGCGTGCGCGTGGCATAGTGTTAGTTCTGTAGTCGGAGAGGAGGTGTCTGTTGCACTTAAAGAGTGAGCGCCACGTCGCTTGGCAGGCCCAGGTCTGTCAGCCTGTCTCTGTCTGTCTCCCTCTGCCTCTCTCTGGCACACACACACACACACACACACGCGCACACACACACGTAAAAAGCCCTTGTTCTGCCTGAGCCTTTTTAATGATGGGATCAGGGGCGAGAATTGGTGGCTAAAGTGCAGCCCCAGTTATTTGAAAAAAGGAGAAAAGAAAGCGAAACATAGAGCAAGAAGAGTGCGAAGGAGAGAAAGATGGGGTGGGCGAGAGAAGGGGGAGGAGGAGGTGGTGGTGGTGGGGAGGGGGGGTGCTTTGTACACTGGGGGTATTTTTCAAAGCAGTGCAGACTTGAAGCCATTGGGAGGCTCCTTTGACTTTAATCTTGGCTGCTTCTTTGAAAATTATGACCGAGGACCACGGTTGCTTCATTAAAAGACATGTTCTGTTTCTTGTGTAGTTTCAGCCAGATTTTCTTTTTGTGCATGTGATGCTGATTTCAGCTTTCCACCCTCTGTGCTTCCAGCAGCCTCCTGAGCACCTTGCCGTGTTAAGGGCCACTCGCTTTGGATGTGTGTATGTAAATAGGCCGGCGAATGTTAATCGAGCGGACGCGCTCGGTTTCCTCTCGCCTCTCACCTCCTGAAGTACCCACCTCACCGCGCCGTGCTCAGCGTCGTCTGTGTCCATGAGCTATTGTCATTTGGTGCGCGCCGATCAGGCATCGTGCCATCCACTCGACATATAATGTATCAAATTGGATCTTGCTGGTAAAGGCAGTGTGTAAAGTCCAGTGTGCATTTGGTCACTGTCCTCTCAATAAAAACTGAGCTAAAGTCTGCTGGAGGAAGTTGTTGTAGATGGGAAAGT
>JBCAUF010000134.1:9860215-9872298 GCA_038406115.1 Haemulon aurolineatum
AATTAACAGGTGTAACACTTGAAATAAGAGGGGTTCACAGGATTTAGAGGCTAGAGGAGAAATTACACAAAAATCTTTGTATTGTTTGAATTTCTTTTTTGTTTAGTTTTTTTTTGTTTTTTTGCTTCTTTCTGTGGATCACTGGATAATTTGAAAAGTCACCTATTAGTTTGCCACCTGCTTCACAAAATAACTAAATACACTACTCCAGTGTGCTGCAACTCTGTATCACCTCCTCATAGCTGGAGTGCCTGGCAATTTACTGGCGAAGCAAAGCAGATAGCTACATCCGGGGCAGTGAGAGTCTGATATTCAGAAGATATATAGATTTTACTTTAATCAGAAAACACTCAACTGAGCCCTTTCTGCACAGGTCACTTGAGTTGTATTGAAAGACACTGACGAACAACCTATTTCGTGGTTTAGGTATTACAATTAGAAACTCACTGTCCTTGACCTCAGAGTAGTAACGAAGCACAGCAGAACTTCAAGCATACAGCATAGGAATGATAGAATAGCAGCAAACAACTCCTTATTTGTGCTTCATATCCATGTTTTCTTAGACGCTCCCATCATTTTTTCCAGCCCTTGAAGCTATGTAGTGAAAACACAGAGCAGGACCCCAAAGGACCGGGGCCAGATGAAGGAATTAAGGAATCAATCAAAGCACCGGTAGCAATGAGCTGAAGCAGAGACCTATCCAATATTTTGGTTCTGCTTGACGTCGGAGAGTGATTTAGTGGCTTCAGAGTGCTAAGTGTCATGTTCCCACACTCCCCCTAACCTTAATGAGAAAGTGTGGAAAAGAAGTCACTATCTGGTTAGTCTGTTTTCTTTTTTTTTTTCTTGTGCAGCATGTCTGTTTCATTTCTCTCACGCCTCTTCGCGAGAGAGGGGGTGCAGCTGTGAGATGATGAAGTTTCAGGGAAAGGTGGATGTGCCATCCATTACAGGAGGTGGAAAGGTGCAGATAAATCACCTTATCAGCCCTGCCTTCTCCCCACTGAGCTGAGGGAGCAGAGCAAGGGGGAAATCCATCAACCTCCACAAATGGGACATGACTCAGAGATCACTCTGCCTCTATACTGGGCTCTGTACATACCTTGCCCTGGCTTTATCATTGTATAATAACTCAGACCAACTTCCATCTCGGCACGAGTGGACATCATTGTACAAGATGCAAAAACATCCAATGAAAATTCCAAATCCTCAACAAAGTAAGTCTGTCAGGACAGTGCACAGGATAAAACCTGGAATTTACATTGGATCTACTTGGATTACTGTTGGTGTTTCCTTCTCAGTGTGCAGATTTTCTAAGCATGCCTTTATTAGATAGGCAGTAGGGAGATGACAGGAAACAAGGGAGAGAGAGGTGCAGCAAAGGTCAGCGGAGAGATTCGAGCTTGGGCTGAGAGGGTTCATGAAGACAGTCACTGATTCCACAAAATCCAGGGTTAAGTTCAGCAAAATTATGTTTTTTATGCAGATACACCAAAATGTTGATGTTTATATAATGAAAATCTGAAAAACTTTCAATATCTCCCATCAACTCTGGTGCAACTAAGTATGTTTGGACATTTCATTGCTGCCTCCTGCCTCATATGACAGTTGTGTTACAGTTAATGTACCTTCATAATACATTAACTCTGTGCACACATCATACATTTTACTTTAATTTGGGCCTTTTTGGTGGAACAGGCATAAAACAGTCCTCTGCAGTGATGCGCCGACTCTCCATCTACACCAGCTCCTGGTCAATCAATCATCAGCGAAGCAGAAGCAGGTTCTGCAACATCATAATTTATTTGAAAAATCTCTTTCTCTCACGCTTTTGCACAATTTATTTGATTCTTTTTGACTTTTCCAGCTCAGCTAAAGACACTTTTTTTCATTTTTTGGTGTCTTCTCTCTCTTTTCATGGGAACTTCTTGGCTGGGTTTTTGAAACACAAGTTTTTAAAGCCATTTCCAAAAACAGGTAGATGGGGCCACAAACACATAATTAAGAAAATACACTCAGCGGCGTCTGTTCAACATAATAAATCAATGTCACATATCTGGTTTATCATCCACTCGATCTTATTTTCCTGTGATCTTCCACATCCCAGCGTACGCATCCACAATTACTGTACAGTGTACACCTATGGCTCCACATACGAGGTTGCTAAGCAACAATAATGACAGTGACCTTTTGGAAATCAGTGGGATATGTACCACCAGTCGAAAGGACTACAGCACACGCTATAGCACACTTGTGCCGGGTCCTCTGTGTTTACGTCAGCTCGTAGACTGAGCGGAACGAGCCACACATGCACAAAACGCACCCTCACACAACATCACGCAAAGGCATTAAGCGCATTTTTGCCCTTGAGGAAACCAGACGAGTTAGCATTTCCCCGCTAGCTCTGAATGTTAGTACCTTGTCACCACACCCCCTTAATGTAAGAGCAGTCTATTGGTATTCAGCTGCGCAGGTATCTAAGAAAGCAAAGCCTTTTAAACATCTTAACCGCTGTTTGTTCTGTCTCTAGAGGGCATGTGCAGTACACTGGGGGTTTGGGAATAGACAAGGAGAATTGCAAATTTGTTTTGCCAGCTACATGTGCTCTGTAATTCCATGCCTGCTGCATTGTAGCAGGGTGTTTTAGATTCATACATAAACACACACAAAGGTGGGATGCTTTGTTTAATTCTTAGAAGATTTGGGATGTTTAGTTGTGATTAATGACTCCTCCGCAGGAGAAACGCCATGCAGACAGTAGATATGATGTACCATTGTGCTGTTTTGTTGTTGTCTCCTTGTTTTCCCTCTGAACAGCTACAGAGCAACAAGAGCACGTGTAACAGGTTCTTGTGTCTCATGTTGACATTAGATGCCACACGTGGAAGATGGTCATGATTTTTCTGCCACTTGTGACAGAAACAGATGCAACTGCACAGGACTGAGGCCTATAAGCTGTGCAGGTCTGTGCCATGACATCATTACGTTGCGTCTGACTTAACCCTCAATACTGTGGCTGTTAGTATTTTACAGTACAAGTTTCTGATGCCTCACTTAAGTTCAGCGCAACAGGGAATGGTCTAAATGAAAGCAGAAGAAAGTTCCCCAGGCGGGAAGTGTAAGAGAACAGGAAACCCTCTCTGTGTCTGTCTCTTAAGTCCTGGGCATGCATCTGAATGACAAACCTGTGTGTCTGTCCCCCTTTTAAGAAATCCTTTACAAGTGGTGAGACACCAGGGCCCGGGTTGTGGAGGCTGTATATTTCTATTCATAATTGATGACCCGGACCCAGACAGACAGCACACTACACATGTAATATGGATTCACTCTTGGTTTCAGATGCATGCCCTCGTCTGGACTTGACTCTGAGCCATCATTGTGTGTGGAGGGGGAACGGAGAGGGAATGGGGTATGTGAGAATGTGTGTGTCTGCATGTGCATGTGTGTGTGTGTGTGTGTGTGATACGGTTGTTGCAACCCAAAATGTAATGGACCGACCTTGTGTTTTCCAGCGCCAGTTTGGCTTGTGCTTTTGACTGCTAATTCCTGGTTTGGTTTTCCAATTTTCTGGATGAAATATCACTTTGATTTCTCACAAGTTGTGTTTTGTGATACACTTTTTGGTTCCTGTGCAGCTACAGACCTTGACAATAGATAGACACAGTGGGTTAGCTGCTTCCTTTGTGGATTCCTGGGGACTAATTGATCAGGCATCCAAGTCCTGGGGCGTTTGTTTGGTCTCACCTTACTGCTTTCCCCTATTTCAGTGAAAGGATCATTTGAGAACATCTTGTATTTACAAAACCCTGGTGGTTTGTTTGGCCTTGTGTGTGATGTGATCCCTTACATGTTTGAGTGCTAATCTGTGTGTCTTACCGTATGTGATATTTCCATAGTGCTAAATTCATAAGAGAGATGAGAATAAATGTTTTGCTTGCAGGTCCTCAGTGTAGGAGGCCAGGCTAATTGTTCATAGCAGATCATGTGTATTATTTTGGTTGTGAGGTTTTGTTCCTGCCGGGTCAGTGTTGTTATGTCGCTGGTCTTACATGACATTAATCACATGATAATACCTTAGAAATAGACATTGTGTAGCCACTGTGCTCGGTTGTTCGCAAGCATGATGATGTTGACCAAGGGTTGTTTTAACACACATATTTCTCCACAACTGCAGAATTATTAAAGTTTCAAATCTTCACAGTCATTGTAAATTTAGCCATGTGGCTGAATTCACCCAAGTCATTTTTCACTGATTCATATTTGCTGGTGTGAAGTTATTTTGCTCCTTTACAGGAATGGAGAGCTTCAGGGCTTCTCACTTGTTTGTGTCCCAGCAAAAAAAAACCTTTAAGTGACACCAAAAACACTTCTGTATGTTCATGGGGTTTTTTTTTTATCTCTTTGTGATTTGCACCTGAATTTGAAGTTTAACACAGAAGTAAGTCACGGCTCTGGACCCCTGCTGCCTTTGCTGTCTGACTCACAGCTGCACAACTGTTTCAGATTTAAAAAACACCCGCGTGTGAGCACAGAATTCATCTCATCCTAACACGGCCACAGGTCGTGTTTTCATAATAAAACATATAGTATTCAGATATGAATGAATACTCAGGTGAGACATTTTCACAACAAATTACAGGATAAAAGGCAACAAATTTAAGATTTCAGTTGATGCTCCACTGTGCTGATACTCAAAACCGAATTAGGATTTTTTTTTAGTTAATTTAATCACTTAATGTTTGTTTAATTTTTGTTGTCCAGTTGAGTAATGGTCACTTGAGCCTCCGTTGGAGCGAGACTGTCACTGCTCATGGCGGTTTAATGGACTCGTGTGGCAGAGTCTCACTCTCTCCGGTCTCAGCTGAAGTTCACAGAGGGCAGAGTTCATACCCCGCGTTCCCATAGCAACATATGACATGTCACCCTCAAACAGAAACTCCCCCTCAATCCTCCGTAATGGATTTGACCTGTGAACTCTGTCCCCTACTGCCTCTCAAACTGACACATAGCCAAGTGTGAAGCCCCACTGGCTGCAGCCTGCAGCCGTGTCCGCCACATTACACTCTACATCCCTGCCACAGAAGGGTTAATGATCAGCTCTGCAGTGGCATATGTCATCTAAAGAAACAGGCTTGCACGCAAGGTTAATACCATCACTGCTAAAAAAAAAAAAAAAAGAAAGAAAGAAAAAAACGATGACAAAGTAAATGAAGACTTTTACAGCTGTCATGCTTTTGGTTGAATCATAATCTTTACCAGCAGAGTCTGACTCACCGCGACCCCACACAGGTTCCCTGTCATCGTTATGCAGCTTCACCCCGCTGCAGCCAATCCCCTTCTCCGACCAGCCTCGCCCGCTGCATTATTTATGAGCACTAATCAGGATCCCAGCTCTGGTGTGCTAGCCACCCTACCGGTAACATCACTTCCCTGACCCGACCCTGCCTGTTTCCCCACAGCATTAACGCGTGTTTACGCTAACGCCTGCTCATTAGGCCTAACTATGCTAGGCCAGAGCCTGCTGCCTGAGCCGGGGCTGGGGGCCTTTTTAACATGTTCTAACCAGCCCAGGCATCCCCCTAATGGGGTGCGGAGAACAGCTACGTGCTAATCTCAAACAACAGGAAAAAGCAACAACGGTGACTAGTATACATAGAGGTAGTTTACTGGGAGACCTGGCCTGTGAGGACCTGCGATCAGGCTCCATTATTGTTGTAATTAGCGCGCCCCGGTGGGGCCCGGGCTCCCAGGCAGCGTGCCTCGACCTCCCTGCCTCTCAGTCTGTTTACAGCCAGCCCAGGCAACAGGGAAAGGGCAGGGGGCTGGCCACACGGCTCGATGCCTCTGTTCAGCTCCAGCAGCAACACAGCTGTTTGTTCATTTGAAGCGCGGACACGGGAGGGTTTTCATTTCTCCGCTGTCCTGCGCTATTCAAATGTTTATTCTACCTGCAGCATAGGCAACGGCAAACTAAATGCCCAAGGAGGTGCAGGGGGGGCAGGGGGGGTCAGAGACAGGGTTTGTGTTTTTGATCAGTTATTCACAAAGGCCGCAGCAATTAGTCAGTGTGCATCAATCAATGTCAGTATCAGGCCTGTAGAAACATCAACTAAACATTTGAATTGCCCGTCTGCAGCCACGTAAAGCCGCGTGCGCCCATGCGAAATCGCGCGTGAGCGTGTTGTGCTGCCGAGCGTTGGGTCCGCACCGCTTCCTCACCGACTTATCATTCACATTCAGCTTCAACCTTTCAGCAAATGCCCGCTCCCCTCACATTTACCCCAACCCTTTGGCCCCCCCCGTCATCAAGAGGCCACCCCCCGGCGCGACACCCATCCCCTGATCACCAATTAGCAACGGCGGTCCCTTTCCCCGGCACGGATGCAGAGGTGGAAGCGTGGAGAGGCAGAAAAGGTAGAAAGGCGCCATCAGGGCAGTGCGAGGTGGAGGTCCCATGAAGGACACGGCTCCCTGGGTGGCTGAGCGATGAGCAGGGGAGCGTGAAGGGCTGAGGCAGGTCTTTCCCACAGACCGTCAGTCCTGCAGACAGCCAGTCAGTGTTGCAATGCTGGAGCACAAACTGCAATCAGGCAGCCTCTTACACAAGAAATCCACCCTTTTTGTTCGCTTTTGATCTCTTTTTAAGTCACCTTTTCCTAATTAAGGCATCATAATAGTGTGTTATTTTTCATGCATATGTCTATCCCTGTGTGTGTGTGTGTGTGTGTGTGTGTGGTCGTTTTTTAAAATTTTCTGTGTCCATCTCCATGTAAGCCCCAGCGGCTCTGACATAATTTTGATGAAGATAAAACCTTGTTCTTCGTGTGTGGACGCCGAGAAGGATGAGCCCAGTGCCTCTCCTTGTTGTCTCACTTCATTCCCCCTCTTATTGTATCTGATAAGAGACCCCGTGTTGCAGCGTGGTAATGAAGCCTGTGTTAGAAGAGCAGCACCGCCGGGCATTCAGGCCCCCGCACACCTCGGAGAGGCAGAGAGGCGCGTGCATATCGATCTTATATTGTTTCCTTGAACCCAGCTGCCTCGGCGTACTCTGTGCTCTCGCTGCACTGCATCTCAGTCCGCTGTAGTCTAATGTGCTGTCATGAAAAGCGGCAAGTGAGGTGTTGCAATGTGTGTTGTGTGTGTGTGTTTGTGTGTGTGTGTGCGTGCTCTCACATATGTACTTGTACCTTGTTTTGAATTTATCTGTACGCGCCAACACAAGAAGAAGCACTCCCTGCAATTCCATACCCATTTTTTGTCCATTTATTAATTAATCATCTTGCACCAAACAATTTTAAAAATTAGTCGTGTTGTATAATAATATTTATAAACAGAGAAACATGTTTTAATTTTTGATTTTGACTGAGAATATAATTTGTTAATGTTGCTGCACAGACAGCATTAAAGCAGATATGTACATAATTTTACACCAAACATAATTATGCAGTGAAGTCAACACCAAACCCAATAAATAAAGTATAATGCTAAATATTTGACAGAATACTAATAATTGTAATATGCATTCATTAGCAACTACAGGCATCCTTATAAATAAATGAATTTGAGGTCCAGTAACATCACACCAGAGCTCCTCATATGAATCTAATGTTATTCCAGATGCACCCTGTTTACATGGGGCCTAATCTATTCATTCATACAGGCTGCGAGTGTGTGTGTGTGCGTGCGTGTGTTTGTGTGTGCCTTTTGCATGAGAAAGTAAGAGAGATCTAAAGGGCTAAAGCGCCATCTGGTGGTGATGCAACGTGGTACTTAAGTAGTGAAATGGGTATCCATCTGTGCAGTGATGAACCTTCATCACCAGGTTAAGATCCAGCTGCAGAGAGCTGGTGTGAAACTTCACTCTGAGACTCTGAAATTCACTCTGAAAACTCCAGAAACTTTAGGGTTTTACAGTGACATACAGCAGCTTCTTTTTCCAAAACGCCTCATGAGTAAAAGATGTAGCCGCATTTGTCCCTGAGAAAAACTCTTTTTAAGTGTAATTTTAGGTCAGGCAAGAAAGTGATTTTTTTTAAAAATAGTTTTTATTGTTTCATTGTTTGACATCTTGAAAAAGAATCTTCAGAATGAATTTCCCCTGCAAAGTGCAAAGCAAACCCGTCATGTTTTGGCATCATAACAAGCGCCGAAGCCCTTTTTGTTTGCAAACTATCCTGTGAAGCTTGTCCATGCTTTTTACCTCAATTCTTTGTACACAAAAGACTTATTTGGCGTAATGCATGTAGAAGGGGCTCGCTGTTCTGTCCTCTCTAATTGGCGCTGTCAGGCGTCCCTTCGCTGGCTTGTTTCACAGTCTGATCGGATAACCCAGTCCACATGAAGAGAGGAGTGAGAGACAGCCTGAGCAAAGTAAAGCAAAAAAAAAAAAAAGGAAAAGAAAAGGCAGAATGAAAAGAGATGCAGGTGGTGAGCTGCTTAAGAATGATCAACTGCCAAGTAGACGACAGGCTGCGCCCTCTTTTATGCATAAATAGTTGTCTTTCACTCGGTATCTCTGCAAACAATCGCTGATCAGAGGTGTGTAAGCAGGTAGAGGGGGAGGGACTCTAATGCAACATGACAAAAGTGCTACTTTGATATTGCTGATATCATTACCCTCGTTAGGAAGTAAACGCCACTGATAAGATAGAATGGGGAAGTAGACACGGAGGGCCTGCTTTTAAGTGCAGGGAGGAGCATGATGCGTTAAGTGAAGAGAAAGTAAGAATGCAAAAAAAAAAGCCAGCTGATTTCTTTTATCCTGTCTTTCTCCCAAAGCCGTCAGTCCAATTTTCTCATTTGATATGACCTGCTTTAACCACTTTTCATATATCACTTAATTGCGTGCGTGTGTGTGTTCTCCTCTCTGTCACCCCTCCTTGTACACGTTTGTGTCTGCGTGCAAGGAAGTGTGCGCACGAATGATCTGTGTGTGCGCGACAGTAATACCTGTGTTACAGTCAAAAGTAAGTAACTTCAGAAGTCAAGTGTATCATGTTGCCAGGATCTTCTTTGTGGTGACAACAGTGATTAATAATGGAAAGCAGATGTTGGCATCTTGAGCTGAAATTTTCATGAAACTTCGCTAACGTGATTAAAGTGTATGTCTTCCTCGAGTCACTCCGAGTCTTTTAACTCCGCTCTCTGGGGAGTGGCAACAAATCATGGTTGAGACAACATGTCAAATCACAGAGAATCTTGTGCATGTCAGGAACAAACTCTTCTTTTTTCCCCCCTTTCTAAATTTCAAGCTCCATCGCTGTTCATTGACGCCTACAAACATAGCCAAAGTTTGATTATTTTACAGCATTTTACACCTCTTATAATTTCTCTTTCATATTTCTGATTTCCAGTTGTTTTTAGAGAGGATGTGGCCATAAGAGCAGGCCTTGTAAATAGGATTTATTTTCTCTTCCTAGGCCAGTTAAATTAACTGCAAGTCAAAAATAGAGACATACGTAACATGTAAATAATTTGTAATATTTCTGTTTGACTTTTATTTGGCTGCAATAGAATGTGTCCGAATAGCAAACCCTTTATCTTTTATATGTATATTAAAGTCTCAGTAGTAACAGCTTCAGAATCTAAATATAAAATCATGCAGAGAACTTTATCAAATTATTTCTGCACCAAGTTGAGATGAATAAACTTGACTTCCAGCGTGCCAAGTCAAGTGTCTCTCCCTGTGAAAAGTGATCTATATTTCAGAGGAATTTAATGACATTTCTATTTTCTCCTCTCAGAAAGACTCAGGATTCATCTTTATATTTTTTTTTGTAGGGGTGGATAAATGCATTTGCAGCTTCCGCTCAGCAAAGTTTATTTATATCTTAGGATGCATTTAAAAGCCCGGGCTGCTGTCACAAGGAGATGGCTTTGCTCACTTCGGATTGCGAGGTGCAAATGTATGAAAAAAGGCTCGAGCTGGAGATTCAGCGCAAAGTAGCCGGGAGTGTTGTGGCAGCAGAAATATCAGATCACTTAAATGCTTTCTCAAACATTTCTTGAAGAGGCACCAATATCAACTTTTATCTCTTCATTTTTCTCTCTTTTATCCATGTCCCTCGATTCTCTCTCTCTCTCTCTCTCTCTCTTTCTCTCTCTCTGTCTCCATCTCTCTCCATCCCTAATATTACACCTCACAGTGCATCAGTACTGATTTCCCTCTGCACTCTCCTGAGAGACCAATAGATAAATGGGACCAGTGTGATGAGATTAATAAGGTTGATGTATTTTTTTCTGTCTTGAGCATTTACTTCTATTCAATCATAGGTGGCATTTAACAGTACAGGTATAATTCTGACCCTGACACCCTTGTTTTTATATCTGTATTATCTGAAAACGAAAAAGACTTCATAAACTTGGCAGGCAAACGTCAAGAATAATAATTCTGTTTATAGTTTGTTTTTCTTATTGTCAACAAATCCCGTGAAATTGCAAAAAGCACCAAATTGTCAGATACTGTTTCTTATTTCAACTCAATCCCATAAACACGATGTTGCTGCTGTAAATACTCACACACACACACACACACACACACATACACCAATTGTTTAATAATCTACTGCCGAAAATAGTCCCATCAAAGGCAACATTTACTCTGGTTTTAGCAAAGTTCGCTGAAAATGACAGAGCCCAGCTGTGTTATGAACACACCGCATCTTTTCTTAAAAACATAAAACCGTACACGTATTTGCAACCCATTTTATTGTATGAGGCACTTAACCATGGGGTGAAGTGTCAGTATGGTGTACAGCACAGGGAAGACAAACAAATGCATTGTTGTTGTTGGTATCATCGTTGGTAGCATCCGTGTTTGTCCCTCATATAAGCAACTAAAATGTTGCTTAGCAACTAAAATGTTGCTTATATTTTAATCAATTAACAATTAATTTAACAATTTTCATAAAAAAGGACATTGGTAATACTTACTTACTTGGAATTAAATATTTTACTTTATTTTATTGTGAATGTAAAAGATGTGAATTCTTGTTCTTCTGCCCAGAGCAGTTTGTCTAAATCAGATACACACAGTGACATCTGAAACTGAGGCGAAACTGAAGCAGCTTTCTTTTCCCTAAGCTTTGACGATAGGAATAATAAGAATAAGAAAAAATAGATGAGCAGCAGCGTTATCTTTTGACATAAGAGAGATGAAGATGGGTGTGAGGTTGAAACACTGACCTCTTTTTGACTGCCGAAGTAGAAAGCAGTGAACAGTTAAATGTCATGTGGACACAATGATCAAATCCTCGCCATTGCTCATATAATTCTTGACACAAGCCGACCGCACTGACAGCTGATTACCTGCCAGCTCCGTCAAAATCTCTTTTCCTTTCCTCCGACAGTTTGCCGACTTCCAAACAGGCAAAGACACTGAGCTTACCGCTGAACACATGACACGCCGCACCTCCTGAATTATAATGTAATACAACAATTGGTGCTGTGATTTGAACAGAGGAGAAGGGGGCTCGTGCTGACTCAAATTTCCCTGCTCATTTGACTCTCCCTACTTTCAGTTGGACTCTATTTGGGCTCCATAGAGCAAGCACCATAAATTGCATAAAAGGGATGTGTGTAAATGAATATGAAAAGCAATGTTCTTTTCAGCAAGGCAATGATAGCTGTTTTCACATTCCATCTCATTTTTGTGTTTTCTCTCCTACCTTTCACACTCTCCCCTAAGGCCATAAAACAGTACTTTTACATATATTACCTTTTGATTAATGGAGCTGTATTCATTATTCTGCCCTATTGCTAATTAGAAAACGCACCCTGCTAATGATATACAGTTGGAATAATACTTGCCCACGAGGCACGCTATCACATCAGGTTTCATGCTCGCACGCTCCCGGTACGAGCCTTTACCCATAGATCCAGATCTGCCTCCTTCCTCCCCGCTCGGCTCGTCCATTAGCAAAAGAGTCACGGCCAGTGCTGGGTGTCATTGTTTTTTTTCTGGCATAATGAGGCCTGTTTTCTCTGGGGAGATGTCGCTGAGGGTTGATGAGGTGTGCAAGCACTGAGTCAGTCTTAATCAGGAGATCTGTGAGAGCATGTGTGTGTGTCTGTGTGTGTGT
>JBCAUF010000134.1:9890037-9902271 GCA_038406115.1 Haemulon aurolineatum
AGCGCTCTCATCAACATCGTGCGAAAGTCCCTGCACACAGACAAAGTTAACAATTATAGCTGATGAATGTGGTGGAGTGTTTAGCAGCTGAAGAGCCAGATATTTCCATCAGGGGTTGGTGGAGACAAAAACAGAGCTTAAAGGAGAGTGAATATTGGACTTGGCCAGAAACACAGCTCCAAACAAATGTTGATTTTGCTCCATGTCTGCTGGATGTTTAAATAACCAGCACTTTAACGCAGGTCCAGTGTGGTCATCATGTCAAGTTTAAAGGTGACAATTTGTCAGTGGTGTGCAGCTTACAGCCTTTTTATCATGTTGTGACAAGTTCTTCAGCTTCAGCATTGTTGTGTTCAAGATCAGCTGTGAACAGCCTGTAATGTTGACGGTGTCTTGCAATGAACATTTGTCAAGACTCAAACATGGATTTATGATCCCTGGCGGCTGAAAATTGTTAGGGTTAATTGTAAATCGGAAAGGTTAGCAGGGTGACTAGCTGAAGCGTTCAAAATGTAACTTGAAATACATAGCAATGCATCGTGTGACATATAATCCAATAGACTAAGAATGTTTTATAAGAACTGAATATAATGTGTTCAGTAAGTGTTTAATAATGCTTAATTTTGTTGACCTCTTGACCATGAAGTCTTCTTTGACTTCTTGATTTACATTTACACTGTAAAAGAAAGTGGTAAAAGTGTAAATGTAAATGTTTTTTTTTTAGTTTTTCCAAACCTGTGCCAACCTATCTCATGATCATTTCACACAGTGACTTGACTGGACAACTCACTTCTTAGGTTATGATAAGAGGTCTCCATGTCCTCCCCAAAGCCCGCAGTCTACAAAGTTTCACATGAAAAAGGCCTCATCCGCTGAATGTTTAAAATCTTGCCATCGAGACCGCATTTCTAGAAATGTTTCTCCTTGTGTTCTTGTTGTTGAGGGATTACCCACAAGCTCCAGCACTTTTCCTGAAATATCGTGCAAAAACAGGAAACACCATGAGAGAAAACATCACACCGCTGCAACAATCCAACACAGCGCCTCTCTCCTTAACTTCTGTTTTCGTCTGTATTACCATCTCATCCTGAGTTCAAAGCCGCGTGATGTTAATGAAGGTTCCCATGTACAAAGAGAAGCTTATGTAAATGTTACCTCTCCAGATGTTCTATAGCTCTCAGAGCCAGAACTCCAACTACCCCCGAGCCACATACTACCAGTTAGCATTTAGACAAACCTTTGTACCTCCACTTGCCTATAGGGCCTATCAGATCGTCGCAGTCTGAAAATCAATATCTGCTGCTAATGAAGTTTAGCCACACATTTTAATGAAGGACCCAATTTGCATTTAAAAGTAACATGAGGGGAAATGGGTTCATTTTCCCCCATATCTTATTTAGTATGTACATTTGAACAGAAAGCAATGCGCCGGTTTGTTGTGTGTGGTAACATGTGTCTGTTTGTGAGGAGTTGTGGTTTAATTGGGTGTTGTGCACATGTTATTATTAAATGTCTGGAGAAATTCAGCTGATGCATATGCTGCGTGTGTTTAGTGTTGTATATGTAGTTTGAATACATATATTTTAAGCACAGTGCATCTATCATAGCTCTTGAATGACTACAATAGTTATTAATAAAAAACAATGAAAAATTCATATTTGCACACAACATCGCATTTTTTTTTATTTTTTTTTAAAGGGATCCACATTTACGTCACGTGATGACTGAGGGAAGACCAGGAGACACCACTGAAAGTCAGTTATTCAACTTTTCAGATTACATTATCTTGTTGCGTGCACTGTGCAAGGTCAAGAATGATCTGTGAGCGTTTCATAACATTGTCAAAGCTCCATTGATGTCCCATCAAAACCTAGGTGTTTTCTCAGCTTTTTGACAACACAATTTTGAGTGAACCTGTTTAAATTGTTAATTTATCCCAAGAAGAGTGAGAATTTTCTCAGCCCACAGTGGAAGACTTTACTTGTGCAGTTAATCTGGAAAACTAAAAATCTTCGAATTTGAAGATCAATAGTTTTTATTGGACAGCAAAGAGGAGAAAAGTTCTTTCTGTCTGTGGTTTGTACACGTTACAGTTATATAATTTTTCTCTTCTTCTTTATCTTCCACCAACACATCCATCTGCTCAGTGCCTAATCCTCTATAACAAGCACCTACTGTACATCTCTAAAATAAACTGGCTTTAAGTCCTTGTTTGTCTTGCTGCTGTGTGTGGATCACACACTTAACCTGTGTCTTTTTGATAGAAGTTAAATTGCTCCAGTAGAAAGGCTGAGGGCATGCTTTTTTCTTTTTTCTTTTTTTTAAGTAAATCCCATATTTGAGAGAGGGATAAATGGTGGTTACGCCTCCAGACTTGATTATATGATTCAGGTAAACAACCTGCATGCTGCACAAACTCTCACATGTTCGCGGTGTAATCTTCTCGTTGTAACAGGAGCTTTGATTCGTGTTCTTGTGGGGGATTCTCTCCTGGACCAGGCAAAACATTAAAGCCTCATCGTTTCTCTAAACAGCTCCAGCTCACCCTCGGCATTTCATCTTAGCTTTTTTTTTGTCTGCACCCATTTTAGCCATTACTTTTTGCGCATTTTTGACTCTACTGTTTTGTTTCATTTCATAAAGACTCATACTGTACCCCTGTTGAGATCTTGTTTTATATTTTTCATCAAAGTTAATCGCTCTTGAAAGATTTTATTTTTTAGTGGTGGCTAGGGCTGAGTATCAAACATCAGTACTTCGTTGGTACCAGCTGAAATGTGTACGAAATGGAAATGTGTCTAGAGCTTGTATCAAATGTTTACTTGCTTGTTTTTTTGTTTACTTACAGAGATGCTTGACCTTTGATCCCGATATCAGTCAGAATTTGCCACCTTTAGCCGATTTAGTCATCGCTCAGGTGTTGTTTCCATTTTGTATTTCATACCAAATTTTGGTTGAGTGTAAACCACACATACAGGCCTTTACTTCAGTTCATAAAAAAAAATAATAATCGCAACATTGACGGTATAAATCACAGTTTCATAATTGAGAATCTCATCCTCCTTTCTCATCTCCTAAATAAAACAAAAACAGTTTGGGAAAGTCAAGAATCAAAAATCCACATGAGTATGTAAAAAATAATATCACATCTCCAGTCATCACTTATGTAACCGCCTTAAAGTTGTTGGAGAAAATGGGGAAACTTTTGCCAAACACCTCTGTTCTTCCCGAACGCACATCCCCGTGTCTGACAGTGAAAGTTCCCTCTAAATGAGCACAGAGTATCTCCACTTTGTCACGCTGTGTTCATGATCCTTCTCCGCTGGAGCAGCTCCCCGCACATGAAAGCCAACCTGTTCGTTTTATGTAAATAACAACAAGGCAGAGTCTCCTGCGTGCCGCTGCTTGGCGAGAATACTGCGAGATCTTTGCAACGATTTCTCGCGCTCTCCCCTGCCGGCAAAGTGTGCCACAATACCAGCTGCAGCAGGAAGGCAACTTAGCCTCCAGCAAGACTAAAGTGTGCATCAGAGTAAAACAGTTGTTTACTTTGTTTGAACTGCAGTATCTCACCCTCGGGAGACTGTGCGCTTGAAGTTTTGCGTCTTTCAGTCTCAACTTGCGACAAAGAGTCGGATGAATAACAATGTCATTTTCTTTACCCCCTCCTCCCACCCCACCCCTCACTTCTCCTGTTGTCTTCTTTTCCATGTTCCATCTATTTCTTTTACCACCCGGCCCACCAACGCCACCCTTCTTCCCCTCTGCACTCCTCTCAAATTATTCATCGGCTCTTTTAAAGTTTCAGCATGCAGTAAATTGATGGTGACACACAAACTACATTATGTTTTTTCACCCCTTTTTTTTTATAAACTAACAGCCCTGCTCATCTCTCTTTAATTGCACAGCAGTTGGGGACGCAGATGCACACAGATGCGAGTGCAGGAGGGTGAGATGAGAGGAGGGAAAGTGGGGATGAAAAGACAGCGGAGCAGCGGATTGTGTAACTTAGTTAGAGTGATGAGGCAGAGGTCCTAAGTGACCCGGCTCAGATGCGAGTGTTGTCTGTGCGTTGAGGTGGATACAAGAGAACAGGAAGAGAGGAAGGGGCTGATACTCATTCTCAAACTACGACTGCTTATGAACGTGGTGCGTGGACTTTTTCAAAGTTCCCACCGAATAGACTTGTGTGAAAGGTGCAGATCCTATTGAGATACAGTTCTTGTGGGGTTTTTTTCCAAGTTCATGCAACATACAGTGTTTGGTGCAATGCTGTCCCTATTTTCTGAGAGTGTCTTTGATATATATATATTTAAAAGAAAAAAACCCTCTGGTGCATTCAAAGGTAACATGGCTGTAGTTTTCTCATAATTTCCTTGGAAGCTCAACATGATTAGTTCTGAGACAGTTGTTTTAATTTAGTTAATTATGCTGATTTTCAGATTTTATATATTGTTTTATATTCAGAAAATGGCATCCCCCATATTTGCAATTTGTCTGTAATTATATTACATAACTACATAGAAAAACGCGGGGGTTTTTTGTTTGCATGTTGAGCTGACCTACTGTGAACTCTCCACGTCATGCTGCTGAAGAAGTTAATTAGAATTTAACACTTTCTTCACTTTCTTTCACTTTAGTTTGCTCCACATGTCTTTATCATCCTTTCCGGGATTAATAAAATGTTGCATGTATGTTGATTTGATTTTGTTTTAAATATTATACATGTACCACACCTGTTCAAATATTCACCAAACAAAAAAGATTTGTCTTGACACTTATTAGTCTGTAGAGAAAATTAATTATTACTTATTTAAAATTGTCCGTCTGTTGGCCTGCTAATAAATTATTAGTTATTATCAAGGAGTTTTGTTTTCTGTACGTTTATAGAATATATTTGGACAGCTGATGAGCCCCTGATTACAATATTTGGACTCACAGGAGAGAGAGATCCCACAACAGCAGCAAAATATACAATTACAATGTCATTAATTTTAATTGCATTTAAGTTAACTTTATGTGGAAATGATCGGTGGCTCCTGCACACACTGTAGTTGAGCAACACTGTGAGTTAGAGGAGTTAAGCCTCTTCTCCATTCCTCTACCTGCTCTAAAGCCTGTAGCCTACAGTGCACACACCATGCTCAGTAATGGTCATTTTTATTATTGTCTCCTGTAAACTTGTGTAAATATGTGTGTACCACTGCCCAGTTTTGTCTCATATGGTGTGTATCAGTTAAGTTTGTGTTCTTTTGGAAAAACAAACAGGTTATTTCTTTATACTTAACAGAGATACGGCATAGAAAGAATAGAGTCAGTCGGGGGACGTGGAGAGCAGAACGCGAGCGAGATCAAAGCAACAAAAGATTATTGATTGGAGAAACGGCAAAATGCAGTTAGGCTGCGGATCAGGCGGAGGTGTCCATATCCCTGTCCTTGATCCAGTCTGTTTTCTCATCTTAATGAACATGTCTGTAGGGAAGGGGAAGTTCACACACTCTGTGTTTGTGTGTGTGTGCACGCGTGTGTGTGTGTGTGAGAGTGTGCGTGTGTGTGTATGTCTGTTTGTTTGTTAAAACGTATGTCAATACATGTCTTGGCAGCCACTTTTTAACCACATTATAAATCAAAATGTAATCTGTCCTCAAGAGAAACATGTAATAAAAAACATGAGGTACCAAAGCATGACATTCCTTCTTTCTCTCTCTCACACACACACACACACACACAAATTACGATGGGGTTAAAAAGAACGTCAGATAAAATAAAATGTCACCTTTTTACTAATGTTAAAGTCAAACAGTGGAAGAGATCAAAGCTGTACAAAATCTGTCTGTCTGTCTGTCTGTGTGTGTGTGTGTGTGTGTGTGTGTGTATGCGTGTGTGTGTTTGTGTTTGTGGCGGGACGGGACGGGAAGGGACAGGACGGGGCTCCCTGTTCAGCTTCATGTCGCTTCCTCCACTCTTTTTTAACCTCTGCACCTCTCCAACAGAAAATAAATAAGTAATACTTAATATATGTGATTGAAGGGGCTCTGCTGAAATGGAGGAGTGAAGAGCATCGCCAGATGAAGTGAAGTGTTGAAAAGAGTGATTATTTTTGCTTCAGTGAGGTCTTATTTTTCAAAGTGCCACTAAAAGCATGAGAGACTTCTGTCACTTTGCGCTGGGAGGACGGAGGAGCTGAAGGGTGATTTGATAAGAGATGAAAGAAAGGTAGTGACACCCCGCACCCCCCTTTTTTTTTTTTTTTCTCAGACCTTCGCTCAAAATCCTGGTACTTCAAGTGGCTCCAATCATATTCTGCACGAGGCAGTGCGATATTTATGGTCGAGTGCCCACAGCCAAAGCTAATATTATGAGCTTCCACAGTGCCATCCATATTGTTTTACCTCCCGTTGCCTGCGGTGAGGAATAAATAAAGTGCCTGCCGCTGTAGAGTGGCATTGGCAGTCCGGGCTTTCAAAGCACTCCTCCAGCAGGTTGGAGAGGAGAGCGGGCCGGGCTGCAGAGAGGGGAGAGATGGGAAGAAAGGGGGCTGTCACTTTAGGTTGGGTAATTTCTGACGTGCACGTCAAGGCCTTGACAAGGGGAATGTGGCCGGCTTGTACATTAGAGTCGTGCTCACAGGCAGTGCAGCACTGGGGACAGGTAGTAATGCAGTCCCAGAGAGTGCTGCTCATCTGCTCACACTATGTACTTGTCTGGTGCCACACAAGGATGCCCCCTGTCGCCCCGGCTCCACTCCCCCATCCCTCTGCAGAAATGACTTAAGTCAGTGAGGGAAGAATCCATTTACAATGTGTGCTTTATAACATCTCCTTGACAATGCAGTAGTGGATTAGAGACATTTGTGATGAATCTTTTATGTCGACTTTTTCCCCCATCTTTCTTTTCCACGCGCTCAGGCTTTCTGGGTCCTGGCGCTCCACATGCACATGTGTCTGTTCGGATGTCATCGCAGCAAGATAGGGAGAGGAGATAGCAACGGGTACTCACCCTAAAAAAAAAAAAAAAAAAAAAAAAAAAAGAGGAAAGAAAGAAAGAAAAAGGAAGAGGGAGAGTGACACAGAATCGTCAGAGTGGGGCATTAAAATTTATCTCCAAGTCACAATGGCTGCCATGATAGCGGCGTGAAACTTTCCTTTGAAAATGAACGTCACTTGTCCTCTCAGTCATCCACTTCCCTCGCAACCAAGACAAGCGCTCTCTGTCCTCATCAATTCTTCACTGCCATTTTGACATTTATTTCAGTCATTTGCATAACTGCTCCCCGTGTCTCATGTTTCGTCTCGGTTTGAGCGCAGCATTCCCTTTTCCTCAACTTTAAAACGCTGCTTTAAAATTAATGCCGGCCCAAAGAAATATATAAATATATCCTAAAGTTGACATGATGTTGTTCTACATTATTCCCTTTGAAAAGCGATTTTGTTCGTACTTAAAGCTACTCAGACGCGGCGGGCGTGGAGGTGCGGGCACACACACTCGGGCTAACAAACATGCGCATGGTTGTCTAGCCTTGCCATCCCTTCAGTCTGTCTGCTCTGTGGTGTTAACATGGAAGGATGCATACTGAATGTTACAATCCCGACCGAGTGAAACGCTGCGTTTTTAATGCGCAGGCCTCCAGCGAGTTCTCGGTAGAGAACTTTACTTTACCGGAATTTGAGTTTTGTGGCTGAGGCTGTTGGTTTTTGGATATTTGTGGACACTTTGTGAGCTTCTGGAAGTGGCCTGTGGCTCTTCCGTAACAATTTTTTTTTAAAAGAAAAGCGAAGAAACCCCGAATCTGAATGAGCAATTCTGTTTTTCACTCATCAATAATTATTTCAAGGGTCAGCACGGAGCAATGGGTGCTCTCTTTCTAGCAATCTCTCCATTTATTTCCCCGAAGCAAAGCTGAATAAATCCTTTTTTCCGCCTCAGTTGACGTTGTCCGGTTTTCAGGTGGCTGCGGCGCAGATGGCTTTTCTCTTTCCCCCCTTTCCACTTCAGACTCACCTGTCTGCCCTCATCGTCCATTTGAAAGGCAGAGCGGCGGCAGAATCCAGAGAATGAGTCAATGCAAATGCTGCATGAAAAAGTATTAAAAATTGATCACCTTTCCATTTGAATTCAAGGAAGCCATCATTCTCCATAAGCAGGCCTGTCTCTTTAAATCAGAGGAACTGTCGCTTCTGTGACTGCCTGTTTACAAAATATGAGGCTGAAAATGAGACCTGCTCCCTGCGGACAAGCTCCTTGTATAAATATAAATAATGAATATTAGATAAATAATTTCTGCCCTTTAATAATGCACAACTCGACGAAATTCACTTAGACTGTGAAACTGGAGAATCCAACTAAAAGTAGATAATGCAGTACTACAATAGAGGTTGGGGTGTTGTGTGTGACAGAGGGGAACAGGACAGGTTAGAAGCCCCGCTGACCCCGCGGTCACCTCGGCGAGCTCAGGGTGTGCAGGTGGTGCCGTGTGGTCACACTCGGTATTCTACGGCCAGGCTGCTGGTGTGTATTAAATAATTATTTACTAATATTTAATTAACACATCCTGTCAAAAGAGGTCAAACGCAAGTGTATTTACAACCTTAGCGAGGCAATCGGCGGAGTATGATGCAGGCTGGAGCCCAGTTATGGTATCTCTCCCCTGGGGAGGGGGAGGTGGACTTCTGGCGAAGCAGGAGGCAGCCTCCTCTGCTTCTGCTGCCTGGGTGTCTTCTGGAGAGAAAGAGGGTGGAGATTTGATAAATGGTTAATTATGAAAACCCTTGTGCCAAAGCTAAAACTGTAATTAGCCTTAATTGGCTAATTGGATGGAATTGGTGGATGGCATAAGCGTAATTGCCCCCTTTTTTTTTCAAAGCATTTAGCGCAAAATTGAGCACGAAGCCGTGGCAGCGACAGTGAAGTCATTTTATTGCTTTTTTTTAAACAGTGCATGACAACATAACCTGTTGTCGAGTTGACAGTGTTTATTTGGTCCATTTTTCTGTCCAAACTCAAATGACTGGTTCTTTTGACCAGTTTAGTTTTGTGGGGTTTTTTTTTTTTCTTTTTCAGCGCTCCAACTCCAGTGCCGCATTGACTTGTTGTGAAGCTGCCAAAGGGCTAATAAAACCCTCAGTGAAGCACGCCCGGCTTCTGCTCCAACCTGCTGATTCACACCACGGAGATGGATCGCGCTTAGACCTTCACTCCGGTCTGAGACGGTCGACCGAAACAAGAACTCTCTCTCTCTTCCCCTCGCCTCCTTTCTCTCTCTGACACACAAAAACAAACTCACACTGAGTATTAGAGCCGCTCGGCTCAAGGTGCTCAGACTCTCTGCTAATAACACCATCTAGAATTCACGCCCTCCAAATAGGTTAATGTGTTTTTGCCCAGAGGGCCCTATCTACCTCAGCAGCAGAGCTCTCTCTGCACTTCCATTAAGAAAGAACACTGCCACCTATTAGCTGCTCTGGTGTGTACGGGGCCAGAAGTGAGAATGCGAGCAGGAGACTGTACAGACACAGCTGTATGTGTGGGTACTGTGTTTGTTTGTGTGTTTGTGTGTGTGTTTGTGGACCGCGAAGGTGCTCTGCAGTGCACTGAGGGTGTCACTACCTGGAGCAGGCCGGTGTGCTGTGTTAACTGTTGCAGGAGAACAATGTTATGGCCCCTGACAGCTTGTTAAAGACTCCACCATGTTGGAGCTGCTCCCGCCTCGTTGTGTGTTAGCACCATGCAATACACAACACAGCTTTCAACACACACTCACACTCACACATGCACGCACACACACACACACACACACACACACACACACTCTGGGAATGTGTGTGTATTCTTGTTTGCTAACTTGAGAGTGTAAAGAAATAAGTGGAGCAGGGCAGAGATTCATGCAGGTTCTTTGACTGGAACTTTCTCTTCTTCTTAAAAAAAACGCGCTGCTATCACTCACCAAGTCGACCAAATCTAAACTGCTTCTGCTTTTAATGAACTTCTGCTTTGCTCTTTTTCTTTATTGGACTCATATTTTGCTCCTGATCTGTTTTTTTTATTATGTTTGATCAGCAAACAATAAAAAATATCCTGTTGTTGTGATGGGTGTGTAAATGATATAATAAACTGAATTTTGGCTGCGCTTACCCTCACTGCCGTTGAGTATAAGTAAGTATACATAGATATAAGAAATAAGTTTACATTTTAAATACCAATCAAGACATGATTTTACAAGATGAATGAGCAAAAATATGTTGAGGATGGCACTTTAAAAATGCGGATTGCTTCTTACAGTTTATAGTTTCATTACAGCAGTGCTGTCCTGGTCAATCTAAGAATCTAAGGTAGATTAAAACCAGTACATTCAATGTTTTTTTTGTTTTGTTTGGTTTTGTTTTTTATCCACTCAGATTAAAACTTTTCTGATCTTTTTATTTATTCATTCATTTATTTATTTATTTTTCTTTGTGTTGTCTGGAATGAGAGAGCGTTTTAAACACTGTCTCAAGTTGAGATTCAAACACGCTGCAAACATCGTATTTGACACACACACACACGCACACACACACGCTTCTCGTTGCCTTTTACCTGCGGGTTTAAACCAAAGGAAAATTTAAAAAGAAACACAAATTATAAAATGTAAATCGGAGGAAAAGTTAACGAGACAGTTTGAGTCAGGAGGTTTCATCGAAATGGGAGGCAGGATTGTCGATTCAGGTTATTCATATTTTAGATTTGAAACTGAATTTATATTTTTCATTTTACATGACACTAAAAAATTAATGTTAAATATTCCTTACATCTCGAATGACCAGAATTAGTTTTAGTTTAAATTTTAACAGTGAATTTTATGTTATGTGATTATATGACTATTATTTTATTGGTTTTATTACAAAGTGTGTTTTAGTCAGCTTATTTCACCTTTTGTTCCAAGTTTCGTTTTTAAACAAATATGGTTCTAAAGCTCACTATCATTAACACTGACATGTTGGAGTATATTTGTGCTTAATTTTGTTACTTTGGTTTGCATATGTCACTATAGCCGATAGGGGTGTAATAAAGAGAGCATAGAGTAAATAACATGGAGCAACATTATATAAGGTCATTTCTGGGCAGTAATGCTAATTGCACGGTACCTGATGTGAATGCACACACTGAATTTAATATCTGTTAATATGTGAAGATCGACTTTTATCTTACTACACCCTGTTTTTAAATGATCATCATACAAGTATTTCACTTGAATATATATGGGTGGAACACACATTTGTTTTTGTCTCCAAATCATTTTTTGTAACATTTTCTTTGTGTAACATTCATTGCAACAAAATATTTCAAAAGTTTTTAATAGTTTCTACCCACGTAATTGTGTATATCATCACTTTTATTTTAATATCTTAATTAAATGTTGTGTAATCAAAATGAGCACCTCTTCTCATTAATTGGGGTGTTTTTCTGCAGTAATCTGGCCTCACATTGTTTCACAATGCTCAAACATGTCAGCATGTGAGGAGTCATTCCACCACACACAGCAGGCAGTGGATGCTTTGTGTCAGCCTGACCCCTAGTGGACACCCAGGCCACCCACTGCTGCACTGTTCTCCTATTCAGAGGAGCATCACACAAAAACAGCAAAAGGAAAACATCTATAAAACTTGTATAAATTTTGTTAAAATTAATAAATCATCTATTGAGATGTTTTGATTGCATTTCACAAGCAACACATGTCCTAAATTGTTTTGCAGAAAGTATTGGAGCTCAAGCGCCTTAGGCTCTTCACACTGGTCTGTGTCTATGAGCATTTATTTGTATTTAAGTAGACAAAGCCATTATTCATAATGTTTGATGTCAGAGTCAATAACGGCCTGCACAGCAACGTGAGTTAAATTGCTCTCAATTCTCTGAACTGCAGTTCAGTGCGTCTGCCTTTGACAACAATAAATCAGACATTGAATATGTATTAAAGCCTGAATAGTCCTCAGAGATGCAATGCATATATTTGATGAATTCCATGACTGACTGGACCGGCCTATACCGTTGAGTGTAAAATAGATCTGACCAACTTAGAGACAGCAGAACTAATTAAATGGATAAAAGATATATATGGCCTTCTTAGAGTATATGTAAAATTAATACCAGACCAAAGGACTTGCCTCTAAGCCACTTCATCCACTCTACAGCACGGAGCCGCCACAGTGTGCTGAGTTTTGATGGAGGGCAGATGAGGCTGCTGGAGTGTGTGTGTGTGTG
>JBCAUF010000134.1:9939336-9957193 GCA_038406115.1 Haemulon aurolineatum
TCTTGATATTCTAAACTAAACCACAGTCTAGTTCACAATATATGAAAAATAACTCGAATTAATCGACTTTTAAGACGTCGACCCTCTGATTCATCTTGTTCGGCATCTGATTACACATTACTTAATTCAATATCAATAACTTAAGCTGAATTTCACAGTGGAAATGTATTTTTTTTCTCTTCAGATGTTTGATCTAATAACTTCAAAGTGCCTTCTCTAAGCAGAGAAACCTCTGCAGCACAAAATCAGGTAACAGTACTCGTCCTAATACCTCCAGTACAGTACCTGCCTGTCTGCCTGGTCTCAATCAGACCCCCTCTGTGTGGAATGGAAGTGCCTCAGCCTTGGTAACGATTTTTCCCGTGTTGACAAGTCACAACATGGAGATCTACAGCTCGGAGAGCAGCCCTTTGGCTACGCAGAGCCCTGCTTGCACTGAGTAATAGCAATCTCACAGGAGTAGCAGGCTTTCAGCTGGCAGCAGTTCATACGGAACAGCTCGCCGGTGCAGCTGGGAAAGACAGAGCAGAGTGGAGAGGGAGAGAGGAGCTGGTGGTGGTAGCAGTGGAGATGGAGGGAGGGAGGAAGTGGAGAGGAAGAGCTGTTAAGAGCTTTGGGCGGTTTCTCTGTTGTTGTACCACACAAGTGCATCCAGGCCCTGCAGGACAAGCCTTTAACAGGCATGAGGGATGGAGAGCATGAGAGGAGAGGAGGAGGAGGAGGAGGAGGCGGCGGCGGTAGAGGAGGAGGAGGAGGAGGTGGTGGTGGTGGTCTGGGGAGCTGAAGCCGGCCAGTCGTGCCAGACGCCCGCTCTAAACAGGGATGTGATTTATTGTTGGACTCTGTCTCACGTTTCACTCCTAGAAAGACACTAAAATTACATTGAGCAGATATAAAGAACTTCCCCAATTGTCCTAGAAGAAAGCAGAGCCTGTGGGCTGCAAAGAAATCCCGCAGCATGTGGTACATCTTTAACTAGTACGCGAAATTGGGAAGTTTTTGGCACATGGGGGGGGCATGATTTTCATTTTCCGGCTGTGGATGGATCGTGCTTTGGCTGTTGCTTTCCGGACCGTCCCCGCAAACGTCCCGCCGCAGCACACCGTCCACGAAAAGCTGCTCATTGAGACGCGCGCGATTCAGCGCCAGGTCATCAGCGTATGTATATTTTGCCGGGGGGGCTCAAAATGGCTTTTGGCCAACACGTTGATCTTTGTCGCCCTTGCCGAGTGCTCTCTTGCGCGGCGCAGTGCTATGAGATGACCTCACTTCCTGTGTGGGTAGAGGAGGGCAGGAGGCCTCTCGCGCACACGTGGGTGCACACACACACAAGACGTTCGTTCCCGAGCACAAGCCCGGCTCTCGCCATGGCCTTTTGGTGCAACTAGCCGGGCTCACCCCTCTCTCCTCTCGCCGTGGAAGGGTTTCCGCGTCGCACATTTAGGCAGTCAAGAGCAAGGCACAGGCCAATGTCTTTAACTAGCCGGGCTAACCGCTGTGTGTGTTTCTTTGTGTGTGTGTGTGTAGCTTTTTGAGCTGTAGGATCAGTTTTATAGGGAGATTAAAAGTACAGAGAGAGAGGGGAGGCATGGAGGGGGGTGGTTGCTGCAGACACAGGATAGTAGGACCATAAGGCAGTGACAGCTCTCTAGGGAAACAATATATCATCCCTAAAAGGAGAGTGGAAGTGTTTGGCTGCGGGACAAAAATCCTGAGAAGTTAAAATCATTGATGTGATGTCATCTCTGATAAAGCCATTGTCAGTGCCGCGCGAGGGTTATTTACGACGCTGAAAATGCAGGTGAGCGTCTACGACTAATTCCACCCCCCCTCTCCGTTCGCACGATGTAGTCGCAGCATCTCCCCGTGCATTAAAAGAACAATGCGACTCGGGGTCTCATCCCTCTCATTGTTTACCAAGGGCATTTGGTCACTCGATTTTGCCCTTGTGATGGTAATGAGATTAGCTAATCACCGGGTATTTTCACGGCGAGCGAGGAGCGCCGTAGTTTATGGCACCTGTAAGAACCATAACCATAAGTAGAAACAAATGAAGCCGGACAAATTGGCCAGAGTCGGATAATGAATGAACGGATTTAGGTGGCGGGCTCGTCTACGAGAGAACTCAATCAGATGGCTCGGCTCGTGATCGCCCCCGTATGCTCCCGCTGCCCACGAGTGTTTTGAATGGGGGCCATGTTGGTTCAGATTGCCATGTCATTAATCCCTCGTACTCTACAGGGGAGTGGTCAGCGGCAGATGTATTTGCACTTCCTCCAGAAGGTTTTCTAGATTAGCACAAATCCTCCCAGAAAAACCGTTTAAAAACCTAATTTGGCACGCACAGCCAGACTTTGTGCTCATAGCCGGCCAAAGACAGGCATCCCTCCCTCTACATCTCATTCTCTCTGACTCCCCTGATTTTTTTTTTTTTCCATGTTTTTTTTTTTTTTAAATTTCCCCCACCTTGTAGTTCTCAGAGCTTAGCCCCGTGTTGATTTGGACAGGCCAGTGTAATTGTTTGGAAACTCGGTTCTTGTCATTTGCATGTAGCAAGCAGCCACTTTGCCAGTTTCAGTGGTTTGACCTTGTTGTACCTGCCAGCCAGAAATGAGATCATCAGAAGAGTAGACGAGAAGCTGACATCTCTCCTCCACCTACCCGTGGCTTTAAGTGATGGTTGTCATAGCAATCATTATGCCACAGAACAGACTCAGTGGGTGAAGGATGGCTTTGAATGCGGCAGCCTCGGGTCACAACCTGGTTATGACAGAACAGATAGACCTATGAGGGCTGCGGTGCGCAGTCTGCACAAAGTAAACAGCCGCATTCGTGGCATGTCAGGTTCATATAGATTTCAGGTGGAGATTAAAATTGCCGAGGCAATGTCTCTTTTTTTTATACCTTGAAGAAAGCGAGGCAGGTATTGGTGTAACGGAGAGGGAAAGAGCAGCATGGGGCGAACAATGCCTCTCATTCCCCATCAGCTGCCCTGGCCAGCATTTAACATGGAGATTGGAAACGGAATAAGCTCCCCCCCCCCCATTCTCCCTGGACCTGCATGTAAATGAGGTTAGCGGTTAGCATTTCCTGCTGTGCCACGGCAATTCTTCTCTCTCTCTTGCTCCCTCTTTCCCCCCCTCTTTTTTTTTTTTTTTTTTTTTTTAAATAATGGCCTGAAAGTGCTCCCCCTCTTTTCCTGGGGTAGGGACCGGGACCAATGCTGATTAGTGTCCCTGTCCTAAGTGACAGGCTAAAATCCAAGCAGGCACTGCCTTGGGCGCCTCTGCCAAACAGCCGTCAAAGCAATACCACCATAAAAAAAAAAAAAAAAAAAGGCATCTTCCCCACCCCCTCCTTTAATTCCCAAGATTTCGCCGTTCTCGCTCCTCCGCTCACTCGGCCCCGCCGTCCATTCTGAGTGTCTCCAGTAGACGCTGCCTCCGTCGCTCTCACACACTGTCCCCTTGCATACATACATGCACATATAGAATTACCTCTCGCTCCACCCCCACCCCCCGCCGGACCTTGCTTTGTATCCCCGGGTGGACTGGCTGCTATAGAGCCGAGTGTCCCTTTTGCCAGTAGGGCGATTTACAAACAATACATGGACGCTGTACACACTCCCACCTTCCACCCTCCTACTCTCTCTCACTTCTCTTCCACAGACACACAATCACCTCTGCGAGGAGCTTCAGTATGCCAGAAAACTACACAGCAGGGTGATGGCCTGTTCTTTTTCGCACTCGTTCCCAAAGAATGTGGCCCCGTCTACTTGAGAATGCGAGCGCGACATCCACGTCTTGGTTGAACGAGGTTACTCCGTCGACCGGAAGGGAGAGAGGGAAAAAAAATAAAAAAATTGATGGGATCTGACTCGTGTGTCAGGTGGCTTTATAATTAGCAGTTTTCAAAAACCACATGAAATGGTAATCTGAGCCGTATCCCTGACAATTTTGCCTGATATAAAGCAAATACGCGAGGGAGTTATGTTAGTAGAACAGCGGGCATATGCTAATTACTCAGTGTTTGAGGAGAGGAAATTGTGAAAAGTAAAAAGAGCTCTGAAAAAATATCACTGTTATGTCTCCATAGTAGCGGTAATAAACTAGTTACCATCATCATCGTCTGGATTTATTACAGTGCCAGTCTGTAGGAAACACAATACCCTGTAAAACAACCACTGCAGAGTGGCAAATTGATCTGGTTACGTCAATCAGATTGAAATGTTACCAATGTTACATTTTAAGTAAGCAATCTAGCATGGGGCTTTTGTAGGAAAATCATCTGTGTTATTGTGAGCAGTTTTGTGCAATTTCTTCCATTTTTTTTCACACATGTGCATGGAAAAACACAAAAGTTTTTTTTTTCCCCCCTACCATATGTGGTGTTTAAAAGTGTGCTGCATGCGTTTGCCTGTATTCACAATACAAAGAAGGATGCCACCCACATATGCCTATTCCTATGAGATAGAATGGCTGAAGTCTTGATAAATATGAACAGCTCTTTCTCACAGAATGAGGAGATCGGCCTGTGCTGCACAGCGTTCAGACACCATACTGGCAATGAGCCCCGTTTATAAAGCGAGCTCTGAATGAAGTGGTTTTTTTTTATTTGTCATTATATTTACAGGAAGTTAAGATGTATCAGCAGCAGCTGCACGTGTTCCTGACTCTATGGTGTAAAGTATTGTTTTTCAGTAATTATTTGCTCTCGGGTCAATTTTTCTTGTTTTTCAGTTTGTTTGCAGGAGCAGACCATCTCAACAGCATCCTTCTGCCTAACCTACTTTTTCAAAAATAAAAGGATTTTGTTTTGGCTGGTTGCAGACAGACTTGGCACCTGGCTTTTATCCACAAGAAAAGGAGTGTTATATGATGATTCACGATAGCGATGCAAATGATTACAAATTTTGGATAGACTACATTTGTACTATATTGAAATTAAAGCAACAGTGTTTTGTGGCTTTAGCCTACAAGCAGTGGGGCACTAGAGAAGCTAAAGGCATCAAGGCCTAAAACACTTGACTGAAAGAGGTGCGTGATGTGGACTAGAGCAATGAAGAAATTTAGCACTTTTCAAACCCATGTGACCAAAAGACTTTTCATGAGCAGAACGGCTGGTCAGCAGTTTTAAATGCTGGGATTAGATTTCTGCTGCTGAGTAATGCCCCTCACTGACACCTTGCTGTTAAAGACCCCAACAGACTCATCTGTTTTGGGGTTATTTTCCTTGCATCCCCTTGTATGGAGACCCTTTACTGCCAAACATTTTCTAAATACATGTGCAGTTTATTTTGTATGATCACGTCCGGAAATATTCACTCACTCAGTAAAAAAAAACAATAAATTTCGTCCACTGAGTAAGAGACTAACTGTGTTAAGGCACTACATGGTACAATTGACCGTTGGTATCAAATACTGTTTTAATAACTGTAACTGATTTTGGAAAATGGTAGTGCTGTCAGTTTTGGAAACACCCTGTAGTGGTGATCCGCAGATTGTAGCCATTATTGTCGGTCAAATGATCTTGTGGTTTTTCTCCCTCCATTCAGGAGAGAGCCGTACATAGAACTGCTTTCAAAGATAAGACGAGATGTGTACAACCTTGTCGGACATGAGGTCTTCTCTCCTAATGGCTGCTTGGAATATTTACCAGTGCTTGTAAAGCAGATTCAATAAAAAAAGCGTGACTCATCATTACCAAAAACGCTGCAAGCAGTGAATAAGTCATTCATGATGAAATAAAACATTTTGGCACAGAGTTTGACAAGTAAATCATCCAGTAAAATGCTGATCCAGGACCAGTTGGTAGTCCAAACCAGTGCCTTTGGGAATACCAGTATGCTGGTTTTAATATTTCTCACTTTGTACTTGGCACGTTGATCTTTGCTGTGACACCGACCCCCCCTGTCCTTAATGTTTTGTTTTATGTACCCCAGGCAGAGCCTCAGTGCTGGTCTGGCATCCCAGTAGTTTGGAGAATTATTTAGAGTGGTTCATGTGGTTCACGCCGGCGATATTTATCATGCATATCAGACGTTAGCCAGTGATATTAAACAGCACCACCACTCACCACAAACACGCATGATATCCACGTCTGGCACCACCAGCATCAAATTTATCCATGAATACAATAAATTAGCCACTCTGTGCATTTGTTCCCTTTATGTTGATTTGATGAAAGTCATATTTTTTAGTCCAAAATGATTACCATCATGTTGGGTTGTACCAACTAGTGATATGTTGTATATATTGTGGGTGCTGCTGTTGTAAACCAAATTAGCATTGGTTATCTTTGAGGCCAGTGAAGGGGATATTCTTGATTTTATTATATTATTTTTATTATTATTATACGCTGAAGGCGCCACAGTCGCCCCCAAGATGACTGGCAGTTTGGCCACATTTGCATTTTACATTCACAACCGAAACCGACTGCACAGATGGATAAAGAAAGAATTCGGGCAAGTTATCACAGACTGCTGAACGCTAAGCAGAAGAGACACGAGGTGACACCTTCATCCACACTCCATACCCCACACATGTAATTACCGGCGCCAGCGTACACTGTATGTTGACATATGTATGATATATATGTTGGCAAACTGACAGTTTTGATCTGGTCCTGAGTGACAGACAGTGTTTTTCGTTTTGCATTCATAACTCTTGTAAACTGTGCAAACCAGTTCAGACGTGCTTTGAAGAGACTACCAAAGGTGAAATGGAGGAGACGTGAAGTGTAGTGATGCCTTCACAGGCGCTGTATAACGTTTATTTAACTAATTTAGCACACAGATTTCTAAGGAAAATGTGTAAAAAAAAAAAAAAAAAAAAAAAAGGAAAAATCTAATTATATTTTCAGAAATCTGTCCACATAGGAGCAGTATCCGTGGATGTTTTGGTTTCAGTCACGCTCCTGTCTATATGCTCTCAGGCTTCTTTTAGCCAACATCTACACACCACTGACTGTCAGGTACATTATACAGATCATTGTTGATTCTCATGGCCTTTAGTTATTACTTTGTTTCCCTAAGGTGTCGCACTTCTCCTCTTTTAGCCAGCATGTGAAAAGACATTTTTTTAGTCGACTTTTTAAGAAGAAAAACACACAAACATGACATTGAACGTCTCTGATAGCACGGTGCATTAATTACAAAGTGACCGCCCTTTGTCCGCTCAGTTGAGATGGGGATTGGTAGACAGAGATGGGATTTTACAGTCTCGTGTGTAATCGACGTTTGACAACATTCTGATGCTGTTTTTGGGACCGTGACAGCGAACACTGGCCCATTTTCACTCACCAATTAGTGCCATTAGCCGGGTAATGCGGTCCGCTCGAAGCCTGGGATGTAGATTATTGCTCGAACGATAATCCCAATCATTTCGTGAGATAACTTTTCTGTGTTCAACCACAGAGGGTGCGAGACGAAAAAGTTCTAAAATTGCAATGTACATGTCTCTTCCTGGGCGATTAGTTACTCACGCAGGCTCTGCTGTAATGGCCTCACACCATATTCACACATTTGCATCAGGACGTTATTGCATATGTAATGGAAATTGGCTGTTTTTTTCAGGAATGTGGGAAAACTTTTTAAACAGCTCACAGCTCTCCGCAATTGAATTAAATTCATGCACTGTGATACTTCGCAGCAAATAAATGTGGATTTACAAAACATGTTTGTTGATGATGATAATTATATTTTTGTTATACAACATTACCATCATGCCATTATACAAACACATGCATAAAACAATGTAGTCTGTCCAAAGCATGTTCAGAAACGTGAGCTGCACACTTCCACTTACTGCCCAGAATCCATATTGAATCATTTCAGGGTAGCACAATAAAGTCACTTATCAGATTCAGTTGTTATCTCATCTAATCACAATCTTTGTAATGTGTCAGTTTATGCTGCAAAGATGCAAGACAGACACACACACACACACACACACAGACACACACACTTCTCTCCCTCCAGCAGTTTAGATCCATAGCTTTGATGACACATTTGAGGTTATGAGCAAGTTTTTTTTTTTTTTTTTAACACGAGATGCTAAAAATGGAAGGGAAAAATAAACCAGGGGGTAAAGTGCACTTCATCTGCAATGAGGAATTTCAGAGGTCTGGGGCTCTCAGTCGTCTCATTCTCTTCCAAGAACACTTCTCCTTCCTGTTTCACCTCTGGCATGCCGCCCAAAGTACCCACAAACCACGGAGGCCAAGGCCGAAAATACACAGATGGTAATTTGCACTACATTTCAATACGACTCAACCGCCATTATATATAGCCCTGCTGCCTGAACCCTGATCCTCGCTGAGAGTATCGCCTCACCTCAGATTCCGACTAAAAGATGGGCTCTTTATGTCTTTGTCACAGACCAGTTGGACGCGATAACGGAAAACGGTCGGAGTTGAAACGGAGCAGTTGCGTCTGCGATCTCGCAATGTTTGAATGTCTAACACGAACCTTGATCAATACAAAGGAGGATTTTTTCCCCTCCTGGAACAAGACACTGTGTCAACATAATTAATTACCACAGGGATGCTTATGATTTATCTTACTCTTGCATAGAAGCAAAATGGGTGTCTGTTTTTCAAGTCACTGAAAGCAAAAGCCTTGACAACGACTATATAACTGCATTCATACTGTTTACAAGGAAGCAATGCAGTTTGTCTAATGGACGCCTTTAAATTACTGCTCGACACAGGCATCACACCGTCAGCAAGTTGGTGAAAAGTAAATAAGTTACCTGCACCATTGCATGACATTTTGCCTCAGCGACCACGTGTCTCGCCCGTGACCTTGTTGGTTGTCATGTTTCATCAATTTCTTAATGGAAACAACATGATGGATAAACTTTGGAGCAATTATCATGCAGCTCCCGCGAAAAGAACAACAGGGTATTTGCGTTCCCGTTTATGGAGGCTGCGGAAAGAGGGATGAAAGGAGACGCAGACAAGACGGAAGGGAAAAAAAGCATGTGGGTGTGAAAGAGATCAAGCAAGTGGGAGATTATGGAAAACTGAAGGGAAGCGATCCTGATCCAGTGCGTCCCAATTAATGGAATTACCTTCCTCCTCGGGAGGACTGTTAGTCATTTGCAGAGACGTGAGCTCGCCAGTAGAGCGTCTCTCCCACCATATTGTCCAGCAGGCGCTAATAAGGCAGTCCTGACCGCCGGGCGTGCTCATTAGCATAGCCCGCGGCCGAGGCAACCCCCGCCAGGGCCCAGCCGGACACTTAATTACCGCCGTGGCTCCTTCCTCGCTAAATCCATACTACCGCCTTCCTTCCTATGTCCTCGCCCCCTGCTCTACCTCCTTAACCCGCCCCCACAGACAGACACGCACACACATGCACACACACGCCACCGCCATCTTCCCCTCCCAGCCGTAGCGGGCTAATCATTTTGGCGATGCAGATGTGATGGCTTTCTCGGGTGTGTTGCGCGGCAGTCTTTTATGTTATCTCACATTTTTATGGCGTTGGCGGTCAGTACTCTTTGGGATTTTTAGCGATTCCCCCGACCTGCACTACCTCTCTGGAGCTCCTGCCCCCCCTCCCCCTCCACCCCTCCTCCTCTTCCCTCTTGGCCTCTCTCACTCTCATTGCTATATTAGCTCATGGGCATGACTCTCATTTTGACATCAGCACAGTATCGATGCACCCCTGTCCAGCCTTAATCGGCTAATGGCCTCCTCCTCTTTCCTGCCCAGCCAAATCAACCCCTCCCTCAGCCATCCCTCTATCTGTCCCTTCCTTCCTTCGCCTCCCCCCCCCCCCCTACCCTGCTCAGGCCTGGGGTCAGTGAGGCCAATTTTCATGCCTGGCTAAGTCACAGAATAGCTTTGTGTGTGTATATATATATATATATGTGTGTGTGTGTGAGAGAGATGTTAGTCAGCAGCCTCACACAAGTCATGTGGTTGGTGACCTCCTGACCTACCTTTACTCCAGTCCCTTGCTCTCCCCTTTACCAGCGATCATCCTGTGTGACAGGGAAATCTGGATGACTCCTGTACTAAACTCGCATGTATGTGCATGCACACACACACACACACACAGACAAAGACACACACACACATACATGCAGCCCTCTCTGACCTAGAAAAGCCACGGCCAAAATAATCCTGCCAAGTTCACAAATGGAGATTGTTGACAGCACTGCATGGTGAAACAATGAACAAGTACACTACCTGTAATGTCCAACTGTTTTTAGCTGTAGTTACAGGCTGCGAGCTCCCTGTCTCGTTTTTTTTTTGGTGACAGGTTAACACAACACACAGGTTCCCAAACAGTGTAAGTCACCGAGGTGCTACATCAAAATATTTTTAGCCGCCCGGTGTGCATCTCCGCTCCGTCTCGAGGCAGTTTATTCTGGCCGGCGTGGAAAGCCTCGCGGTCGGCTCTTTTGCGTAGCCCCCGGCCTCTCGCACTTTGACTCGCCACGGCCCTCCTTTTCTTTGTCCATAATGTGGCGGCGCTATACGTCTCCGTGGCACCCAGGGAGAAAACCCTCCGCCGCTGCACCACTGAATCACCCATGTGTGAGTGATAACAGATCCAGACTGCTGAGCACCCCGCAGCTGTTTGTCTCAACATGCAAGTCATCCCCGCCATTACACCGCTAAATGGTTCCCTTTCAGTGGCAGACGCTCGCCGCCTCGGCCCGTATCTCCATGCCTCCATCACTTGGGGGTCGGATCGGGAGGGAGGGAGGGTAGGGAGGGGGTTGCAGTTACTGTCGCCGAGCCAGCCGCCGTACCGGAGGCAAAGCAGTTGAATGTGTGTCAGGAAAAAATGCGGCGGGGGGAGTAGCGGAGGGGGACGACGACGACGACTCCAGCACTGAATCACATTCTTGGCCGTGTAGTTAAAACACGCACGTGCATCTGTTTGTCCCCCTTGTGCGTGCGTGCGGCGGGAATGCAGCGGCAGCCGCGAGTTACAGAGCTCAGACGAAGCCCCCTCAGAGGCTCGGGCCGGAGACCATGACCTTGGGAAATGTCATTCCGCCTACGGGGGCGGTTCGCCTGTGACACACAAAGCCACGGCAGTGGAGTGCATCAGTGCACTGTAGCACTCTGGCAGGAGCCGCCAGAGCGGTGTAGTGTTGCGTCCAGTTGCACCTAACCCCGAGGTTTAAGAGCGAACCTTGGAAGCAAGAGAGTTCAGCCTCAAAGCCGAGACCTTGGGTCAGCAATCTAGCGATTTCCCTCTAACCACATTACAGCCATTAGTGGCTCTCGCTGCTTTTCGCATGTCACATGGAAATGGGTCAAGCCCTGCCCTGCATGACTCACTGGCTCTTTCTCCATCTCCCCCTCTCTTTCTTTCCTGTTAACCCTACTCAGGTGGCAAAATGGCTTCGAGGAGCAATGGGAAATTGGGTTCACAATCAGCGCATTATGGCGTTTTCATTCACCTTTTATAACAGTCAAATGAAACGAGAAGGGTCACGCATGCTGTTTACGTTCATCGGTCTCTTATGTCTTGCGTCATTTTTTTTTTTTTTTTCTTTGAGGTGAAGCCTGTCAGACGTGGGTTTGCGGACCGCTTGCGAGGCCCCGAGGACAATATCGTAACATTGTTGCCTTGGTTTTTTGGCATCTGACATTTTTTTTTGTCCGCTTTTGGTAGTGTGTTGCTGAAAAATTTAAGATTAAAAGAGTGTGTTTGTCCGTGTGTGTGTGTGTGTGTGTGTGTGTGAGGCAGAGATGAGAAGATGTCGGGAAGTGTGTAATCCCTGTTTGATATCTGTTGCAGCATGAGAGTAACAGTCATAGTGGGTTGTGATCGTGGTCACCTTTGTGGACCACGGTGAGCCACGCTGGCCAGATGTCAGCCAACTCTAATGATCCCAACAGGTTGCTGGACTGGGTTGCCTGGTAACCGTTGCCTGTAAACAGAGAGCAGACCCACCAGGCCTCTGTCGGGGTCGCGGGGGTGAAGACAGCTCTGCTTGTGTGCGGATATATGTATGTTGGTGTGAGAGACATTTAAAATAATTCTTTCATTGCCTCATGTTTGCGAGTGCCAGTTCCTTTTTATCCGATGTTTTGTGAGGTTGTGTACAGTAATCTAAAGAGGAGGGGAAAAAAAGTGAGTTTTGACATTTTGGTTTGCCCAGGCTTGCTGCTTTTGACATATTCTTATGGAGGTTTGTTAATATGTATCAGGAATATTCACTTTTCTTTGTTCGCCCTTGTCTGGCAAGCTGTAATGTTTTGCTTATGAATATTGATACATGAAGTGTATATTAATGACCCTTGGTGACCTTAACCCTATCCTTATTGGCTCCCCGGTGGTATCTGCAGGCTCATGAATATTAATCTGGTTCTGTAACCTCCATTACCCTAATCTTTGCTGTCTAGCCTCCCAGAAGGACCCGTTGTCATGGTAACCCCTTTACTAGACTCTTCCAGACCAAGGGTGGGAAAAATATGGTTAAAAAAGGACAGAAAAATCTAAATTACTCAAACATCTTGGATGTGCCTTGTGGAAAGCTGCCATTATATAAGAAGGAGGTTGCGTTTGTGTTGGAAGTCGTTTTAGTTGTCTCTTTTCCGAGCATTTGACTTTGTGTTTGGCTTTGGGCAGACCGTTGTGTTTATGAGTGTTCAAAACCGTGGTCTCGTTTAGGCTTCTAAGTGGAGCAGATCACCAAATGCTTTGCAACATCAGGAGAGCAAGAATGGGAAATAATGAAAGTGAATAGTAAATAGTAGTTTCCAATGGCTATTGGTTTTCACTCTGCTTAGCTCTTAGTGAAAAGTGTTTGGTGTTCACACTTCTGACTCGAAGGTACTTAGAAGATAATGTTCTGTCTAACTGTTCACCAGAGCAGCATGGTGATTTCTTTGCACGCCATTTGTTTCTGTTCCCTCATGGTAAACTGTAAATTGTACGTTCTCGCTCCTCTTCCAGATGTGGACAGCAACGAGGAAGGGGGCCCCGACGACGGTCCCGTGGAGGAGGAAGGCTGGTTTGGGAACGCTTCTGACACGCGCTCAGAGTCGTCGTCCTACGGAGACACCCAAGACGAGCTCCTCCTGCCCCGGGGCTCCTCACCCGATGAGCGGCCCGGAGTCAGCGCCGGGTCCGGGGACCCCGAGGCCTGCGGAGGAGGCGAGAGCTCGTTGGGTTGCCCCACGCCCGTCCATCGTGCCTCTTTGGAGCTTCTCGGACTGGATGGAGGCGCATTCTCGGCCCAGGACACGCTCTCCTCGGTGGTGTCGTCGCTGTACGGCGAGGCAGCGTCTCGCGCCCTGGGGAAACCCCTCAGCAGCAACCTGCGGCGCCTCCTAGAGGCCGGGTCGCTGAAACTTGACACTGGGGAGCTCCTGGGTCGGTCATCCAGGGGAGGTGCCGGGGGAGAGTCTCCTCCGATAGGTCTGGCCCCGCCTTTGACCCTCTCCCCGTCTTCCCACCACGCCCAGCAGTTAAGTGCTCTTGCCCGAAAACTGGCCAATAACAACAACAACAGCGGCTCCGCCTCGCCGGCCTCCTTGGCACCCTCGGTCACCAACATTAAGCAAGAGCCCCTCGACCCCTTTAACTCGGTCACCCCTAGCAACGGCAGCGGCTTCGTATGGGCAGGCGTGGCGGACAAGTGGCCGCCGGCCAGCTGCTCCACGCCCTGCGGCTCCAGCCTGTCCCCGGACTCGGCGATCCAGAAGTTGAAAGCGGCCGCCAACGCCGTGCTCCAAGACAAGAACGCCGTGGCCTCCTCCTCGACGACCTCCTCCTCCTCCTCCACCTCCGCCTCGTCCGCAGTGCCCGCCCTCGGAGGCGGCGGCGGCGGCCGAGGGGACGACGTGGTGCGCTTCGATGCCTTCAGCTCCCCGTTCAGCCCGCAGTCGGCCAGCTCCACCCTCGCCGCGCTCTCCAAGAAAGTCAGCGAGCGGAGCCAAGCGTCGTCGACGGCGGCCAGCGCCGCGACCGACCACCAGGCCTCGGCCAGCTCCTTCCTCTCGCTCGTGTCGATGACCTCCTCCGCTGCCTTGCTCAAAGAGGTGGCGGCCAGAGCGGCGGGCAACCTGCTGGCGGAGAAGAAGGACGGTTCCTCCTTGGCGTCCGCCGGGGTCCTCCAAGAGGACGTGAAGCCCCTGCTGGACAAGAACCAGAAGGCCCCCACGCCCTCTACTCCCACCCAGAGCCTGGAGTTGTTGTTGCCCTCCACTCCCAAGGGCAGGGGCAAACCCAACAGCCAAGCAGGTAATCTTACGTAAAAAATAAATCCCATTTATCATCACATTAATTAGATTGATAATTGCACCAATGCAGATAATATGAGTAGCGCTCAGCTCAGGTTAGGTAACCATTTGTAGATTTTTCCAGTGAATAGATGTCTTTTCTTCAGTGAAAAACACGAAAACACACTCAATTGTTGCCCTGAATCAGGGTACTTAAGCTCAAACAAGGTTGCCACAATGAAATGAAATGACCTTACGCCTGTGTTATAGAAAGAGACTTGGGAGGTTCAAGATCACTTCAGCTACGCTTCATTTCTGGGAAGTTTTCTGTCTCCTTCACCGTGCCGTGCCACTTTCTTTTGAAAAATAATCGTGCAAGTTTACCTGAAGTTCAAACGAAGTATTCACCCGGTCATTATACTTCTTCTCATTTAGCGTTTGCCAAAAAAAAAAAAAATCAGAAACTCCTCTCACGTGGTGAAATGCAAATTAGGACTCTTAGCACTGATAAATTAAAACTAATACGGCAATGAAAGCGTGACTCCAAAAAGATGAAATGTCTCTGCTGTCATTGTGTGGGGGAGTAGCAGGTCTGCTCGTCACCAAATCAGGAAAAAGCACAATTCTGAACTTCCGTGACATGTTTTCTCTAGTTTTGTAATGGTTTTGTTCTCACCTCACTGGCGCTGAAGTAGCGAGCGGCGTAGCCTCGGCTTAACTGTCAGCCGAGCGGAGAGCACAGCCGAGAGAAAACAGCCCTGGCTGGCCTTCTAGTCTGGGAAATGGTCTGCGGGCTCGACGGGGGGTTCCGACTGAGACCTCACTGCCTTCCCAGACCAGCTCGTTTGTGCTCGGATGTGCGTGCTGCCAAAAGGGGGCCGTCAGTGTGTGCTCGGCACAGTGGGGAGCCCTGGAGTCCATATCCATCTCGGCAGCCTCCTCCTGGCTTCAACCCCCACTAACCAGAGCCCTCTGCACTGATCAGCACAGCAGACTTAAGGCCAAACACATCATACTTTCCACTGACTGGATACAGATGCGCGCACACACACACACATACAGCCAGACACACACTCTCCTTCTCTTTTTTGCCCCCCCCCTCCGCCCCTCCCCTCACGCTCTCTCTCTCTCTGTTACTCACAAATGGCCATGCAGTATATTCTGTAAGTGTGTACTCAGATGTAGACATATAACCCAAACAAGGGTGCACACAGAGATCTCACTCTTGCACAGGGAGAGAGAGAGAGAGAGAGAGAGAAGGCTTCAAAGTGCAGGCTCTCGCTAAGTAGCCTTTAGGGAGAACAGAATGTTTTCAGGGAGATGGATGGGCACTTTTGAGGGATTGTGTCGCAACCCCGCCAAATCTAAAATGGCTGGATCAAATTGACTTCAGACAGATGAGGCAGTCGATGTAATATTCTGTGATCTGCATGCTAAGAAGGGGGTCTGCTCTAACCCGCGAGCCGTCAAGGTCGAGCAGCGCTGTAAAAATGCAGGTAGTTGTTTGGTCGCCAGACTGAAAAATGTGACCTTGATTATTGACTGTCATGTCTTGTTTTATTGTCGTCCCTCGCCAGTCCCACTATAAACCTGTACAGCAGGTATGTTGCGCACTCTGAATGTATAAGGAAAGCTCGTTCCTCTGTTTGTTTGTTTCTTTTTTCAAAAACCCTGTCGTGATTACACGGCAGACACATGCGTTAAGTGCTAAGACGAAGGTGCTAAACGTGCGCACGTTTCCCCCGCTCCCCCGTTTTTTATTTCTGCTTCACTCAGCTCGACTCAGAATGAGCAGAAGTCATTTTTGCATTGTGATCTGTGCTGTGCTTGGAGAGGTTGGGCCGCAGATGGCGGTTTATTGTTGCAAATAGGCAGTCTCGAGGTTTTACACCTCAGGTCAATGAATGGCTGAGCACAGTAATTTCACCAAACACTGATTACCAGATGTTTTTCAAGGAACGGCACTGGAATACTTATGAAGCCATCCTGACAGGCCCTTGTAGAATTTGTAATGCAATCATGCCTCTTTCTAATAAGACCAATTAAACAGTAATGGATGCCGGATATGAAGCCAACAACAATAATCGAGATACTAAAACATGCTTGAGTTTTTACTTCCATTGTTCCATCGCTTCCAGCTGGCATTTCCCTTGATAGTTTTCACCATTAGGTGTGGATTAGTTGTCTCTTCCAGATCTGTGAATACTATAGTGTGTATTTGGAGCGGCACGTTTTTTTTGTTTTTTTTTTATTTCGTAACAGTGACAAAGGTGCATTGCAACAGCATAGTACATATTTCCTCACACCAAAAGAGTGATGGCTGGCTTTTAAAGCCCAGCGAATGTTCTTTGTCGATGGTAACAATGCTCTTTTGGTGGATTCAAGGCTCTCCCGAGGATGGCGGCAAACCATTCCAGTGTCCTGTGTGTGGACTGGTCATCAAACGCAAGAGCTACTGGAAGAGACACATGGTCATCCACACAGGCTTGAAAAGCCACCAGTGTCCGTTGTGTCCCTTCCGCTGCGCTCGCAAAGACAATCTCAAGTCCCACATGAAGGTGAGATGATTTCTTCATCTTGTGACCCCCGCACCCCCCGTCACCCTCACCCACATCATCTTTAATTAGTGGCTATTATGGCTCTTGGAATATAATTGTTAACATTAACGGATATGCATGCCTTTGTTTAACTCGTAATATATCCTCTACATGGTGTAATTAAACACTGCTGTGTGTTTGTTGTAGCACTTTTCTTCTCTCTTTAACTGAAATAAAGCAGAGAAACTTGTCTTTCCTCCTGTAGCGCCAGAGAGAAGCAGTGATTTGACACTTAAGCCTGTCCTCCTTTTCCAGGTACATCAGCACCAGGACCGGGGTGAGACGTTTCAGTGCGAACTTTGCCCCTTCACCTCCTCCCGTCACTTCAGCCTGAAGCTTCACATGCGCTGCCACCAGCACTTCCCCCGCACCGACGTCAAGGTGAAAGAGGAGCTCACCACCGACACGGAGGGCGAGGGCTCCCTGATGGGTGACAGCGGCTCGGCGGACCTGAGGGGGACGGAGGTGTCCCCGCTGCACTCAGACACCCAGCAGCAGCCGTCGCCGCCGGCCGAGGCCGCCTCCAATCACGTCCACATCAAGGAGGAGCCGCTGGAGAGAGACCTGTCCGTGCTCTCCCCCTTCAGCATGTGCAGGGACCGTCCCAGCAGCAGTGCCAACTCCCTGGACCTACCTGGAGTCGGGGTAGGAGTCGGGGTCAGATCCAGTCCTAGTGGTCCAACCACGGCCTCCCTCTTCAGCCCCGACATTAGTACCAAGACGGCCACTGACCTGCTTATGAAGCTTTCAGGTTAGCATCATCGTTTTTTTCCCCTTTGAAATGAAAAATTGTATGGGCTGCGATGATTATTTTTTTAATCAGTTAATCTGACCAAGAAAACCAGGAAATATTCACATTTTGAAAAGCTAGAACCAGTGATTTTTTTTTTTTTTTTGTCATTTTTGCTAAAAGTTGACAATGAATGCTCAAAATATATTTATTTTCCGACGATCAACTGACAGATTGATCGCTAATAGTTTCAACTGTAATTCAGTCGATTGATATACTAACTTGGCAGCCTGTGTATAATGGCAGAATCCTGTAAGAGCCTATAGAAATGAAA
>JBCAUF010000134.1:10000861-10019696 GCA_038406115.1 Haemulon aurolineatum
ACACACACACACACACACACACACACACTCTCTCCTCGTACTATCTACGTTATCTTTTATACTCTAGTGCCACTTGGTGGAAGGAAACCACCTGAGACTTCTGAGAATGAGTCAAACTAATTGTCAGGGTTCAAAAGAAAAAGATAAAGAGATAAAAAAAAAAGAGTGTGTCCACTCTTGACACCTTTTTAAAATGTCTGCCTTTTATTACAGCATAATCATGAATGGCTGCACTTCTTGGTGCCCCCACCCCTCGTTTGAGTGTAATATTTAAAAAGGCAACAGGGATCTATCCTTTTGAAATCCAGTATTCTTAAGCACTTATGTTTATTTTTTCCCAATTGTAAGCAGCACAGTGACCTTTTTTTTTTCTTTTTTTTTTTTTAAAGCTTGACTACCTTTTCAGCACTTCAGAGTATGCATGACATTGCCCTCTAGTTCGTTAGCACTTAATTGTGTTTAAAACTAACTCCCTTGGTTGCATTTAGTTAGCATCACACTGCACTGTCTACAATCAGTTAGCTTTACGTTTGGCTGTATTTTATGATTAGGAAAGGCTCAACTATCTTATCTTTTGGCACTCGGTAAAGATTGGTATGTGCTGTACAAAGCTTTTTTTTATTACTCCATTGTTAAGGCTGTACAGGGTTGTGACGATAACTGGTAAATAGATCATTTGTACTTTTTTGGTTTTGTATTTGTTTTCTTTATTTGGCATTATTTTATGTTCAACTTGCCAGATCTAAATGTAACAGGATTTGAAAGTAAAGCTTACATCAGATATTACGTCAGTTGTTTGTCTTCTCTCAGGTCGCTCTTTTGATGGTTCAAATCGCATTTATCCACAACCTCAGAAAGCTTCACTCCTGCCCTTTGATGAACACAAAAGTGTTTTCTTCATCCTCCATGCTGCCCCTGTCTTCTTCAGTGAATAACTAAGTGACCAAAATGCTCATTTTCTCTTTTGCATAAATGAACACAGAGCAAATGTTTGCAGTATACTTTATAGCATTTGTGCTACATGTAACTGAATTTAAAAAGTGCCCAAATTAGATTAATTTCTATTTATCTACACTGTAAACTTTATTCCATTCGCAATATGAGCTAAACAGACATTTCGGCCAATTGCGAACAGGTAGCTACAGCATGTTGCTGTTGTCGCAGCTGCTAGCATGGATATAATGCTGGTGCCACTGGTTAATGTTGAGAAACTAAAAACGTACAGTAGGCTTATTAATATATTTAACATCCACAGTTCCTCTCTGATGAATATTTGAAAAGTCATTTAAGTTCTTAAATTGTAATAAACAGAACAGTGCGTGTAGAATAAAAAATAGAAATAAAAGAAATAAACAGTGTTTATATCGCTGAATAGATACATTTGAAATTGTAAAATATATATCAAATTGATGTTCACTGCAATGAACTGTAGCAGTATGACTGCTGCAGGCAAGATCTTTTCTAATCTTTTTAAAACAAATTATATATATATATATATATATATATATATATATATGTAGTATTCATATATATTCAATATAATATTCTTGTGTTACACTGGAGACCAATAAACAATAATTGTGAACATTGCCCAGCCCCTAACGACATTCCTCGCAGTGAAATCAACTTACAGGGACTGCAAACATAAAATAAACTCAAACTCTGCCAAAGCCACTGTGCCCATTCAATATTCCTCTCAGACAGAACAGACTGAAAAAATAAAGGCTGAAGAGATCAAAAGCATGTTTCAGACCAACGAGAGCAGCGGAAAAGAGCAGGTATCATTCAGCGGGGAGACGTGGACACGAGTTAAGGAAGAGCGCTGATCATCTTTGAGGGACACGGCATTCTCTAATTTATAACGGTGGCGTGCCATCATAATAATAAGGAATAGGATCTGTCATGGTGTCTAGCTGGTGTTTTTATTAGACCGATGGGAGGTCTCTCTCCCTCTCCGTTCTGTGTTGTAGTAATGAAAGTTACAGCACGCTCTCGCCCAGCCAAAGGTTGGCCCTGCCTAATGAAAACAGATGAAGCAGAGATAAAGTGTTTGCCGACATTAAGGGACTCATTTATCACCGTTAGCCCCCGAGCTATAGAACACCTTGGTCTGGAGCTCTCCTTTAACAGGCCCTGCCTCACAGCAGCACCCTGGTGGCACGCTGCAGCCTTCCAGGCACATGAACGCCTCCATCTTTACCTCTCTTTCTCTTTCACTCGTCGCAGATTTTGCATTGCTTTAACGGAAAACATCGCTGCTTACTTCTCCGTGTGCATATTGTCTCGTCCACATGGCTTAGCATAAGTTGGAGCGAGGCTTTAGCTGTCAAAGAAAGAAAAAATTTGTGTTTTAAAGGAACCTCTTTCAAATCTAAAGGATTTTGGCAGTCCTTGCGGGACCTCCATCACCGCGCCCTCAGTGTTGACCCATGTGGGTTCAACAGCCATCCGAAGCCCAATCTCTTCTGTTGAAGGGCCGTGTTCTCATCTAGCTGCTCATCTTGCCTGTGTAATAATGAATCTTTTCGGCTGTGTTTAAAGCTGCTTAATTAAGTTCAAAGCAGCGCTCGGGGCACTGTGCGCCTGCTCATCTGACCTCCCTATGAGCGGAAGTGTTGATTAGGAAGTGAAGAGACATGCAGGCACTGCAGGGGATGGCTATTGATTGAAAGGATAGAAAACCTCATTTGGATTTTGTGATTGGAGTATCGCACTGTACACGGGGGCTGTTTTTCTTCATTTGCCGAATAACAATAACTCCACTCCTCGCAGTTTTGGCAAAATTGTCAACTAAGTGAGGAATTTCTGTGATAAGACTAAACGCCAGAGTTTTCCCTCATCCCAATAATAGCCCTTCACCCCGGCCCGAGCTGTCTGCACAATGTCGACCTTTCGACACCACCTCGCGAAAGTTGGCCGCTGTCGATCGATAGCGTGTTAGCTTTTTGTTTGAAGGTTCAGGCTGCCTTGGCTTTATTACAGCTGCTGAGAGTCATGGGGGAGTCGTGCACGGCTTTGTGAGAGAGGAGCTCCCTCTTGTTTGCCAAAAGTGTAATCCCGCCGTGACCCGCCGTGACCCTGCCCTGAGAGGAAAGCTGCTTAGACAGAAGTGCGTGTCTGTGGGAGCTCCCAGCTGCCTGGCCTCTCGCTCTGTCTCTATTTTTCTCTCTATTTTGCTCACTACATCTACCTCACACTCTTTTTTTTTCCCACTCTTTACAGCTCCATATACCGTACATCTCTCCATCACACAGAATCTCCCCTTCTGCCCCTCACTCAGCACTCTCTTTTTCTCCTCTCCTGTTTACCTCCTCATTCTTCTCTGCTCTCCCCTTTCATTTCTCCTCCTTCTACAGTAAACTCGGCGCATGCTTCACTCAGCATCAATGCTTCCAAGACTCCCCCCTCCTCACCATCGAGGTTTTTACCCTGTGAAGGAGCCGAGCCTGTGCTAAGTGGAGACAGATCTCCTTTTTTTTTTTTTTTTTTTTTTTGCTCCAACAGAGAAAATAAACACACAAAGTCCTGCCATAGACAGCCTTCAGTACGGGCTGCAGAGCAGGACCACTGGCACACGGGAAAGAGAAAATGAAGGAAGAAAATGACCTCTGGAATCGATTTGGCATGGGTTGAAGCCAGGGCTAAAACTGCGCGGAATAGGGCTCCGCCGAGGCTGCTTGTTGATTCATAAATCTATTCATCTCTGAAAAAAAAAAAATTAGGCAGCGAAATGAATCGGTGAATATGAAATTCCATGTTTATTCAGTTCTTAATGGTGTGTAGACGTCGTACAAGTCAGCGCAGGCTGCTGGAAGCGCACACACGCAAGTTTTATGCAAAGTGTGAGCCAAAAACAAAGATGTCAGGCTCAAGTCTGCTCTGAGGGAGGCACAGGAGGGGGAGGGGGGGGGGGGGCAATCCACACCTGAGGAACACCTGGGAGAGCAGCGGAGGGAGAGGCTGATCCGCAGGCTTGTGCGGCGTGTCACTCACTCGCCTCTCTCTGCGTCGGGTGTTTTGGACACGCATGGCGGGACATGTATTTACATGCACGTTCGGTGCCCAGCCCAGGGGCATAGCATCACTGCCTGCCCGGCTCCCCCGCTGTGCCCGCTCCCCGTTCTCTGGGGTGAGACATCACTCAGCGGGGGTCAGCGGCAATCTGATTCAGGAAGCACTGCAGGGGGTGTTTTCGGGGGTGGAGGACGGGGAGGAGGAATTACCCACAAGTCCCTGGGCCTGGCATATCCAGACTTAGGGCAGCCTGAATCAGCAGGGGAGGGGGGGGATCATACCCCCCTGCTGGGTGCTGCCTCAAATATAAAGCTACTGCTTGGCCACTCCAACTGGATGACAAACACATTATAGAAGACCGGGGGTGGGGGGGGGGGGGCAGGGGGAGGAGGGTGGTAATGGGCAGAGGGAGAGCAGCTCTACTTAAGTATGATCATGTCTTTGAAATAGATAGGACACAAGCCAGCCAACTCCCTCTGCTGTTACCATGGCATTCTGTGACAGTCACCGGCCATAGGTTACTTGGTTTCTATGGGTAACAGTTGGCGCTGGCGCTTCATTCACGTCTCCTGTGACACTAAAACTAAAGATGTTGCCATCGATTCTCAGCGGCTCCCCGAGTAAAATCTCCCTGACTGAAACACAACAAGATGGTGGGTTTTAAATATCTACACACACGCGCGCTCATGCTTTTTTTATCTTTTTTTTTTATACAGTTTCCGCCCGCGAGATGCAACGATTTCAATGATTCAAGTCTGCAGAGATATGAAGTGAGGAGATTCGGTTAGAGAGAGCTTAACAGAATAGCCCAAGGTCAAGCCCAAACTAATCAGGCTCCTCATTTCCCTGGATGGAGTAATGAAGTAGAACGCTGACCTCCGGCTGACCCTGGGAATCTGTAGCAGGAAAAAACTGGCCTGGAGACCAATTAGCCAAAAGTAAACGGAAATATTAAAACAGAGCAGTCATTTATTAATAAATATGATCCGAGGCGCCCAAAAAAGCACCTTCAAAGCGTTTGAATGTGCCTTTATGTGAAAAGAGCAGGTTTGGTGTTTCTCACCGACTGTCATGAAACCTTTAAAATCGCAGGATAACAAGCTCCGTTTTGATGATTTGTACCGAGGGTTGATTACAACCTGGTTAGCTCTCCTAATTATCTCATGCACTTGAGCTTCTAATGATTTCCATGATTCAATTATCCCTAACTGAATTCCTGTCTTCAATCAATTAAAGCCAAAGCCGCACGCTCATCCATCTTCCAATCAGGACATCGGGAATCCCTCCATCCATTCTCATTTGAGGAGAGAGTGGGTCAAACAAATTAACAGAGATCGCATCCATCCATGTCTCTCCGTCTTTTTTCACATTTTACAACCTTTTCTGTTACTTTTACTTTGTTACTCTGGTGTGGGGTGGGGATTTGTTTGGATTACGTGCCCGCAACAAAATAGGTTTTGTGCAGATTCTCTTGTAGAACGATGGAAGTCGATAAATATTTCTAACGTTATTATAAATAAGATCAATACGAGTCTCCAGCTATGGGCTCTATATGAATCAGTCCCTTCACCCTGACCGTGCATCTCCACTCCACGACTGCTGCGCTTGTGTTTATAATATGTTCTCCTCAAACCTTGGGTAAATACAGCACAGTCTTTTATCTAAAACCCTTTTGTCCTGCTCCTTTGTGCTGGTTATTGTAATACCTGATGCGAGGGTGAGTGACAGTGGCTCTCTTCATCACAAAGACACCAACCCGCACACACAAACACACTCGCTCCAGAACACAAACACACACAGTTTGGCACCATCTGCTGGAACCTTGAGAAACATGTATAAGAGAAATATTAAGCTTGATTTTTGGAGTGAAGTAAATAATTTAAGGTTTAGGTAGGGGTAAAAAAAAAAAAAAAGTAAAGCCTGAACGAGAAAATCACAAATTGTTCCAGTGGGATCCAACATGCACAGGCATATTTTGAGACTCCTTAATAGCAGATTATTTTCAACAGAAAAACAAAGGCACATTAGGCTGATGAATGCAGCCTGTTCTCAAAATTAGAGGATGAAGAAGACGACGAAGAAGAAGAAGCACAGAAATGGTTGCCAAGGTGCCCAGATAGTCATTTAACCCTCATTGGTTGAGAGGGAAGCCGAGGGCAGGGCAGCCTTTTCACATGCTGCTCTTTCCATCCCCATTATCTCCCTTGTCTCATCCCTGCGACTGCCAATATGGTTTCCTTGAAAAGGGTTGAGCATTCTTCTAAATGTAAATACCAAATTGTGCTCTTTCTGCGCAGACGCACGGGATGGAGCTGAAGATTAGGTTTTGATGTCTTATCACGGCGGTGGCTTTCTCTTGAGCAAAATCGTTTAACAGCAGCAGCGCCTACAGCCGAGCGGGGCATAAAGAGGCGTTTTGGTCGCATTTAACATTGGGGAAGATCAAACACGGAGACAAGCCCACCACACTGCAGCGGCCTTGTCCGAGCATCCCACTATGATGGACTTGGCGGCAGGAACATGGCTGCAAACTTCAATCTCATCGCTCTCAGCAGTGTTCGCTGCAGTACTGAGTAGCTTCAGATGTCTTCATTCAGAGGGCAGCCTCGGTTATATCCTTTCTTAGAGCCCTTGCATTTTTTGGATGGTGGTGAGTGTGCATTCCCTGGCACAATTTTCAATAGAGCTCCCCCTGGAGAAGCCGGGGAATGGCTATCACAACAATTACACTGACAGCTCTTTTCTAAAGTGCACTTGATTTATTTGATTTAGCTAAGATTAATGGCCCTCCCTCCAAGCAGGCCGGGCTGAGATGTGCAGCAACACACAGGCTTTACCCCTACAGAAGCACAGGTGTATGCTAACACAGATAATGGGATTGCATCAGATGTATGCAGCACAAATCCAAATATACATGTATATATGTGCGTACACTAACAAATCATTCTTGACTATAAAGCTTAAGCCTTGTTTGTTTTCTACTGACTCCTGAACTGGCAGAAGTATTCCTCTTGGTCGTGCATTAGGATGATTACAGTGGACACGTACTGAAAAATAAAACACACACCGTTATGAAGGTCCAGGCCAAGTTTAATCATCTAATCAAGTGTAAGTTTAAATGCCATATTTCTTATTTCTATTATTTATTCTTTGGAAAAACACAATAACTCCACGAGCAAATTCTGTTTCCTCCGAATGGAACTTTTCAAGTTTGCAGACAATGAAACTAAAAATTAAATGAAATTCTAAATTTGACTTCACAACTCGAATAGATTTCTTTTGATTGGCTCCATTTCCATTTCGTTAATAAAAATGAAATGGGAAGGGCCTTTTTTTCCCAGTGCCATTACTGTCGGGATTTCCATCTTGTAAAATCAGTCAAAGTCAAGCACCGAAACCACTCGGTGGGATACCTGCAACATTCAAAATCCACCAGTCAGAGGCCACCATTCTGCTGCTCTAGTTTCTGGTCATGGTCTGTCTAGTGTAAGCAAATTTGGGCTTGTTTTTCCAGGAAGTTGCTTGATTGAAAATGAAAAAGTCCAGCGCAATGTCTTGTATACTGCTGCTATGTTTCCTTTGGTTTGAGGTGGTTGGATGTTGCTGTAGTGCTTCATTTATGTATGATGCAACTGTAAGAGCTGCCCGGGTGTGCACAGAAATTTTTCTGTCTAAAAAGATGCTTAAAAATAAATTTAAGGCAGTCTGGTAATAGCTCCGGCTTTCCCCCCCGGATTTCATTTTAGTATTGGCAGCCCTACACTTGTTATGTAGCCCTACATGTTATGACTAATGTCGGCGCCAGAGAGTCCTTTGAAAGTGAAGGTAGAGTGGTCTGGTCAGTTTGGGTTTGTTTTTACCTTCCCTTGCTCCCATGTCTTCTTCATTTAAACGACTTAACTTCTGCACAAGTTTTGTTCTGCAAACATATTTTGTTTTGCAATCATTTATTCATGGTTGTATCTTTTCTTTACCATCTCACTCACAAGGCACACATACTGCATGCAGACACACATGTTCCCAGTGCTCGCTGCTAGAGGGAGACACCTGCCCCTCCATTATGTGCCAGGAAGCGCTACGTCTGGCTGGCCGGCCAACAGTTGCCAGGCCAGCGGTCCGGTACGGTCCAGTGCGGTTGGCACTGACGCCTGCCCATCTGCCCGAGTTGACACGTTCGCTCCCACACCACTTGTCCAGGAGGACGAAATGTGCTGTGGTGTCCTGGCAAAGCTCCCCGAAATGTCAACCTGGCGTGACAAACCCATGCCGGCCCCTTGGCCCTCGCAGGCCTGGTGGTGTGGGGCGCTGCCCTGGATCAGACGGGAAGCCAGGAACATGCCACGGTAACAACAACCGCTGATCGACTACCGGGGCGCTACCATCTTGTCCGGGGTGGATAGAGCTTGTTCGGTCGGGTAGAGGATGACTGTTCTCATTACTGGCCCTGAACCTTACAAAACTTGGCTATTCACTAGTTGATAGAGGGCAGCTGGACAGAAATGAGATATCATGAGCAGGAAATGCAGTCAGGGAACATGCTTGGACCCTCTGCTGAAGCTATCCCAGTCCATTAAAAATTGTTATGAATTAAACAAATTGCAACCTACGGTCTCCTTACAAGCCAAAAACAATGGACGCCGAAGACGGATAACGCGCGGAACATGTTTTCTGTTGTTTGAGCAGATGGTCTTGGAGGTGCTGTGAGGGTCTGATGTTGGCTGACTCTGTCCTGCAGCCCCCTCAGGGCAGCAACTGTGAGTGGTCATTAACACGGGGAGCAGGCCATGCCAGGAGAGAGAGAGGAGTCTAGCGGTAGTTAACAGCCACTATCCAGTTAAATCCTCCTCCTCTGTGCTAAACAGGAACAACTACAACATTCCTGCTGGTTGCCAAGGCTGTAAAAGCAACACATCATGTAAAGACCTTTAGACGGGGAAAAAAAGAGAGAGACATTGTTTCGCAAGCACAAAGGAACAGAATGGGGAAAGGTGTATTTCTACTCCACTGCGCCTCATCGCTCACTTTTGCTGAATCTAAGGTTATGGCCGGGGCTGTCTGGCAGTTATCCATACACAGTGAATCATGGCATTTGTGTGTGCGTGCGCACAGTGGAGCCGTGGACAGGTATGACAGGCTGACCTCCACATGTTACCAGAGAGAGTGTGCGGCCCAGTGTTACCTGTCATAACACGGGCTGCCTGGAGCCCCGGAGCACCAGCCTGACCAGGCCACTGGGCAGCCAGAAATAATAGAGACTGGCAAGAGGGCAATGAGGGGTCGCACGGAGGGGAGAGAGGAGGGGGCAGGCGTGGGGGGACAGGGACATATGACAGGAGGACTGGTGGAAGGATGGCGGCGGGGAGAGTGAGAAGGAGAAGAGGACAGCAAAGAGAAATTTACTGCGGCGAGGGGAGCTGTGAGGATAATGATGTGGGAGCAAGTGGGTCAATCAAGGAGCAAAGAAGGGAAGATAAAAGAGAGGGAAGGTAAGGGAAGGTGGCTGCTGTTCCCCCTGCATATTACCTCCTCGAGCCTCTGAAGGGAGCTAAGAAATTATGCGTGCAGGCAGTGAGGGAGGAGAGGAGGAAATCTGACTGGCGAATTTCAGAGCTCTCAGACTCTGTGTGACACCCTCAAACCAGAAAAATAAGCTCCAGCATTAACAAGACGGACCACCTCGCATCACTTCCCATTTGTTTTGAAGCCCAGTTTATCTCTGAGAGGACGATGTTGGAGCGTTGTCGAGGTGCAGCCACTCGCCTGCAGAGATGGAACAGCTGAATTCACTTAGGCAGGCTTGGCCAGCAATTAAAGTGCTGGATTAAGAGTGATTGCATTTTGTGTCCTGAGGAGGCGCTGCCTGCCATCTTGAGAGGTCTCATTAACATGGCTGCCGTGGGCTGTGCTGAGCAGTGCCACAGGCAGTTAAAAAATAATGGAGACATTATCAGCCTTAATGTCTTGTACCTGGAGTGGAGAAGATTTTATAATCACTATTGTGATGGGCCACAGGCTGCTGGTTGTGCGAAAGGGAAAGGTTGGATGAAGATAACCCTTTTTCTGACCAGACCCCTGTGTGTTTTTTTGATCAGCCACTACATGTGGGGAGTCTGAGCAGCTGGATTTCATTAATTGAGTGCTGGCAGCGTTCTGCTCTGGCGGCAGGGGTGAGTCACACTGGTGGGATTGGTCTCTCTCTCCCTGATATCATCTTCCAACCATAACTACAAATAATTATTCACTCAAATCCATTACCGGGGGTCAATCAAGTTCCCCAATCAGTTCTAAAGTCCAATTACTGGCGCCAAGGCTCTATTCGCGCCTTCCTGCAGATGAAGGCCTGGCCCACAGGCTGCCCAGTAAATTACACATAGCAAACAGTGGAGTGTGCAACGTGTGGGAGAGCGAGCCTCCTCAGGTGGGTAATAAAGCAGAGGTACATACCGGTCTCCCCGGGGCATTACGACCGTACCATCTAGCAGACTTCACCAGGTTAAATAGAATTAGCCCATGCAACGAGACGCGCTCCGAATACCAACCACGTCTCATCACTCTACAGGCTAGAGAGCACGCAGCATGCGCGGCGCAGCCTGGTATTAACATCCATCTCAGCAGTTGATATAATAAGACATGTCGCCATAAGGGTCTTCTCATAAAGAGGCTGCACAGTGACCCATCGGAGCAGCATAATGAGTGGGGTGTTACATCTACGGGCGCGTGCGTCCACGTCCACACACGTACGCACAGTCGGGGCCTCGCCGCAGCCTCTCCAACCCCATTAGCGTGTGGCTCCTTGTATCGCTTTGCAGCCGTCTTGAAAGTGAGCCCCGAGCCTGGAGGAAATGCTTCTCACACACACTCATCTGTCACTACAGAGAGACAGCAGTGCAGCCAGCCGAGTCGGAGCGGCCGGGTGGGCAACAAGGCAGGCAGGCAGGCAGGGTGTGTGGGTGCGTGTGTGTGTGTGTGTGCGCATGTGACAGGGGATGGATGGCTTGTATGTATGTACAAGATGTGTAGGAGGTGAGCAGGACGGGTGCTCGTGTGTGTGTGTGTGTGTGTGTGTGTGAGAGAAGAGGGGAAGGGGTGGGCGAGTGCGGTGGTATGTGCTTGTGTGGCGAGGGGGGCAGAGCAAACATAGCGGGGACGGGGTGAGGCTTTGTGGATCAGCAGCCCATGACCGGTTGTCACACTGCGCACACACAGATCCCAAATCAGCCTGGTAGGAGGGCTAGGCCAACATCTCCCTCAGTGTCAGGCCTCCCTCACACTCCGATGTGACCAGAAAACAATCCAACTATAACGCTGACACAACCGACGAGGAGAAAAACATAGATGTCCGCCCCGTGCTTTGCTTTGTTTACTGACGTTCGTAGCTGGGCCCCATTGTTCGGGCGCTCGTTTCAGACTTTGAGGTTTTTCGGAGGGGAAAAAGCTGAGTTCTTGGACGGCAATCACAACAGTATGAGGGCACCGTTTTGTTTTGTCCCGAGCCAGGAAAGCGTTCTGACTTCAGACTGCTGACACAAAGAAAGGCTGTCAATGTAAGCCCCTCCATTAAACATGAAAAAACCTCATCAAAGAGCCAGTCTCTGTCCTCTGCTTACATTCAAGAGATCAGGCGAAATGCTAAACACATGTGGACGGTTCCCCGTGTTTAGGCTAAAATGGCCGAACACGATCCGGCAGCATTTGAGTTAATCTTCCTTAGTGAAACCGCATGGTGTTGTTTACACTGGAGACAACTGGTGTGTGTACATGCGTGCATGTGTGTGTGTGTGTGTGTGTGGACTGTGTCCAGAGCTGCAGAACTCACTGTTCCCATTTGCAAAGCCAGAGCAGTTACAGTGTGTATGTGTTTGTGTCAGCATGATGGAGGAGAAGGGTGTTACTCAGACCTAATGAATCCATCTGCATTCAAGGGGCATTCTTCCTCTTGTACGCAGGCGAGAGCAAACGAGCAGCGACCTGGGAGCGAGTCCAGAGGTTTGGGGGGCTCGGGCTCTCTGTTTCCAAGGCAGATCAGCAAGGACAAGCCGTGGATTAGTATTGAATTCACCTTTTTTTAAATTTTTTTTATTCAACCCTAAAAAAATAGGCTATTTTCAAGGAGAGGGTTGAGGCTGAAAGCTGTGCACGTCACACATTCAACCCTCCTGCTCTGCTCTGTACTGTACTTAGCATTGCTACCCTCTGTTCTTAAGCGAGGATTGAGAATAGCCAAGGAGGGTTTGGCACCGGGGGCGAGGACTACAGTACAGCCTGTGCTCTAGGAGAGTGGCAGCTGCTGATGTCCTCACCTCCGAGTGACCTGGCACCCTAGGCAACCTCAATGAAGAATGGATGGAGGGCAGGAGGCGGGGGCGTTATGAAGGGGAGGGTGGTTGGCACTGAGGGCCCAGTCATTAGGATAATGAATCCAGAGCTGAGTGGAATTTGGGAGACCTCTAGTGGCCGAAGAAGGTAGAAACTCCCACCCACAGGGGGTCGATATAAAGCATCATAAAGACTGCATTTGCTTCTCATATCAAATCAATCATTAATGCCTGCCGCTTGACCCGCAGAGTTATTCACACCTTCATATTTCATCCCAGATTAATTTTTGTAGCGCTTCATAATCTGCATTTAATTTAAAAAAGCTCCAAATCGCCTATAGTTGGTTCAAAATACAGCTGGTCTACTTTTAACTAGAACTAAGCAAAGAGAACAAATTACCCCGACTTTATTATGCTTCCTAATGGCCTCCATCTTGCATTAAATAAATTGGCTTGTATTGAAAGTGTAAAAAGTCCAAGATGGGAACTTAATTGCTTCACTAAATCTTATTGTTTCAACACCTTTTAGAGAAATATGTCCTTCCTCAGCCCTGATATGTCACATTTTCCAAGAATTAAGCTCTTAAGCTGTTGGACGGTGAAACCATTGCATGATTGACGCACCAGTATGTTTAAATTTCTGACATAACTCCTTATGTAGAAGAGTGCACGAACAGGCCGAGAAAAAGTTATTTTCTTTTGAAAAACACCTTTTTAAACTAACTTGTAATCTACTTTGATCATTTTATATTTTCTGGATTACTTCATTGTTGCTTGTCTTATTTAATCTACTTTTATCACTGTCTACTTTGTTCTTTGTCAAGGCACTTTTTAGTTAGATTAAGAAAAGTGCTGAACAGACAAACATATTAATGTAACTATTTTTTTATGCAACCCAATACAACACCAAAAGACTGTATTGTAAAACTACCACAGAGTTGAATCTGTCACTCCTGACCATTTCCTTTCAACCCAATTATTTGCATCACAAATGGTGGTATTTTGTGGCTCTCGTACGGTCTTGCATTATATTGCACTTCATGTTTCCCTCTCCTTCATCCATTTATCATTGACATAATGGAAACAATCTGCTGGTTTTCTCTGTTTTTATATCATCATGATTCATGATCACGTAAATATTTTTGGGTTATGGGGCCACTGGTCAGACAATTTTTTTTGGTGTAAAGTAGGGCATTGGGAGGGGTAGTTTTCAGTTATTTTACTTTTTAGTTTACATACTCTAAGCAGGAAATTGGGATATATATCGGAAATACCCTTTAGATTATCCAAGCATGTGTCACTGACACGAGTCTGCTGTTTCACCCTGAATAAAGCAGCAAGTCTGTTTAAATTAATAAAGTAGCTGCGGCAGCGTTATGAGTGTGTGACTTATTTTTGTCTTCAGCTCTCCGGTGGTGTCCAGGAGTGCTGCGCATTATGAAGGTAATTCTGAAAATATTAAAGTGTGTTTTGCCTGAATTAGAAGCAACTGTGCCGCTGACTCATTCAGGGAATGCCTAGCACTGACATTTTCTGGCTCCAGAGTGCAGAAACAAATTTCATTACATCTTTGACAAATCTCAGGACTAATATTCGTAGAGGTAACATTAATCACTCCCCCCTTTTTTCATATCATGAGCAAACACAAGGCGAGAGAGAAGCTTGGCCAGCTGTACTGACAGATTTAATGTTATTCACTTATCCATTTAAGAGTCACATCATTCTTTTAATATAATATTCAACTCAGGAACAAAAACAGTGAATAAAACACATTTTGAGGTGAAAGGAAAATTTGTGTTTGCTATCAAAGCAATGTCCATGGCAGTTCAACAAGAGTAACAAGTGATCCTAACACATCCTGTTTCTCTAAGCCTGATCCTTTCATTAACACTTTGCTTTGTGCATTATAAATGGTGTGTATTATTTATGACTCTATGAAGAGGGCGGGGAGGACTGTCAGTTAAAATAATCACAGATCACACTTTCACTGCAGTATTTATCATGTCCACATTTATGGTCTGAACGACAAGTCACCGCTTCACCGTTTAATGACCCCGCTTATAAAAGTGGTGGATATGGTGCAAATTACTCTCCACATACACTTTGGACTAATCTCATTAAAACTGTTCATGAAGGTCTGTAGTGTTCTCCTTCAACAAGACTATCCATGTGTCTGCTTAACCGGGCAATCGACAGTCTAACGTTTCATATTTCACAGCACTGTTAACCACAAGTGAAAAGTTTCACTTGGCCGTCGACTGTCCCAAATATGGATGTGCCTTGAAGCTGTAGGTGAGAAGTGACGACTGTCAGCACTCTCAGCTCTCTCCTGATTTGGATTAAAGTTTCTGTGGTGGGGGTGACTTCTGTCTCAGGTGTTTTAAATTTCAAATCAAGTGTTAAAAGAGCAAGACTGCTTCTTTTTGTGCAAACCACGGAGTCATGGTCACATATTCTCACTCCGTCCTAGCTTTTGTTGGCACCGAGTGGCCCTGATTAGCCATGGGGCATCCGGCCTTCCCCAAAAGTTCAGTCCCGCAGATTACTATGATGATGAGAAGGCTCTGAGAAGCAGGTCAGCAGCCAGGCCTGGGGAGATGGCTCCTTTGGTGACCCTCTCCTCGAGGTGGGGTAGAGCGTCTCTAACACTGGGGTGATTCTGGAAGTGGCGGACGACGTTCTCCTGGATCAAGCTCCACATCCAAACCCTCTGCTGGGCCCTCCGCCGGCCCTGCAATTCACCACTGGCTAACATGGTGTCCCGGTATGACTCCATCTTGGCCCAGACCTCTGGGATGCCCTCACTGGTGTGTGAGGAGGCACGTACCACCTGAGGAGGGGGTTGGGGTAGGGATGGGTGCAAGGATGTACAGTATGCGTGAATTTAAAGCATCTCTGTTTTCAACATCCAGGTGGTCATCTGTACCAGCCCTCCATAATTAATTCACTATAAAACATTTTAAATGATACATATAGACGTGTGTCTCATATTTAAGATTCTGTATGAAACATTAAGTCCTCCTTTAAGCCACTTATGGAAAAAAAGGCAGTTCCCCGACCCACTTTTTTTTTAAAACTTAAGAATATGGTTCAAACTGTACTACAAAGTACAACCCCCTCAGGTTAAACTGTCCAATAAAGGCAAAAATCTCCAAAAGAATCCTTTTAAAAATAAAAAATATCTACTCAGATTTGTACTCATGAATGATCTGGCATTTTTGTAGATTAACTCTTAAATGTCAATAAGGGTTTTTATTCACATTTGATTGTATGATTTGTTTGTCAGGACAGGCATTCGTCCTATTTTGACTGACTTCACAATTGTGTTTAATTTTATTAGTCAGTTTTTAGTTTAGCTTCTGGATACAAATGAGCTCTTGAGCTAAACCCGACACATTTACATTGATTTAAAAAATGTCAGCGTTGATTAATGTGCTTTATGTATAAACAAGTAAAGGATAAAAAGTCCTGGATATGTCTAAATTTTAGCAATTTGACAAAAACAATTACTGCAAAAAATACCTTGCAAAACAAAACAGTCTGTTGTGTTTTTTTGGCAAAGACATAAATTAAAGGCACACTGAGCTTCGGTTTTAATTGTAAAAGAGCATTTTGCATATAGTTAATTGCAGTTAAGTCTGAGGAGTTTCTGCTGGGTGCTGCAGGTTTTTTCTAGGTTTAAGATGTTTTTGTGAGGCACTTCCATCCTGTAAGAAGCTGTCATGTCACTTCACAAACAGTGTGAGTATTTGTCTCCCGATAACACCATGTTCACACATGCAACCTGGGGATAAATGTCACTTATGTGTTTAGTACAAGTGACTGCACGTCTCTTGTCAGGGCTTGCTACAGATTCAAGAGCACATGATGAAACTCGGAGTAACGTTCAATTTCAAAGCAGACACAGAAGCGAAAGTGCTTCGGATTGACGAGCACAAGAAAAGTCAGAGAATTCATTCATTTATGTATTTAGAAGCCATGAAAGAGCTTATATAAAAGGCAACCTTCTGCTTTTTACCACTTCATTATACACATATGAATAAAAATATGAAAGGGGAGTTTGGAGGAGGACACACAAGAGAAGCCCTCAGTGCTGATGTCAAATAAGCTCCACAAATACTCAACAATCTCCAGACTGCTAAAGTGTAATGAAATTACATGTATCATTTGGAGATAATTTGACATCAACTGGCGAAGCTGAATGTGACAAGCCTGATAAATATTAGAGGCCTGTGATCAACAGCCAATTATGAATCCTCTAATTACATCATTACGTTAATCATTTTACAAGGATTTGATTGAGTCTGATGCAAAAACAGGAAATCAAACTTTGTGTGACTAACCCCACTGCAGTCTCGCTAATTATCTTAGGGATATAGCTCAGAATCAGACAATCAATTTTTTAAAATACTTTGACTGGTGTCTGGCCATGAAGATAGACAAATAAAGCAGACAAATAAAGCCAAACCTACCTTTTAACAAACCAAATCTGTCTGAGACTCCACCTCAGAACAGTGGAGTTAAATGAAGTTTTGTTAGTTGTGTCCACAGAAATGAAAAATTTGATTTAAAAATATTTTTCTTCCAGAACCAATGTCCCCGTTTCTCTGGATAATTCACCTCACTGTCACCCTCACTTTTTCTCCTGATGAATTTACCTTTTCTGAAAGCTGTTACTGAGGTAAGCCAGAAAATACGTGTTGTGTAACTTGGGTGAACTGACAATACGAAGGGACGCTCCAGCAATTTGACATGGCACTTTCTCAAGATGGATGGACTTGTAAGAGATGGATCAAGCTCCAGAAGCACCAGATCCCGCACTTATCCAACTAATAATCCTATAATCCAACTCAATAGCATGTTTCTAAGATCGTTCCTGCCTCCCTAATGCCTTTCAAACATCTTTCTATCTCCACACAGGCTCAAACTGAGATTAAAGTGTGTGTTAAGTAAAAGTTTATTTATATAGCACTTTTCAAAACCAGGGTGAGAAAGTGCTTTGAAGTTACAAAAAAGAAAAGACAAGAGGCAAAAAAAAATGATGAAAAAATGGTTTGAATAAATATTTCAAAACAAGAAATTGTTAAAGAATAAGAATAAATCAGGCGAAGAAGCATCAATAAATAAAATGCCTCAGAATAGAGACGTCTTGCGATGAGATTTCAACTTTTTTCAGACTTGAAAAAGTTTCTCCAGTGTCACACAGAACAAACTCGGCTGTTTGCACACGCCTGCATTAAGGCAGGCTGCAACTCACACTGATGGATCACTGATCAGTCTGGTTACGGCTTTTCTTATGTGAGGACGCTCTGCTTTTCTATGTTTGATTTAATTGTTAACTGAGCATTGCGTTGATTTGAGAAACCCTCTTAAAGACGCCAAACCTCGGCTCTTGGAACTTTTGATGGGTTTTTTTGTTTGTTTTTACAATTCTCTGACACTTTGTGGACCAAACAATTAATGAATTGACAAAAGAACCTTTATCAAAGTCAAAGTAGTTTATCATTAGGTCTCACAAAGGACTTGGACATCTAAGGAGCACTCTTGTTTTCATGCTGAGCGAGGTAGACAATAGATGGTAGACTGATGAAGATGAAGAGACTAAATCACTGGTCATGATACTGCAGGCCAAGTAGAAAGACACAAATTGAGGCGAGACTGCAAAGGTAAAGCCACATAAAGAGAAGAGACTCTGAGGAGCAGCCCTTCAGCTTTTATGTTGAATGTGCAGGCTTCTAATCAGCGAAATGCATGACACAGCAGCCGAGTATTCAGAGCAGCAGGGGTGGGGAGTGGGGGGCGGAGTGGGGGCTGGGTGGGGAAGCTGGGGGTGTTTCCTGGCAGCGTGCCCAGTGGGCAGATGCTGCATTGGGCCGGGAAAACAAAGGGACAAGGCCAGGAACGCAGGCGGGTGAGCTGGGACATGGTGGGGGGGGCAGGGAGGGGGGAGTGAGACACTGCAGCACTGAAAGCGTGATGCTATGACATCATCATCACCACCATCATCATCATCATCATCATCCTCCTCATCCTCCTCCTCCCTCCTGGGTCAGCTGACCTCTCAGCAGGATGGCTTGTTGCAGCCACAGACTTCTGCTGTGGCTGCCCAGTGGGTCAAATGTTGAACACTTGTCAGTTATCCTCTTGTTTTTTTTTTTTTTCTTAAATGCCAAATCATTCTGTTGTTGGCTTCCTCCTTCACACACACACACACACACACACACACAGTCATCCTCTTACACACATACACACACCTTAGGGTTCCAGGACTTGGACTGTCTCCTGAGCAGCTTGAGTGCGCTGGTGTATTCAGTCTGGATCCTCCTGGCTGGCACCACCAGGTCTCCGTCCGACTTCGTCACCACCACCAAGTCGGCCCTCTCAATGATGCCCCTCTTGATGCCCTGGACAGAGATTTTTGGCATTAAAGGAGGAGGGTCATTAACTTCTCAAAACACTGTAAATAAATCTGATGTCTAGACACCTAATCTGCACTGGGATCTGTG